>PTEX01000312.1:137359-176672 GCA_003342815.1 Eudromia elegans
AAAAAAAGAAAAAAAAAAGAAAAAGAAAGAATCACTGGATATTCTTTTTGCTAACATCTTGTCTAAGCTTTCAAGACTAATCTGTTCCTTAAATAAAACTTCTCTAGAAGGTGCTCTACTGGCATGATTCTCCAGGAAACCTGCTGTGAAGTGTGATGAGTAGGCTAGACTCAAACATGCATTCTTTCTTGTGAAAAAGCAAATCTCCCAAGATATGGAGATGTCTGGCCAGCTTTGGAGCTGCAGAGGATAAATGTCAGGCTTTGACTCCAGTAGGATATTTGCTGAATCTCTAAGAGGCCCAATTTGGTTATATCCATCTTCCTCAAGAAATCTTCTATGCGGAAGTCTACAATTAAAAATAATTATCACGATTTTAGTTGTTTAGTTTGAAATTTCACAGGGACCAGTTTTTAGTTGTGCTAAGTGTGTAAAAGCTGTGTACAGCTAGAACTGTTGAGAATAGACAGACTGGACAATTGGGCAATGGGAAACCTCATGAAGTTCTACAAGGGCAAGTGCAGGGTCCTGCATCTGGGCAGGAATAACCCCAGATACCTGTACCGGCTGGGGAATGACCTCCTGGAGAGCAGCTCTGCAGGGAGGGACCTGGGCGTCATGGTGGACGACAAGTGGACCATGAGGCAGCAGTGTGCCCTCATGGCCAGGAAGGCCAATGGGATCCTGGGGTGCATTAAGCAGAGCGTCTCCAGCAGGTCAAGGAAGGTGATCGTCCTCCTCTCCTCAGCCCTGGTGAGGCCACACCTGGAGTCCTGTGTGCAGTTCTGGGCTCCCCAGTACAAGAGGGATGTGGAGCTGCTAGAGAGAGTCCAGCGCAGGGCTACAAGGATGATCAGGGGCCTGCAACATGTGCCCTATGAGCAAAGACTGAGAGAGCTGGGCCTGTTCAGCCTGAAGAAGAGAAGGCCGAGAGGGGACCTCATCAGTGTGTACAAGTATCCCAAGGGAGGGAGCAAGGAGGATGGAGCCAGCCTCTTCTCAGTGGTGGCCACTGATAGGACTAGAACAAATAGCCGCAAATTGAAGCTCCAAAAGTTCCACAGGAACTTTAGAAAGAATTTCTTAACAGCGAGGGTGACAGAGCCCTGGAACAGGTTGCCAGGAGAAGGGGGTGGAGTCTCCTTCTCTGGAGATCTTCAGAACCTGCTTGGACACCACCCTGTGCCACGTGCTCTAGGAGACCCTGCATGTGCAGGGGGGTTGGACTAGATGACCTCTAGAGGTCCCTTCCAACCTTAAGTATTCTGTGATTCTATGAATGAATACCAGTTTTAAAAAAACAACTGATGCTGTTTAATGTAAGCACTAAGAGCAGAAATTCTATGAGTTCAGTTTGTTTATCTGAAACCAAAGAAAAACTTTGTGGAACTATTGTACTTGGAAGTTTGGGACTCCTGTGTCTAAAATAAATAGATCACTATATTCATTATAATCTCTAAATAATGGCATCCTCAGTAAAGATAAATAATTAGTTTTTCAGTTAGTATTCTTGGATGATGTAATCTGATTGTCTGGGCTGAGTCACAAGGTACTGGTTTCAGGTCAATATGGTGGTTTCAATATGCTCCACGAAAAACATTTGAAATAATGACTTAGAATTTTATTTCATGTTTCTATTTCATGTACTTTTTCAAATCGTCTGTGAAATCCTACTAATTTTTTCAGAAAAGCTTCAACATATATATGTGTAAAGCTATGTAGTATTTGCATCTTGTGATACATAATAAATGATGAAGACAATATTGGAAATACAGGGAGAGTTACGCTTATTTTCTCCAGTATGTAAGTTCTGCTGGATCTCATGAAGTTCTCCTTAAAATGTCAGTCCAAATGATGTACTGTAACATTGACTGATAATTGTATTAGAAAAAATCAGATAAAAAGAGAAAACAAGGTTTGTGTATAGTTTCTTCATCGTTTTGAAGTCTATTTTTGTGGAACAGAGTAGCTAAAAGAACTAAGAACTTTATTATTTGTCATAAACGACAGTGTGTCACACTATAACAACACCGAGGGGACTAAGGCCAAATTTCTTTAGAAAAGCTGGAAGAGTCAAGCCGTGTTGCCACAGTCAGAACACTTTTTGACTACTGCCAATTCTTTTCAGTCTCACACTTTTATAATCCTAATGATTAATAACTCCTAGAGTAGATCTTCCCTGTGGTCACTTGCTACTATTCAGCGGAGTATTCATGTGCTTAATCTTCACTGAAATGTTGTATAATGATTATCTGTAGCTTTTGCATCTTCATTTTTTTACTTAAAAATAATACTGGAGTGAAGACAGAAATGAGCTCATTTTTCCTAGAGATAATGTGGAAGAAATGTTAACTTCTGAGCTGAACTTTTGTTCAGGCTAGACTGTAGCTATTGAATATTCAGAACTGTAGTTGAGAGAAAATTATCTGATCAAGGAGGATTTTGTTTTAGATGACTGAGGTAAACTTAATGGGAATACATGCTGACTTTATGTAACATCTAAGATGTTAGATGTTTTAAGGATTATTAATAAAATGTGCCCAGCTGCTAAAAAATCATTGTATCAAGTCGTATGTGAATCAGCTGTATAAAAAGAAATATATTGTTATTGATGAAAGATTATTTAAGCAACTGGATACCATTCCTAAGGAGCTCTCTCAGAGAACAGTGTATTTTATATTACAATGATTAGTCAACATTATTAGAAGTATGCAAGTTGTCTGGTTTATTCATATCTTCACGTTTTATAGGTGTCAAGTAATTTTTGGACTTGTAAACGATTTTGGTAAATAATATAGTAACCTTGTTAATAAATGATTGGCCTAAACTTAAAGAGAATTATTTCTCAGTAGTTCTAGGATACATCTCATTTCTATTGCCAGGTAGACTTGTAGGCACTACTCTTCTCCTCCTCATGTAGGGAGTTGGAGTGTTACCATATCTTTTTGACTGAAATGAGTGGCTCATTCACAGTCTGCAGAGAAATCTGTTTTCAGAAGGTCTGTGCTACTGTTTCCTTAACCGAGCCCTGCATACTGTGTCTAAAAGAAGATTACTTTTCTCATGGAAAAAAAATATTTTACCAATCCCTCCTACTAACCTCCTGCCCAAAACTGTCTTTTTATAAATTCATTTTACTGGGGACTAGACCTAGAAAATGCAAGAAACAGAAACTCTCTGCTGTGGCAATGCACACAGCAGACGTGTGTAGGTAGCAAAGTAGTTGCAGGTATAGAAATTCTCTTGATCATTAAAATACTGAAATTAGCGGTAGAATGGCTGTTCAGTATAATTTCCCACTCAAATTAAAGCAAAGGATATACTCCATTAGCTGGTATATTCTCATTTATTATCTTCAATTGCTTCTCTGCTATCATATCTTTTCAGCTGGTGTCAAGTCTTCTTGTAAGAAAGATGACATGAAGAGTGTTAGCAGCTAAAGTAGAAAGGAATCATTCTCAAATACCATGTGCTTGCTTTTAAATGGGTGCAGTTTGCCTTAAATTGCCTTAATATGGTGCAAATTATGTTGAAGTGGCCTGTGGCTTCAGTATGGATGTACTTTGCTACATTTTGAAAGAGGCTAAAAAAAAAATCAGCTCTCTTTAGAGAATTATTTTTAAATCATTTTTGATGACCTAGATGAAAGTTGAATTGTTAGTGACTGATATGTTAATGACTGACCCTGGAAATGTTACTAAATTATATGTTGTAACCTAATTACATACAAACTCCTTTTGCTGCAAAATTAAGAATGAGGCATGAAAATCAAAGCAATGGGAAAAGTTCTACTG
This sequence comes from Eudromia elegans, assembly GCA_003342815.1. Taxonomy (NCBI): domain Eukaryota; kingdom Metazoa; phylum Chordata; class Aves; order Tinamiformes; family Tinamidae; genus Eudromia; species Eudromia elegans. The sequence goes on from PTEX01000312.1 coordinate 141,154, forward strand.
TCAGCAGGCTTTATGAGCGGACAAATGAGAGAAAGTCATACGAGCTAAAATAATAAAGATATAACCAGGCTTTGAGCTTCCTAGTGGATCCTGTGCATTCATTTTAATATCAGACCTATCTCCAGAGGATAACTGACACTGTATCAGATAGCAGATATAGAAAGACCCGGTTGACTACGAGCTGTGTCTGGAAAGCCCCCAAACCATGACAGGTATTGAGATGTCATATTTTGATATCCTTTGTTATCCTTGGTGTATTTTAGTATTCTGTGAGGGCTTTGCTGCTAAAAGGAAGCCACGTCTTTGTTCTTTCCCTGTTTCCTCTTTCTCACAACTTAAATAGTAAGAACAACAACAAAACCCAAACTGTGTGCCTTTAATTCTTGCCGGTAACTCTAGGTGTTGGTACTTCATAGGTTGGTTGAATGCGGTGCAAAGGCCGAAGGCTGTGCCGATTGGGAGCATTGATTTAAATGTTCCTATTGAAAGGAGTATTGATTCACATTATTATATTTGCCTATAGTTTGTCATTTAGTATAGTTTGTCATTCCCTTTGCTCTTGTCTTCCCAGCCTTTTCTAGAGCTTTGCTGTCATTAGCAGTACTTCTTAAGTCCTTATTTTTTTCATCCTGAATATTTGACCATTGCCTGTAAATTTGTTTTTTGTTATCAAGGCTCTATAACCAACCCACTGTTGAACATGTTGAGTAAATCTTTCTCTGAGAAAAGTAAAGTAGCTATTGTGATGGGCATGGTAGAGTTCAGCTTGTGGTTAGTTCAATCCTAGATTAATGGAAACTGACTTTTTAATATTTGGAAAAAGGAGATAAAGTGAGAAATATTTAGAGATAATTATCTAATTAGAACAATTTGAACCCCATAAATTGTAGAAATTAGAATTCCATATGTACTTATTCAGAAATCTGTATTCGCTGTTGCTTATCTTGGCAAGTTTTTTTGAAAAATAAAACTAAAATGTACATAATTTGAAAAAATAATCAAATTATAGCAATGGTTTAAAGAGAAATGGAAAAGTGTTTAAAATTTGTGATTAAAAATTAAAATGAAGAATTTTAAAGTTGCTTCTTATTAAAGGCCTTCTTATGTATGTACATGTGGATATATAGAAATTTGTTGAGTAAAATTTTATGTTATGCTGTATAATGCTTTGATCATGATGAACATATTTGTATCATAAAAAATACATCAGTATCTGCTGTTCTTGTGCTTAAATAGTCTTTTAGGGGTGATAGAGGTCTTTGATAGTGGTCTAAAGTTGCGACTGGTCTCCAAAACTTTGTGTATTATAGCCATATGATTGAACTCTCACTTTCCTGTTAGCTTAAGTGAAATCCAATCATAGTGCATGAGCAGAAAAGCACCATTTTTTTTTTTCTAATTTGTGCCTGATATTTGTCAGGTTAATAATCACTGCCAATCAGATAACTGAATTACTCTATTTCTGTTACTTCCAAAATGAAGCATGAAAACTAAACAAACACACTGTAATGATGTATTTGCAATACTATTTAATATTGAGCATATTTGCATTAGCAAGCATTTGAAAACGTTAGGAGACTCTAAGTTAAGACACTTTCGTAGGGATTTCTTTATGTAAATATTTTTGAGTTTGGTTTTGCTATTTCATGTTCAAAACGGACATGCCGTACTGCCTCAAGCTCTCCTTGTAGTCACTAGCAGGTACAGATGTCAATGCTGATGCTGTCCACTGTCTACTGAAATGTGACAGTCCTTAGAGTCAAACACATAGGCTTTTCTCAGTACTAGTAAACTAGTTAGGTTGATTAATCACTTAACTTGCCTAAAATGTTTCTCTGGTGGCCATGGTGCAGACAACATGAACATTAAGAGTATGTTTTTATCTCATGGGCATGACTTAAGGGAGGTGGGCAATGAGGTCGCATCATCACCTCCCTGGCTTTGCTTTTCTTGCTTCACCTGTGTGTGTATGTTTTGTTTTATGCTTTTTTATTTTATCTGAATGATTGCTAGAGATTGCCTCTCTCTGCGAAGTTTGTCTGAGCTTTGGCCTGAGAATATGGCTATTGAGGGTTGCTTTTTTTTAGCCACCACCTTTCAATTTGGTCTAGTTCTTGTTCCCTTTTTTTAGAACTTGTTCTTTCTTTTTTGAAATGTGAGCTTTGTTACGTGGCTGATGGGCTTTTTGTTACAGTTTTTAGCTGACTTCTGCCTGGCAACTTCTCTATGATTACTGCCACGAGAGCCACGCGCACCCACAGCAGGAGCTGCTCCCATCCTGCAGCGGCAGCAAAGAGGCTCAGGTAGCACGGGGGTGTTGCAGAGCAGAGAGACCAAGAAGTTGCTCTCCAGCAGGGCAGTTGGGACAAGAGGTTTGGTCTTTATACCTTCTTAGAATGCTGTAAGAGACGAAAGTAGAATCATAAAGCATTAGCAGGAAATGAGTCTTACTTCCCATACTCTCATCATTTTGGAAATTTTTATGACAAGAACCCTAAAGACTGGAAAATTACTCAATGGGAAATAAAGAGGAGAGATGTGTCTTTCTATGTATTCTTTATTTTTAACCTCACTAAATTCCTTACTTGGTAATCTGTCAAATTTGTCTCTGAAATACAGATTTTCATAAGTATTCCTGTAATTTTACAATTATATTTCTATCAATTTTGGCATATCAAGTTAGAAGAGTGACTTAAAGGACCCTTGAGATTATGCCAGTGATAGACAGAATTTTAATTCCTAATGTAAACGTCTTTCAGTTTGTAATTGCTTTTCTGGTACATGTCAACTCTTGACATTCAGTCTTGCCACTTGTTTAGTGTTTTATTCCCTAGAAATCTTCTTCCTCAGATGCTGTATGGGGCTGCATAATCTTGTGTGTTTATCTCTGAATTTAAGAGTGACTATATGTTTTAAAAGCTATGTAAAATTTGTACCAATTTGTAATAAGGCTGAGACATGCTGAAAAATTCCAATTATAGCATTAGATATGATTACCTCAAAAATAGTCAAGGAATTTTCAGTTTAACACTGCACCACTGAGTTTGTACTGTAAGCAATCTGCTTTTTTTGGAGCAAAGTTAAACAGAGATAATCAGCAGGAATTAGTGATCTTCTAGATGCAAACACTGTTGAATTATCAACTGATTAAATAATTCTGTATATGTCTACCCAAATTGTAGGCAGGTCATGTCACCACTTATTTAATTTTAAAAATTACAAAAGCATCCATCAAGAGGTGCTCATGGAGGTATAAATTATTCCGTACCTTTATGGGTGTTTGTTCAACCAAGTATTCCTATCCTTTTTTAAAAAGTCTTTCAAATTAATGCAAATATGAACTGTTGATTAAAATTGTTACTTTTTTCATGCTTAGTAGTAGAATGCTTACCATTTTTGGTTGTCTAAAAGAGTGATGTCTTACAGACATATATATTAATGATAAATACAATTTTGCAAGATAAATGTTTGTTTTAATGATTGTCATTGACATTTTTACAAATGTATAAGGAGCTCTTACGTAGGTACTCAGGAACTTTTACAACTGTATCATGAGATTTTACATAGGTATTCATTAACTTTGAGCATATGGACATTTAGCCTACGTAAATCTGTAAACTAAAACAGCCTTCCTAAACCATTATCCACAGAGACTGGCATCTCATGTATGACATGGGGAGTAGACATGGTTATGGAGAATTGAATTTATCCTCTTTTAGCAGCACTGCATTTGAAAACATTTCATTTTTACACTTAATTGGATGATAATAAGTTATTTTAACAGAGCTGTGTGGGTTTGATGGAAGGTCTAAATTAGACTGTTTTCCTAAGGAAAACACAGTATTCAGCTGCAACACTTCATAATCTTTGCTGTGGGGGGCCAAATTTGAATAGCCCCAGGAAAGAATATTCCTATTTGGCACAAAGAAAAAGTCTGTAATACACAAGATGGCAGTGTTTCGCTTGTAAAAATGTAATTTTCACAGATAAAAGTGAAAATTGTGATGTGAGAGCACAGAATGGTTTATATATATGTATAATTGAAAATATGTGCATAGTCAAATGTTTTTGTTTATTATAGACAAACCAATGCACAATCATATGAATGCAAGACCATGTATCTAAGTCAAAATAACTGGAAAGCCACTGTCAACAATACTGAATGGATTGGAAACTGGAAGCTAGATCTAAACTAAAATTCTCTGTGAATTGTTCTTTTGCTTTTAAGAATTCAGGAAAATTTTAAATTTAGCTCCTAGTTAGAAGTTTTCAGCTGAATCAGAACTGCTCTCACATGCACAATAAATATGCCTTCTTGCAAGTTTCTCTTTTTATACTCTCTGCTTTTAAAGGTAAGCTTTCAAGGTGTATGTTTACATGCACAGTCATTATCTGTAGGAAACTTTTTCAATTGTGTCTTAAATTCTAAATTGTTATTTAACTCGTCCATGAGGCAGAGAGCATCATAAATGTATGGAGTGTATTTTAAAAGATATTTTGTATAGCAGACATTCTCTTCAGCAAATATTTCCATGTTCAGCAATTGTGAAAAATACACCTAAACATCCGTGTGCCTAAATACTGATGGAAAGTGAATTTTAAGCATCTTATAGTATTTTTCCAAGGATTTGTTAAATAAGCTGACATTTTTTTTTACATATCGTATTTATACCTGTGATGGGCTGAACAGAAAATCTGTAAGCCATAGACCAGATTAGATACGGTCAATGCAACATCATTTCAGCATTTGCAATTTAGATGTCTAGATTTAGTGGCTTAGGACTCACCTTAGTGATCTGATTTTTCAGGAGATGATAGACTTGCTTAGGTATTTGGACATGAAAATAAGTGAGTAACTTTCTTATCTTTGTTTTGAAATTCCAAGGTTTAAAAGTTTATTAAAGATAAATGTGTATTTATATGCATATGTATATGTGTATTTATATATATACCAACACACTTTTAGGGTATAATGAAGTATATTCACAGGAAGGAGTGCAAAAAGGAAGGCTGGTGATTTTATTTGCTACTTGTATCAGTTTTATTGACTGTTCTAGCTTAAAGGTGGAAATCTTTGCCCACAAAAGAATAGAAGGATTCAGTCCCTCTACTTTTAGATGAATTTTGTCAATGTAGGTGTTTCCTTTTCCAAGATTGTTCTCCATTTAAAGACATGCAGAAGTTAGTCAACAAAGACACCATTCTTCTCTGTTTGCAGATTTTTATAGGGTTTGAATATGTTCAGTCTGAAATTTCATCTGTTACTTGGCTGGGAGATATTGGTAGGAGTGTGCATTTGATGCAGATCTGTCTTTCACACCTACTTTTTTTTAACTTGCCTCACTGAGCAGTTTCAGCATACTTTTCTCTTTGGGGAAAATAATCTGGAAGATGTGTTTTTGGACATTTGCCTGTGCTTTTCAGCTGTGACAGATCACTTTGTTCACAGGATCAGACTGGAGGTAGATCTGAAATGTGTGTGTACGTGCTTTATAAAAGCCGTGTATTTGAGATAGCATCATTATATCTGTTTTCCAAATACAGGAGTTTGAGAAAGTCAAATAAAGTAAATAAAAGGCATTGTGTTGTGACCATCCATTCAATAACTGGATTTGGTAAAAGGACCAAAAATGATAAATACCTGCTGTAGATCCTGACCACGTACTGATAATAAAGGTCATAATAGCATTCTTGCTGGAGCAAATTTTTTTAGACTTCAGTTAAGTATTTATGCATTTAATGTGAATACCTAAAAACAGTCTTCCTGATGTTGACCCCTTTACAGTGATGAAATTCATTTTGATACTACTGACACTTTCACAGCAAAACAGTAGAGCTTCTCAATGCCGATGGCAACGACTTGCTTACAGTGACCCTCTTTGACATTATCACTCAGTGAAGGTCTTTATCAAGAATAGCAAGTATCTCCAGTTTGTCCTCTGAATTAGATGAAATGACAGACTAATCTTAAGCCATTTCTATATACATCTATTGTCCAGAATCTTTGTTTGAGTAAGAAGATTACAATTTTAGGGCATCTATGTTGTTTGCTGACTTAGAATTATAATCTTGGTTTAGTCTTGAAACTAGCAAATCTGTTATATACTGTGATAACCATTCATTTGCTAGAGAAGAATAACATCTTTTTACATCTCCAGTGCAGAATTTTTATAGACACTGCTTTGAATTTCAGAACCCTCATGATTTCAGTGAAAGCTTCAGGTGTTTCATTCCCTGCTTTAGCTTTGCAATAACCGTTTTTGGATGCTACAATGGTAAAATACACTGTAAAATACATATCCTAATTTTTGCTGTGATGTTGCATCCATTTGGGATTGGACCTACTTTAAAGAAACAAAATCTCTAAAATGTTTCTATGCTCCCACTGTCATTCTGAGGAACAGAAGCAGTGCTTGACAGATGTCTGTAATCTCAAACCTTTTTCCTAAAATACCTTAAGGCTTTTTTTCACTGAACCTTTATCAAGAATTTGTCTAAAAGTTTGAATTTACTCTTTACATTTACTCTTGATCTTGCGTTCAAGTGAGCGCATTATAAAGTAACAGTAGGCAATTCTTCAATAAATGAATTGAGCTTGGAAGGATACCAGCAGCAGAGCCAACATATTAATGCTTGCCATATTCCTGAACTCTGGTCAATAGAGATATAATGAAGCAATGGAAGCATTAACTGCTTCAAAACATTCACTTGAGACTGGATTGTGTTTTAAGTGCTGATATTCATGTAACAACATAATGTTAACTAGTGAGTCAATCTTCTCATCTTGTGGGTTTTTCTTTTAAAAAATAATTATCTGTTAATTGACAAGATGTTTTCATTTAGTTACAGATAACCAACAGTAGTGCTCCATCTGAACTCAGATGTAGTTTAAGCTCAAGATGGTAAGTGGATACTTAACATTTACAAAAAAGAAAGAAAAGATACCAATTTCCACTAGGATTGTCTTTGATTTGCTGGCTCTGGTACTCCAAGGAAGAATTGGATCTATGTTCATTGATCAGTTCTGCTGAAGGTGCGCAGTGCAGTATGTTGCTTGCTTTTGTGCTCAGGATTAACCAGTTATGCAGTAAACACCTGTTTGCCTACTCTAATATAGAGAGAGTGTAACCAGGATAGGAGATTTATTTATTTCAATAAATAAGATGACATTTCAATTATTGTTTTATTGCTGTAAAATAGAGCATTTTCAAAATGCAAGTTTGAATATTGTGTTTTCTCCACATTTATTCTTAATTGTGGTCAATTTATATTGCATTCAATAGGTCCTGAGGTTCCTTTCACTCAGCATGGTTTTATAATTCTCTGTATCAAGCAGCTTTGTGAAAAATCTTGTCCTGCTTTCCAGATTGATAGAAGTATAGAGTTGATTTATTTTGTAATTTTGCCATTAATGTATTTTGAGGTTGTTCATTACTTATAGTAATGGATGACAAGGTGGTTGCTCGCAAATCATGATACTTGACTTTGGAATATTGGATATTCTTGTTGATTGTTCTCTGCTGCAATACAGTCTCTCATTTTTGTTATAAACACTTACAGCTGTTTAGACTTTAAATTGAAATCCCATAGGCCTTGTGATGCTAGCACAAAGTCAACTTATTGCATTTGGTACAACTTTTCAGGACAAAACAGGCTCTCCTTTTGAACTTTGTTTCGGGATAGGGTCTTAGAGTTTGCAGAAATTCTTTCAGCAGTTCTTAATACAAAAGGGGAATGTGGATTTATAGGAAGAATAGTATAGAGGTGGAAGGAAAGTGACTAACAGGACTTTGTTCCACTTTCTTCTGTTATACTGTTCTTGCATTTCCTTATTTTCTCTTTTCCAGCTGAATGTTGCCAGTACCAAAGTAGGAGAGGAGTAAATGGGGCTAGTGCTTCTCTCTCTGAACACGGTAGTCCTAACACTCCTGCTATTTCAGATCAGTAAGATTGAGTTCTTTGTTGCTGGAGCTCTGGCTGGTAGAGTGGGCTCTAAAGAGTAAGCAATGAAAGTCTTGAACGCCTTGAGGACAGATATGTTTGAAATTTCTCATTCTCCTTGTTCAGGCACCTTAATCCATGTCTTTGTTTCTCAGTCCTGACTGTGAGTCCATCAAAATTGTTCATACTGAAATTCTGATTGAATTTGAGAGAGATAAAGCTACGAGAGTTTTATAGGGTGATAATGGATATCACTTAATAGAATTTTTACAGCTTAGCAGAGTGATATTCTTCCTCTTGTACTTTAGAACATTCTTTATATCTACAAAAGCAGTAAATGGAAACTAGGTACCTAGCTGGTGTGTGTACTTTGAGAAATGTCCCTTACCATTACCACAAAATGTGGTTCAAAGGACTGATGATGATGTTCTTACGTACCCATTAAACCTTCCTGAAATTTTGTTAGCATTGGCTTCCTACATGTGCGCATTTGTAAAGAATGTCCTAAGCTATTCAGAACATCTGTGGAAGCACAAGTAGACTGTAAAACATTATCTTTCCTAGAATTGTACATTTTGTGCTTCATCAATGGTAGAGATAAAGGAGATGCATCACCGATGTCTTCCCCCAAAATGTAACATTTGTAAGCAGTACATTGCTGGTGTAGTGTGTTCTTTGGCTGCTTAGCCCTTCTTGTTCTCTCTGTTGAAATATGTTTCATTCTGTAAGTATGTATGTATTTGTTTCATTATATAAATATTCTCTTTTTTCATTCTGTAAATGTTACCCTTCTTGCACGTCTTTCATCAAAATCCTGTTCATTATCATAAAAGTAATTTAGTGGTCAGAATATAGATATACTATCTATTAACACATAGTTACAAAATTATTCTAAGTGATGATACAATCTCTTACATGTGACTTGCATGTAAACCACTTAATGTGCGTCTCCTTAAGGTCACCAAAAAATTGCAGTATCTTATAGTATTGGATTTATCTGAAAATAACTCAATCTCTTTTGCAATTTCAGAGGGCTTAAATAAGATTTTTTTACTGTCATAAACTTCTTTGATACTCTATGTAAAATGAGGATGCAAAGTACATTTTATCAAATCAAAGGCTTTCAAAATATATATTTTATATATAATATTTATTTTATATATATATTCCTGGATTTTTTTTTCCTTTACACAGAGAGGAGAATCAGTAAGACAACACATAATTAGAACTGTATTAGCAAAAGTAAGATTTCTTGCGAGTGCTGCCGAGAGCTGCCCTCACTGGGGGCTGACGGGGCCCTCTGCCTGTCATCAGGCAAGGTAACAAGCTCTGGGGTTGACCTGGGAAATCCACATGTCACCGCTCAACACTGGGGACAAGGAGACCCTGTCCTGCAGTGACAAGGTCATGGCCCACACCTGAGCTGAACAGGGCCCCTTGGGCAGTGCCTGGAGTGGGTGGTGGGGGTGATGACCACCTGGTGGTGCCCACATGGCCCTGGTGGTAGGTGTCCTACTGCCACGATTGCCATGCCAAGTGCTGCTCCTCCTGTGGAGTGATGGGAAAATACAAGCCTCGCACAGATATTTCTGGCTTGTTTGCCCCTAGATGGGGATAATTTAATCCCAGAAGCTGGACTGAGAAACCTTTCAGATCTCAAGAAGCTAGTGAAGGCCTCAGTTACCACTGGTATATGGCTGCTTATGTCAAGTGTGCAAGGTGCTCCTTTTTTGGCATAGTTCAGTCTTGTGGGATAAAGGCTGCCAGGGCAGGAGATTCCTTTTAAGTAGAGATTTATTATCACTTATCTTCTAAAAACCATGTTTGTAAGAGGACAGGAGAGATCCCTTTAGAGTTCAGTGAGACCAGAATTTGGCCAGCACATCAGGAGTCAGCACACTTGCTTTCATTTAAAAATTCTGCAAGGTGTAATAAATCTCCTGAAGTAGTTCATTTTAATGCCATTTAATGTGTCAGACTAAGTTGCATTTTGCTAATCATTCGGGAAGGACCAGAAGCCTGAAGCAGTTTAAGACAAACTTGTTAATAATTTGTTGTGGGGCGGTGGGGGAATAAAAAGTTCTTTTTTATTTTGATGGTGAATATTTGCATACCTTTATGAGAATAATTATCAAGCATGATGAAAATGAACTTTTTGTTTCTGGTATTTCTTTGACTTTGTGGGATTAAAGGTTTTATTTTGTTTGTTCTTTCTTGAATTTTGTTGAAAAACAGTGCAAATGAATTGGCAGATCTGCCACATAGACTGTCATGTTGCTGAACTTGCTAATTAGATTTTTTTTCACTGATTTTTCCTTGTATTTACCTGGCAAACCAGCACAAGTGAGAGTGAGTGTGAATTCTTCCATTTCCACTCTGCTGTTATTGATGTTGCTCTTGTCTTGTGAGATGTAGCAATGGAGATGATAGGTTTATGTTTATAGATTAAACTTTCTGCGCAGAAGACTGTGGCCTGCTTCACTTGTATCTTCTAGGCTTTATCTTTGGTCTTCACTGTTCCCTGGTATTTTTCGCTTGAGCACCACAGTTCCCTGCATCTGGGCTAAATCCACATTGCTTAGCTAAGTACTGCTAGTTACGAAATTCTCTTTTAAGAATTCATTATTCCCAAAGGAATCAATTTAGCAAGAAAGCATGATTTAATATAGTACAATTCTATTGTGTTTTACCTAAATTTTGTTGCAGTATTTTTACCTCTGTAGTATGCCATAAATTGAAATCACGAAGACAGTAAGATAGCTTTCTTTTTGAGAAACACTTCCAGCACATAGATGTGTTTTCATGTGCCAAACATGTTGGACTAGAGGCTTTTAAGAGAAATATATTAATCAAGTGGATGTTCCCTCTTCCTTCTTTTCTTGTGTTTTATGTCAATCACCTTTTATTGATGTGACTTCTGCAGTGCAGACCTGGGTTGCAGCCCTGGCTTTCAGTTGCGATGTTCGGCTCCTGTTACCGTTACTGAGAATGCCATGGGTCTGCTAACTGCAGAAGGTTGCTAGTGACTGTCAGGGTAGATTTTGGGGTAGATGTTTTTGTAATGTTTTACCTTCTCATGTTCTGTTTACGTTTTGTAAATAACAGGCCTTGAAAGAAAAGTGAGAAGTCATTAGTTCTAGCTGAGTGTAATAATGTAATAGGCATAATTGTGTATTAGCATATCATAGAAACATTTTGAGTATTTCTAGATTGTGAGAAAAGTCTCCTATGGAAGGAAGGTTTGAGGATTTTCTTGTGTTTGTAGACAGGAGGAGTTTGGGAGAGTGTGTGTTTGCATGAACCTGGGGAACGTTGATTTTTGTTTGTGGAAGTGCTCTCAGGACAAAATCTAGAACTACAGAATTCTTTGATTTTCTTGGAAGACAGGATTTCTAAGGTTCTAGTTGAAAGTTTTACCAAAGCAACTGCTTCAAAGATAGCTTCGGTTTAGCAGGGGACAGTAATCTGACATTTATCTCATTCAATATATGAGAATGTTTGTGTCTCTCTTTCAAGAAACACAATCAATTTTCCAATAAAAAATAAACATCCCAGAGCTGTAAACAGATTTATTATGTAAGTCTAAATATATATTTATAGATGTATGAAAACAGTGCTCTTCTTATAGCTGTATGTTTAAAGAATGATGTCACATCTTGCAGCAGTAGAAGTGAGTGCAGTACTAGACATGACACTGCAGTGTAAAACAGGAGGTTATTAAACTCCATAATTTATCAGTCTGTAGCATCTACTTAGAAATGAGTGTATGCGTGAATTCATATAAATGAATGTGAATGGGAGCACTTACTGCCTTGCGCAGTTGCGCTAGCATTCCAACTTTGCAATAACAAGCTTAAATCTTATTTTGGAGATCAAAATAAACGTAGTGACCTTTTTGTTCGTCTCCGTTTATTCACATCTCAAAACATTCAATCATGATGGCAAAATTGGCAGTAGTGCTAAAGAGGACCAGAATAATTCAGAGCTGTAAGAAGTACTGCAGGCTGGGATGAGGACCCGGGACGTGCACTGCTGTGTTGCACTGGTTGGCCGCTTTGCTTTGGGGGTCTCTGTCCACAGGAGCTTCCAAAGCTCTACTGGCCATCCGCTATCCCAGTGACTATTGCATTCCTCAGTAGTCCTCAGGAGGCCATAGAAAAAGGCATGCATAGAAAAGGTCGCTTTAATGGTCCAGTCCCAACATCTCAACTGCCCAAATCCACAGTTGTTGGACCAACATGTTGGACAGTTTCTTTTTTTTCGTCGTGTTGATGCCCTCTGGCACCACAGGATCCCAAGAGAATAAATAGCCACTTACTATCTGCTGTACAGAAGTATTATGCTTCTCTTTTTTTTTTTGTGACTGTTTTAAGCTATCTCCTACCACTTTGTTAGGCACCATGTGCTTCTGGTGCATTGGAATTAGATGAGTAGCAGTTGTGCCATCAGCTTACCACCATCTACATGGTTTTGCAGATTTTGGTTGTGCTCCCATCAAATAGCTCCCAGCTGGCGAGTCCTGCCTTTTTAGTCTCTCCTCCCAATGCAGCTGCTTCATCCTGCTTACTAGGTATTCTTTTTTCCTTTGTATGTTGCATTAATAAATTCCTAGGGAAAATGAAATCTTAACATGGCTGGCTTTATATACAGTGCCATAGTGTAAGATCTTTCTAAGCCAGCTATAATGGAGCCTCAATACTCAGGGCATTAAAGTTTACTTATCCTGAAAGTATTAAAGAGACAGTATGGTAATAGACAACAATAAGACTAGTAACGGTAAAAGTAACAGTTAATAAAAAAAAGTAATATTAAAAATAACAAGAGTAATAAACAATGATAAATTCTTCATAATGTGATGATTTGCAGAACTAAAATTGTAAGAAAAAAGAAGGGGTCTGGTAGCATACTGAGGGAAAAAATATAAGAAATATAAGCATATATTTATATTTAAATATATCTCTATATAAAAACTAAATATATTTAACAATATAAATATATAGACATTATTAAATATAAATATATAAGTAAAACATACCAAAATCAAGTGGTGAGAGCATGGGAATTGAAATGAGAAATTTCTTCCTTGTACGTGTAGGTTGAACACTTGCTCTTTCTGCATCCCTGAGTATTCACCGTTTCTCTAGCATACCTTTACAGCCTAGCAGAGAATAACTCATGGGCTGCTGCCGGAGGGGGCGGCTCCTCTTCTGCTTTGTTCTCATTGCTGTGTTATTTTCCTCAGTGCTGCCACTGGGGCCCATCCAGCACCATGCTGGAATGGTTCAGAAAGCTGAACTGGAAAAAAAAAAAGTAAAGCATTTTCATTTCCCAGAGCGATTTTTGCCCACCTCTGAATTACATCTGATGAACTAGGTCCCCATGGGTCACCCAGGGCCAGCTGGGTGCTGTGCAAGGGAAAAGAGACTGTGCAGTAGTAGAAGGTGCCCAACAGCAGCAGAAAGAGTCCAAACACAAGACAGAAAAGAGAGTCCCAGCAAAGGGCTTTTCTAAATTCTGATCGTGTGCATTAAACTATCAAGTGACAGCTTGGGGTGCTAGTCAGTATGTTTTATCTAGACTGCAAAATTGCTGTCTTAAATTTAATTTCCATTTTTGCTAGCAGTGAGGCAAGCATTTAGCTCTCCAAACTGAAAGTGGGCAGGCTATGAGGGTTCCTCAGTGCTCGTAGCACCCGGAACGGTTCTACTCGTATTTAAAGCTCATGTTTCTCCAGGCACAATTTATGTGTTCTGATGTTGTTGGATAGCATTTTGTAGGTTTATTAGAGTAAAATTTATAGGCCACATTTCACATCTACTGCTTAATTTTATGGTTGTGGCACTGAATCAAAAATTCAGTATGTTGCTGTTTACTGAATCGATATTTATTAAAATTCATGCCAGTGTTAATCATGTACAGGAAACTATTTCTGTGTCTCAGAGGGAATACACTTATATATTTTTTAAACTGTCCTGCTTTTAATCATCAAAATGTTTTTATTTGATTTTAAAAAAGCATACACCAAGGGGATATAAGCATAGGAAAACTTAGTGCACAATATTGTCACAGTCCAGGACAGAATTCATGTTTCATAGAAAATACTGCTTTGCATTCTAAAAATAGATGTTTGGAGAAGTATACTGTGATTTTGACATATGTGATTGTCTGGATCAGTTTCTTGTGAATTTTACTAATTCTTCTAATATAAACAGTGACTGATGAACAAATGCTTCTGAAATTACTTAAATGAGATTAAACAAGCTATAACTGGCCCCCTGCATGTAAATTCAGTTGCATTGTAATTTTGTCGCTTAACATGCCATCATCTGTGTGTTCATTTAATATAGGTTATTGGCTTACATCTACTGATAATCCCACATAAAATTTAGGAGGTCATTTAGGAGAGACTACATGAATTGTTTTTGCCAATAAATCCATTTGCTTGTGGCCAAATTGTTGGAACTTCTGCTATGTGAAATATCAATCACATAAACCATGGAGCAAATTGCTGTTCCTTGTTCAGAGGCTTTCTTGACCAAATTTCTTAGGATAGAGCTTGAAGATTCACAATTAATTTCCTACAAATGTCTGCTGTGACTGATAGTACTTTTTTTCTATGTGTAAACATTGCTAATGATGCATATCTTTGCAATGTATTTGTGAAACAATAGATATGAGTTGGAAAACGTAGTGCCTAGGAAGCTCTGATGACAGACCAGTGAATTAAAGACTGTGAACGATATAATGCTTTGATGAATTCTTAAAAATTAGAAAATTTCAGAATAAAGATTATCTCATGCAAACTCAGTTTTGCCCTTCTCTGTATGAACCTTCTGAGCCGTGAAAGCTAATGTTAGTCGTTATTATAAGTAAACTGAGAAAAAAATGGGAAGAATCAAGTTGTCTTTATGGTGAGCAGCATTATTAATCCATCCTCATAAGAACATTCTGTGTGAGGAAAAAAAATCAAAAAGAAAAGGAATAAAAACCCCTCTTTTTTTCTTTTGCAAAATCTCCTTTTCCCAGACTCTTGCGGGACTGACTAAGGCAAGTGCTCTGTATAGGGCTCAAGTGGAGCTTTTTCTTTCTTTCTTTCCAGCTGCTTAATTGCACTAAACAAAAGTAAGCGTAGATAGCTTCTCTAGGTGAAGAATTTAAGTTGCCACAGCAATGGTGTATGAGTGGAGAGTGAAAATAATCCCGTGAATGTAAATGGAGCTATCAATAAGTAAATCCTTCTATTAAGAAATGAACCAGAACGCTTAAAAAATCAACAAGTTTTGGACAAAGAAAACCAGCAGGATTTTTTTTTCATTAATTTCACTGTATCTGTTATTTAACACAAGGAAATGACTGCATTTTGAAAGTAGACCACCTAGAGCCTGCTGCTAATCAGCTCTGTTTTCTCGAACTGGAAGATACCTACAGGAATGTGAAGGCAGGATATTTCAGGAAGAAACTCACAGTTGCAAGGAATAGTATCACCTGAATTTTCAAGATACTGATAGCAGAAAGGTTTCAAATCAAAATGCTGTTGAGCTAAGTTGAATATACTATGATAGACTTAGTCTTTCAAAAACCAGGACTAGGTTTACAAGGTTGGAGGGAGCAGAAGACAGGGGCAGTGACCTACCTTGAATGACCAAAAGGAGGTGGACAGAGAGAAGTCCTGCAAGAGCTGCAATCTCTCCCACTCAAAAACCTGCAGAATAAGAGTCTTTAGTAGTAATAATAATAAGCAGCAGCAGCTTCAGTGAGGGCTGCAGGGTCTGGGTGCAAGTTTTGTGGAGTGTAGTCATCCCTAGCTCTACTCATGCTGCTTTTGAATGCCTTGTGCATTTCTTTAGAACTGTTTGGTGCCTAGCAATGTAAAATGTCTTATCACACATCATTGACATAGAAAAAAAAAAAAGAAAGCCTATAGTTTCCTCTTTGAGGTTAGATTGGCCCGTGATACCTTAAAGAGAAAGCAGTAGCTTCATTTTTTTTCTTTTTTAATTTAGGTGTTTATAGGTAGGACCTTAAGTGTGTGTTATGTTATGTCTGTGTTATTTATGCTGGCTGTTTAAAAAAGTTAATTTGATCTGGAGGAGTCAAGGAATACATTGCTGTCATCTGCTGTGCTCGAAGGAACTAAACAGGAGATTAATAGCAAGTGTTTGCTTAAATAAAAAAGCCCTTCATAACAACATCATTTTAGTTTTTATGTAATTAAATAAACACAACAATAACAAAAAAACCCACGGAATACTCAATTATATGTTAGCCAGCTAAATAAAATTTGGTGATGTTATTTTGCTCTTCCTGTATAATTGACAAGTTCTGCTAAAAGTAAGATCCTTTCACCTTCAGTTGCAAAGGTGGAGGTTTTTTATCATTTTTTGATTTTTTTTCTCATAAATGACCTTTTAAAGTTCTGTTTATTCCTCTCTCAAAGATTAAAAGAAGAGAAATCCCACAATCCCAATTTCCTACCCAGAAAATCTCCCTCTCTACTAAATGCCAGATAATGTCATGGGTGTTCAGAGAGAGGAGAAGAGAGATATGCGGTGGTTACAGAAGCTAATTTTGTGTTATTTTGGGCATAATAAGAACATTGTCATTATTCTGCTTGACTGGCACTTTTTTAATGTTGCCTTGGGCTGTCAGTGGGTAAATGTGAACTTTTTTTTTAATTCTTTTTGACCTTAAAGCTGTAGAGTCCAATTGAAATTACAATGTCTTCAGAAAAGTTATATATATATATATTTATCATTTCCTCTAAATCATTAATTTTTGCACCAATTTTTTGACAATGAAAAGCATGTGGTGTAAAACTTAAGATTTTTTTCATCATCAATGCGAGTAAGAGCAAAGTATTGAAGATCAGATTATTTTTTGCAAGGGGCAGAGTACGTGTTTCATCCAACTGACAAATCAAGTTACTGTGGCCTCAGTCCTAAGAACCACCCGAGCTCTCGATTAGCTCCGTGACGGGGTGATTTGGGGGTTTTGCCTAACAGGCATTTGCAGAGCTGCAGAAGAGACTGTGCTGATGTGTTCAGCGAATTCTCAAGCAGATAGAATGTAGGAATCAAAACAACAAATCTGGAGTCTTGGGAGTTAAACGCTCTTCTATTTCCCTTTAAAAAGAGCAGGTGAATGACTGTTGTAAAGCTGATCCTGTAGACAGTGCCGAACAGAAAAGGAGAAAATCATTACAATTAACCTCTGTAAACTCTTTCCAAAATAATAATGGCAAACTCAACCTGTTTAAATTCTGACAGGTTTCAGTGCTCAGAGAGGGTATTTAATAAATCATGCATTTAATTTGCTTAATACTAACAGCGACCTGGTCATTCTGTAAGACAAAAAATGTTTCTGCTAGCTTTGTTCATAGAGTTTGCATCTTAAAATGCTGCTGATGTTCACCTTAAACTGAAACAGTTTCCTCCAGTATTTGGCACAGATAGTTTCAGCTACCCCATAGATGTCAAATCTATGAGGAAGTTTCAGTGCAAGCAGAGACATCATAGCTTCTATACTGCTGTTCTTATAGTTCCATACTTACTTTCTGGCGGGAGTGCTTATGAATGTCAGATGTACCAGTGTGTTCAATACAAAGCCTCACAGTCCGTACATGAAATATAACATTTCTAACAGCTTCAGGACTAGAAGAATCAAAGCCTGGGGATTTTTTTTTAAGGCTGCTTTTAACAATATATTCTGTTTTTTTTATATTTTACTCTTTGTATTTTTTTTAATATATTTTATATTTTGTATGATGCAGTGCAGTCTCCCTTCCATCTTACTGTTATTTTCTTGTGTTGTTCAAACCTAGATTCTTGGAAAATTCCTTTAACTCCTCTAAGCTCTCTTTCCAAAATCACTTTATTCAGCCATTGCTTGTGGTTTTCAGTAGCTTTGAGAAAGAGATTGTGGGAAGAGCTGAGTTTTAACTTGTTTGTGATAAACTTGCTCAAGTCCATGACCTTCCTCAAAAACATAGATGTGGCAGTTGTCTACTGATGATCTCAAGAGTGTCAGTAAACGTAGAGAATATGATATAACTTCCTTTTTTTTTAGGCTGATGTGTAGATTTGTGTTTACTGGCTGAGATAGTCTTGGTAGGAGCTATGGAGATTTCAGGCTCCAAAGGCAACCTCTGAGTTGACGTCTGTTTCTACCCAGAGTAGTTCTACAGCCCGAATCGTCGGCCTCAGCGGTCATATACAGCCTGTCTGCTCAGTTTCACCATAACCAGATCAAAGTGCAAGAGTTGCATCTTTGCCATGTGTTTTTGTGAAGGGGAAGCTTCTAAAGGACATTTTAGGACATTGCTGAGTCATTCAGGTAACCTGCCTTGGTGCCTCATTTACCCTGGGATGTGCATATAGCAAATTTGAGTGATAGGCACCTTGATATTTTTGTATAATGATTGCATAAGAATTAAAAGCCATTACTGAATTACATGAAATAACCAACTTGACTATCGATGACATTTTATGTTTGATTATGTTTTTCTGACCTAAAAATCAGAAGTTAGCAGTCCGGGAGAATAAGAGAAGCTTATGGTTAAATTCATAGTGGATAGTACAAGAGTTACACTAAAGCCCTGATATTCTTCCAGGAGGGAAATAACATTTTCCTGCAGAACTTTTCTTGTTTATTTGGAGCCTGATATCCTTAAATCACTGTTTGGTAAAGTTTCATCATAGATGCATAGGAAGAACTGAGGACATGCACACAAAGTTACAGGAAGTTAATGATTTTGACTGATTATATTATAAAGAACAACTATTTTCTAAGCCAACTTTTCTACGTCTTTTTTTCACCTTTCATCTGAGTGTGATTGTGTCTCTGTCTTTGGAGGTTTGGAACATTTTCTGTCGAGAGGTTGGTGATCTGGCTGTGGCGTTAGTGCAACAGACTTGCTTGGAGGTTTATGTTTGACTTTGGGTGGTTGCATCACCTCTCTGTGATTCTGTGTGATTCTGTTTCTTTGGCTTCGAATGGAACAGGCAAAAAACTTCATAGTCTGGAGGCACATCCTTTGGATGAAGGTACATAGAGAAGTGTGAGAATGAGATCTTGTGGATCTGGGGATCAGTTTGTGCCATAAATGACATCTATGGAGTCTGGAATCACAGTCTTAAAGTCAGTAATATTATTTGGGGTATTAAAAGGATGATTTTGTTATTCTTATAGAAAACCTTGGCATCCACTCCTCCATTCTGACCTCTGGAAGTTCCTAATATTCACAGTTTTGGGAATCTATAGGAAGCAGCTCTGTTCTTCATGGTTTCCCCCAGAACCTAAGGTGGGACTTGTCAGACATGAGCATAGAGGTGTTTCTGTGCTCACGTTGTCATGTCTGAGAGTGACCCACCTCTCAAGACCTGAGCCCTGCTGAGCCCATGTCCTTTTGCTGAGCAGAGGCAAAGGCTGTGGGTAAATGCGAACTCGGTGTTTGGGATCAGGAGACTTCAAAACCCACTGGCTGCCTTTTCCAGTTATCTGAAGTTTTCTTTTGTTCCTCTAGACCTCTGGATAATAGGGATTATAGGCTGTATTGTCTTTTATTTTCAACTACAGCTGTTTAGCTGAGCATCAGTGCTTTGATAGTCTTTAGTCTTTTTAATTTTTTTGATGTCTCCACTAGGGCAATATTTACCCATAACTTAAACAGATTTTACAGCTTCTATGTTTATAAATAGTGATTCTGTGTTTATAAATAGTGATAAGCGTTAGTTAGTAGATTGCTTTTTGTCCATATTAATGCATAAAAGATGGTCATTCTGTTTGGATTTATTTCTCAAATAATAGTTATTTCAGCTACACTTTGCCTTTGACTGTTTCCATGGAGTATCTGCTGAGCTGTTAGAAATTACAAAAAACCTTGCTTCATAAAAGGAGAGTTGGAAAAGCAATTAGAACGTGCTATCAACATCCCTTCCAAACAAAACCTTTGCTTTGGCATGTTAGCAGCTAATTGATCAAAACTGAAGGTCCTCTGCTCCACTGTGTAGCAGGGCTTTCTGACAGGGACCACAGTCTAGATCAATGCCGAGTAGCATAATTAAAAACAGACCTCTCATTATTTTTTACCAACTGTCTTGTGTTTACTGCTGTTATATCAACTGAAGAGAAACTTCTTCTCTTCTTTTTTTCCCCCTTCTTTTTTCTTTTTGAGGAAAAAAAATTAAACTTTTTGTTTGTTTGTTTGTTTGTTTTTTCCCCCTTATTTTTTCTTTTTGAGGAAAAAAAAATTAAACTTTTTGTTTGTTTGTTTTGGCCTTGAGGTGTCGCATTGTCCTTTTCTTTTCTCACTCCTTACATTTCCAAAATAGTAGAAGGGAGAATGTATAGAAATGTGGAGAGGAAGAGAAGGAATAGATGCGAGTATTAGGAATCAAACTGGACTTGTAAGGCACAGATTCACTTTTACGGGAGGATGGAGGCCTCCACTTATATAATGCAGATACAACCTGTACTGTTACAGTATTTGGACCTCATCCTTTTATAATGTATTTCTTGTCAACACATTTGAAAAAAATACAGAAGTGTTAGCGTCTGTATTTTTCTAAATGGAATAATGCAAACTGGAAGGAATATTTTACTTTGGTAAGAACTTAATCCTTACTTAAAAAAAAAAAAAAATCTGAAGTCATTCTCAAACTGTCTCTTTCCATTGGGCTTAGGAGAATTTAGTCTTAAACCGTGTTTGCGGGGAGTTAATATCTTTTCTCTATCTGAATGAAAAAGTTTGAATCCTAGTATTGTTGCTTGGGTGAAGGCAGGCAGACACTGTAGCAATAGCCAGCCCTTGTGCTGTCTGGAGATCCAAGGCTGCTAATAACTTCTCACTTGTCCACAGACATAAAAGCCAGCTACCATCTGCTACTAAGCGATATATAATAACCACCCGGTACCTGTGCTGAGAGGTAATTAGTCTGCCCTCTATTGCTTTTTCGCATTAAAGAAATAAAGAGTTCAACTTCTAGATTGTACCAATGAAAAATACATTTTTTAAAGGGCTCCAAAAAGTCATTTAGTACATCTGTGCTTTGTGTTGTAAAAAATTTATGGCCCTGCACAGTTATGAAAGATGAAAAGATTTTGGATCATAAAATCAAAGTTGAATGTAGAGGAAAAATATCTTACAAGCTACTGAACTGTTCCCATTAGAAACCTCCACCATCCTCCCAGCCGATGAGATGCCTTTGTAAACCTTGCCATATAAACAGAGCGCAGCCAAATGGGCCCAGAACTGTTTGTTCCTACAAGATACAAATGTTCAGAAATTAAATGAAGCCAGATCTGAGAGACCATCAAGAAAACAAACAACAGGAAGCAATTGATAAATCTTGTGATAAAACTGAAGAACTGTGGCTAAAAATCCAAGCGTACGTATTTTCTTTAAGTTTGCATTTCTGCTACAACTCTTGTGCTTGTGCTTAAGAAGGTAAAAGCCTTGAGTTTTGAGAGATCTTCTGCGTGTGACCATTTGGATTTGGCTGCTTGACGTTTTGCAGGCAGAACACGAGGTGGACCGGAAGAGAAGCTTTAATAGTTAGCTGAGATACATCTTACTGTTTATAGTACTTCCATTGCTATGCTACCCGTTTTCATACTTTATTTCTTTAGAAATTAGTGCACATATTCTTTATTAAGTGAAAATCAGTTAATAGATCATTCTGAAAGTACTTTGTGGCCTACCTTTACACATCGTTACTGCTGTGGGTACTGTTTTCTTTTAAGACTTCACTGGGATACAAACTGCAGTAGGACTAAATACCCCCTCTCTTTAATGATTGACTTCAGTTTCCATGATAGACATATAAGGAAAGAAGTTTAGAAGAAAATTTTCTATTGCACCATCAGATATTTGATATTGCACAAGCAATAAGTTTCTGCCTGGGAGCCCAAAACTCATGTCATGACAATATTTATATTAAAAAAAAAAAAAGTTATTTTCTGCAGAATGCATATTCAGAGATTTTTGCATTAAAACCTTAATATGTTTGTTGTTGTTCTGGTAGGTGAATAGCTACAGATCCACCCTTTCAGCTGATCTCACATCCAAAGTCCCTCAAAAGAACATATGTCCATGCTTTCTTATGGACATATGTCTGAAATGAGATTACTTGGACCTTCCATTTCAAATCAATCTTTTCTCTGTATGCAGGAAGATGGAGTTGAATTCTGTTGGAAAAGATGACAGAACTTTACACATTCTAAATATTTTTGTCTCTATTAGCACAGGGGACAGTCACTTTGTTTGATTTCAGCTTCTTGTATCTCTTCTTACATCTTTTGCATTAGCTTCGGTAGCCAATGGAAAAAAGACTGTACTATAAAGGGTATCCCAAATAGAAATATTATATAATGATAAAAGAATGATTCTGTAAAGGGAGATTACAATTTTGTAATTTCTATTTTTGAAGTAACATACATTGTATGTGTCTATACATTGTAGAAAACCACATGTGCCTTTCATAAGTTATCCAACCTGTATATGCTAATTGTATAGTTTGCTTACCTATTTGAAGATGATTCCCAGAGAATCATCTGTGGGTCATATTGAAAACCAGAAGATGTTCTTTATAATTAGTGTGAACCCTCCATAGCTGTGCAGAGTTCTGTATACATCAGCAAGACTTTCTCTTGACGGTGTCAGGGTCCTGATTAGTGATGGTCTTCGGGCTGAAAACAGCTTACTTGAATCTCTAAGTTACTTGTTTTACCCATATTGTTGTGATTCAAGTAGCCCTGCTTTACATGGAGTCTTCAATTGTATATTAGATTCAGAAATGAAATCACAGGATGATCTGTATCTTGCAGAGTGATCTATATCTTCCGATGAAATTAGGGCTCTTCAACAAAAAATATTTCAACTGCAAAATTCAAAGCTTTTGTGATCTCTTTTCCATTTATGATGGCAAGCCTTTTTTTCTGAAAAGAAAATCCTCTCACAAAAGTGCTAATGAACTGTTGTAGAAAAATGCCTCAAAAAATATTTTTGACACACTGTAATGGGAAAAAGGACTAAATTCTCCCTTGAATGTATAGGGAAGGGGAGAATGAGAAGAAAAAGGAAAGTGAATTTGTTCCTATGCACACTTAGAAAGACCATGGTTAGAATATTGTGTTTAACCTGACTTTTCATCTTGTGCTTGTGCTCGTTAGAATCTGTTTATTTTTTTCCTGTTGCACTCTTCTGTTAACTAGCCTAAGCACATGGGTTTGAGCTGCTCCATCTAAACTCATTGTAGCATCGCTAAAATGCAGTTGATATTTTTAGTGCCCAAAACATGTGCTCTGCATGTTCTTCTTGCTCTCCTGCACTTTATCTACTTCAGGGGACTCTAGCTTGTTAAAATATTTAACCATGTGTTAGAACACAGGAGAGCTTTTCTAAAGAAATAATGTTGATTTTAGTTTTCTTTTCAGATCTCAGCCAGAGAAATGCACTTAAAATATTTTAAATTAAAAAAAAACCTTGAATACAAAGAGTATGAAAAGCTTTTTTTTTTTCTTTAAGCTTTTTTTTTTTTTTCTTTTCCCCCCACCCCAGTATGGATATATGAAGACTTTAAAATTAACTGACAGCTTTATTTTCAGTTAGTTAACAGGTAGCAGTCATGGGAAGAGGGACTGGGCACTACCAGTGTGTTTAAACAAAACTGAAACTAGGAGAGCATCTGTATTTCCCAGAACCTTTTAGTGGGATTGTTTAATCCCCAGGTCAATAGAGAAGAAGGGAGAATATAGAAAATGAGCTCATGGTTCAGATTTCACTTCAGTTATTCAGGGTTATGTTTATGCTTAACAACTTGTGCAAGCTTAGGTGCCTTAAGCATAGTAGGGTACAAAGTGTCCCCTTCATCTGTCCCTATGTCATAAACATTGTATTTCTTAATGGTTCGCTATCTTTAGAGGCCCACTGTAACAGAACTTGTATGTTAGGTGGAGAGGATTTCACTTTCTATATCTATGTCCTCAAAGAGAGCAACATTTATCTTAGCCACCATTTCTCAAACAATTAATGTAGATATTATACTCCATAGAGAAAGATAAAGAAGTATCCCAAACCATGTGCTTTCCGTGCTCTGGCTGAAAGAACAGGGCAGGGTGATTTTTATCACAAGTCTCACTCTTCAGTTGTTCTGCTGAAATTGGTATATTTGCACTTATATCGTGAACTCTTTATCCTTTTTGTTACATCTGTAACATTAACTTTCTAGTTTATCCATTATTTTGGAAGAAGAGCACGTAAAAGACCCCAAAATATGAATGTTATTCCAAAACAACTTCCATACATAGCAACTTAGAAAAGGAAATGTGCATTTCCCACACTAAGAATGGGTGCAAGGGGAAAGGGAAACAGAAAAAAAAATAGAAAATATTATTAAAAATGACACTGAAAAGTTACAGAAGTTACAAAGAATGAACACTATTAATAAAAGACAGTACCTGAAAAATCTGAAACTAACTTTTATTTAACTTTTGCTGAAAGCACCAAATCTGCAAGGCACAGGTGAATTTAATGCTAAGGGCACATGGAGTACACCTGCCATTCGGCTAGAGCTAGTGGCAGACAAATGGACTTTGCAGTAAGCTTTCATTATTTCTGTCAAAAAGAAGCCATTATAAAATGGGCTGGAGAATTGAATGAGATAATTTTTCAAGGGAATAAAATACAGATATATCACTAGATGTCTGTTTTGACCCTAGGAGTGAGATGGGGAGGGGGAAGTGTGAAGAAGAGATATCTGCCTCCTCTGCAATTTCCCCTACAGGCTCTTTCTTTTTTTGTGTGTGTGCATTATGGACAATCTCACAATATGAAGGACTTCAGGCCAGAAAAATTGTGGAGAGGAGAGTTCTAAAAATACTTTTTTTCTGATTATGTGAAAGAAAGCCAGAAAGTAGCAGGAAGCTCAAACCATCACTTTGAGCTTAAATTTTAGGGGAAAACACTGTTTTACATTGTGTGAAAAATTTAGGCAGAGATATAAAGATTCTACTTTGCATTCTTTTAGTGAATCACTTGTGTGAGAATCTTCCTCCTAGTGCTGAGTGGTGCCTGGATTTCTTTTTCTTGATTCAGCAATGAGGTGGGTATATATCCGTTCCAAGCTACATTGACTGATGCCTGTTTAATCCTAGAGTATGCAGAACGTGGCAATTCCTGTCACAAAGAGAAAACAGGCACCCATGGCTGGAGTACTTTATCTGCAAGTAAGATGCTGAAAACGTAACAGTGAAGCACTATTTTATCTTTCTCTAATCTGCTAGCACACTGAATTGCCATCTTTTTGCAGTAGTCCAGCTGATGGATGGCCATCAGTCGTAACGTGAATTTGTAAACAGCATCTATAAGCAGTGGTGAAATTTGTAGGCAGAATTCGATTCCCAATTCTCATTGCATTTGGCTCTGTATTTTAAAGAGCTCCCACTAATGAGTTCTTTGTGCAGTTATTGTATTCACACAGTTCAAAGCAGACGACCTGAGTCTTACTTGTGAAGTAAGTACGGTTGGCGAACTTCAGTTTCAGGGAAACCAGTGGAGGACTGAGGGTGCTCTGGGATCCCTTAGGGAAATACCTCATGGGACTGCATGTTCATTTTGTAAAACACTGAACAGAAATTGTTTTGGTGTATTTCTAGTGTTTATGGTTAAACAATACCCGGTGGAAAATGTATTAGTTATTCCTTTTGTGCTCTGGGAAATACATATATTTCAACAACAATAAAAATAATTGTTACAATTCTTACTGAATATGAATATTGTATTAATAGAGATATATCTCTGGTGGCTGAGGTATATGATAGCATTTATACAGTCTAACGTGTGTAAATGTCCTGAAAAATACGTTAATGTAGGCTAATCAACAGTAACATGGTACAAATACTAAAATAGCTTAAAGCGTCAGTCTTATAAAAGCAGGTTATCTTTTTCTTGGTGTGTTATGACATTGAAATAAGTGGAAACGTGAAAAAATTTATTACCAAAATCAATTTAAAAACATAAAAATATTAACTAAGTTGATATTGAGGCCCAAATTCGATACTAAACTGTGGAATAAATGTATTCTGATGTACCAAAGAGTCCTACCAAAATTGAAAGAGTGAAGGCATAGATAAGATAGAAATAGGCGGGATTAAATAACTGGGGCTTCTGTTTTGTGATTTGCCTTCCTAATCAGAAGAAAAAAGAAGCTGTTTTTAAAGAGTTTATCAGCAAATTCCCTCTATAAGATGGAGGATTTTTTTGTTTCAGTGGACCATCATCAGTCATGAATTTAGTAATCCTGAGATTAATATACTTTGGTTTCTACGCTAGGTTTTCCATGGTTCATCCTATAACATAGAAGGTAATGTCAGCAATGAAGGTGCAGGGTTGTGTTTTGGTAAGTCATTCAACCTACAAGGTATTATAGCAGTTCATCACTAAAGACCGAAAATAGATAAGGAGATGGCAAATTCAAGAACGGATCCAGTCACAGTCCTCAAATGGTTGTCTGTCTTTCCATTTCTCCTTTTCTATTTTTTGTTCCCATCACAATATAAATAACTTTTGTGTTGAGTATTAATAAGAAGTCAACGTGGTTTTCTGATATTACAGTGAAGTTTTTTGGAAAAGGAAATAACTTTTAAAATTACTCTTATCTCAGTGGCTTTTTTTCCCATTTGGAACCTCATTTTTAATCTTGGATACCTAAGTTAGATTATTCTCTATATATGGGATTAGCTATGCAGCAGCTACTATGTTTTAGGAGCTTTTAGGATGCTCAAAATAGCATTCGTAATACATTTTTTGTCTTGTCCTCATAACAGATTTATTGCATTATATGCTGCTGGTTTTGTCTGGGGGAACAGAAGTGCACTGAGAGAAGAGATGACACTTTTTGGCAAAGAAGTTCAAATTCTTGTCAAAGTTCTGCTAAGACTTTCTGAAATCACCTGGAGAGCAATCACTCTGGTGGCAGAGTACTTTCAAATGCGTTGATATGACTGCTTATCAGTAGCAGTATTAAGGTAGTTTAAGTACAATATGTGTTGATGCTGCAGCTTCTGCCTTTACCCATCCAATGGCAGGTGTTTTGGCACATGCTCCCTCTCCATCCAGTGGTGCTGAGTACCCTGCTTGTTGCCTGTTCGGGGGTACTGTGGTGCTGACAGAGTAGATCTGACACGGTGAATATTTCTGAAGAGTTTTTGTAGCAGAGGAGCCCAGGAAATTTAAGACCGTCTTTTAGCTGCTTCTGCTGGGAAGCCACTCTCAAATGGTGCTGCCACCATCCCTCTTCCTTCTCCCAATGATTTGAGGATTTTGGAGAACCTTTCTGCTGCTTCAAGGCAGAAAAGTCTGAGTTGTCCATTAACGTGTGAAAGTTTATATGGTACAATAGACCCTTGGAAGTACATTTCTTTAAAAGCATCAGGAATATATTGATAACTATAATATCAGCTGAAGAGTGGTTCATGCCTTAACTGTGATGGTACTTATGATCCTGCAATAATGTGTTTTAAGACATGTGCAACAGGACAAGTAATTAAATTAGAAATTACATTATTAATTAAGAGGCATATTAGCACACTGAGGGCTAAATTTAATAATGTCTGTGTTGGAATTTAATAACAGCCATGTATATTAATGCGGATATTGCATTGAAACATCACAGGACAGTGCTGGAGATCAATATTTGCCTGTTCTTTTGGGCTATGATGATAGAGTGAATCCATTAAAAGCCACAGCTACAAATATTTTTAGATGTGGTACTGTGTTGTCTGGAAGGTCAAAATGAAATGGATGATATTAAATGAAATTAATATCAACTAGTATTAGCTTGAATCATCTGGACATAAAAGAGTCTGCATATTGTAAGTGCTAAAATAATCTTTTCCAAGCAGTGAAACATTCAGTATGTAAAAAATGTGCATACTATACACTGAGTTTTCAGTTACAGCAATGAACTGCAGCTTTTATTGAAGCATTTAGAAGAAAGAAAAAAGGACAAGCAATCTGTAGCCTCTTTTGGTACATAACTGGAGAGGAATATTAAATAGACTTCCAGCTTTGGAAAACTTGCTATTAAATATTTCTATTTTAAAATGTAGTTAAAGATCAACTGTTTAATGCTTCCTTATTAATAATGAATATTTAAAATGCTTTTTTTGCGGTTTAGGCATTTTTTCCTGATATTTCAGGAATGAATGGTATAAAAACTGTACTTGCCTTATGGGACTATATTTTTCCTCTGCATGCGTACAGCTGTCTGGCCTTTTTAGTACTAAGTGTAAGTTTCTGCAATTTTTTTTTTCCTTTTCTTCTTGCTGATGCTAAACTGTGACTTGATTGTCTTCACCAAAGCCATTTGAGACCAGGACTTTTTACCACTTGCCATCTTTGAGGGATGAGAGGATCACTGCTTACCCTTGTAAGGGCAAGTCTTGAGTTCAGAGGTATTGCAAAGCCATAACTTGGTGCATATATTTGCTGTTGTCAGTATAGGAAAGGAAGAAGAAACGACCAGACTGATTTTAAGATGCCTAGCTTAGCTTCAGAGATTCAAAGCAAAGCTTGGAAAGTCATCTAGTCCAGTCCTCCTGAATGGCTAAGCAAATTTAACTCTGAAGTAGACTGGGTTGCTCAGGGTCTTGTCTGCTTGAGTTTTGACAGTCTTCAAGGAGACTGTACTACCTCTCTGGGCAACCTGTTCCAGAGCTTCACTGTGAAACCATCTCCCCTTATCCAGTGGTAATATCCCCTTATTGCAACTTCTGACCGTTGTCCCCTCTCTTTTTGCTGTGCACCTCCAAGTCTGTCTCTGTCCCCTCTGTAACTGGCCTCTGGGGACTGGCACACTGCAGGCACATACCTGCCTAGCCTTCTCTTTCCTCTCCTGACAAAAGCACCTCAGCACTTTCAGCCTCTCCTAGGCCTAGGCTTGCCCTGGATGCCCTCCTTTTCTTCCAGGCATTAAGCACTCCCTCCAATTCGGTATCATCTTTCATTCTGTTTTGTTGTTCAGGTTGTTGGTGAAGATCCTAAACAGCATTTGCTGCACTGTCAACTCCTCAGGAACACAGATCACAAGGCCTGACAGCCCAGTTAGTTCTGCACTGTCTTGCAGTGCATCCCTGTCTCCTTAGTTTGACTACAGCTGTACTGAGGAGACGGCTTTGTTAGTGATCCCTGTTGCTCTCTTGGTTCACATACAGTCATTGACCATGGAAGGTATAGCTTGGTCAGGCAGGTCCTGACCTTGATTAATCCGTACTTGCTATTCTGAGTCAGGTTCTTGTTTTCAAGAAAATGGAGGATTTGCTCTGTGAAATTGCAAGGGACTGGACTGT
This sequence comes from Eudromia elegans, assembly GCA_003342815.1. Taxonomy (NCBI): domain Eukaryota; kingdom Metazoa; phylum Chordata; class Aves; order Tinamiformes; family Tinamidae; genus Eudromia; species Eudromia elegans. Next base: position 170,440 of record PTEX01000312.1, read on the forward strand.
GGTTCTGTGGACCTTCCTCCTTTCTTTTTTAGGAGATGGATATGTTTGCCATATTCCCATTGTCAGGAGATTCCTACAGCATTTTCATACAGAGCAGCTTCCTGGTGATGTCAAACCTCTCACATAACACTGCTTGGTGTGTCTAAGCAAAACTAGCATCTTCCTGAATTGTTTGTTGTTTGTCTTATCTTATACATGAGTCTGTAATTTAATTCTTTCTCTTGCTTAGGATCTATGACCATGCCTTTAATAACTTCCTTGGGGAGAGCCATTAGTTTCTTTAGCTCTGATTTAATGTTAGGAGGAATTGGAAGAGTACAACCATGAAAACAGTAGTGGATATTTGGCTAACAGTATATAGAAAGAGAACTGGCAAGTTCTATTTTGGGGAAAAAAATCAAAACAAAACTCAGAAAGTATGAAATCAAGAGCAAAGTTCTTTAGTTAAACTTTTTATGAGAAATAAAACCCAATATGAAATGTTTCCTATCCTTTTAGTGAACAGATGGGTAGTAATCGATTATGTTTACAGTTGGGGTACTAAAGAAAATGTTGTCATTTTCCCCCGGCTAGCCATTTATCTATTTAATTCTTTGACAGTACAGAGGAAATGTAACTAAACATTTTGTTTTCATTAAAATGGAAGTAAATGAATTAGCTGGGAAAACTCTGTTATGTTTATGCTTGGGGAAAAGAGTAAACATATGTGTCTGCCTTACTGTTTGTCATGATCTAGCATGAGGTTATTTGGTCTTGCTTATTTGGCCTACAGAGCAAAGCATACTGATATTCTTCATTTTCATTAATTTTAAATAATCCTAGTGTGAGCAGTAGTAAGTAAATGACACCAAAAAAAGCACATCCTGAGAAGCGTTCCAATAGTTCTGTTTTGTTTGTGTTTGTTTGGAATATAAATAAATGGCAGCTGGTGACATTTCCTAAGTGGGAGCCTGTAGTTGGCTGGTAGAATAATAAGAATCTCTCTGTATCTTGACTATAGTTTCCAATGCTTGTCTGACTAGAGGAATACAAGAGGCACCTCTTACTTGGTGCAGTCTGGCATCTGTCTCCACTGGCATGTTATAATCTGTAAAATCTTGCAGATTCCCTCCTGTGCTAAACAATGCTGACCTAGATATCCAGCACCACGCCTGGTCCCACAGCACAGGAACGTGTACCGTGCCTATAAGGTAGCCCTTTAACTCACGACGGTTCCCATCAGCTTCAGCTCTAGAGCTACTCTGGAGCAGTACAATAGGTAGTCTTCAAGCTTGTTTTCTCATTTGGCACTTCTAAATGAAAATGCTGTCAATCTGAGCTTTCAGACTTCGGAAGTATCTAAGGAGCTTATCCTTTATTTCTCTTCTGCTCAGTTGCTTCCTCTTTCAGAAATCTGCTCAGCTTTATCCCTTTTCCTTCTCAAACCAGAAACTAGGTTAATCCACTTAATGGAAGTACTGGGGTTAGGTAATAATTGACTCTACAACTCTGAACTAAATACCCACAAGCTTTAGGTGGCTCAGCAATTAAAGTCTCTTTAAACAGTTGAGCTGTTTTCCAAATTCAGCTTTGGTCCTGTGCTTGTGCTTGATATAATTACAAAATAATAATACTACAAATATATTGGGAATTTGTGCCTGTCTGGCAAAGGAGGACAATAGAATCTAGGGCTGCTTATAGAGGCTGGACACGGTCCTGGGCAGCTTGCTGCAGCTGACCCTGTTTGAGCAGGAGGTTGCACCAGATGAGAGTTACCTCCAAGTCTTCTGTGATCCTGTGAAATGTAGAGTTCTCATATTCAGTTCTCATATTGTATATTTGTGCAGGAAGCACAGGGGTCATGTAAGATAAGGCAGTATCATATGGGGAAATAATGCAAAGGAGTACGGGAGGACTCTTTCCAAATCCCTACAAAGATTCTCCTTCATAAACTACACAAACATTTGACTCTCTCATTAACACAACTTTAGTGTATTTTGGCATTTTACTTTCAGTGGAAAGAATTTATCACTTTAACAGAAATCTTTTCATCATATTGCTGCACCTTACAGTTTAGAATTGTGATTTTTGATCACAAAACATGAGCCCACAAAAGATTGAGTCTAAGAGTAGCTTAGTGTATTTCTCCCAGAAATCACGTCCTTTAGAAAGGCCTTATGAAAACATTTGTCTTTAGAATGGCCCAGGACATTTTGCTTGTTAGTATTTATGTAATTCTAATGCAAAAATGTATTAAAGCTCCTGCTGTAGCAGGGAAGTATGCCTCATCTCCTTGCCTGTTGTAACAGCCATCAAATTCAATCAAAAATAGTACTGATAATGTGAAATCAGGCATCCTTGCGATCAGCTGATGTATTATACAAAAACAGAGAATCCAACTAACCATTTACAACAATCCAGAGAGAACCCTGATCTGCAGGTATTTAATATTAACCTACAAACAAATTATGATTTTGTTTCCTCTTAGTAGTTTCAGAAGCATAAGAATACTTTCCTCACCAGATTTTAGTTTGCAAAAATGTATTGTACTTTATATAAACTTCATATAGTTTTTGGGAAGCATCTCATTTTAAAGGGGTCACTATATGGACAGTCAGGACTATTTGTTTTCTTAGGAAACATCTCAATTGAACAAGGTTCTTGATCGAATGTGTTCTGCCATGCAGACCAATGTGAAATTCCACAGAAAGGTCTCTTGATGTCCAAGGCTGGCACTTCATTGCCTTTAGTTGAGCCTTCTTTCTTATATTGCCTTTGTTGTACTGGGGCAGCGACTCGGAGGCTGAAATGCCACGCTGTCCTAGTGGCCCTCTGGGTCAGGATTTTATGGTTACAGGTAGCCGTGCATTGTGTTGTTTTCTCCAAATCCATTTAAGGTGTTTTACCCTGTCACATCGTGCAACACCAAAGATAAATTTGGGGCAAACTACCACAAGTTTTCTGCGACTGGCAACTGTTATTGGCATCATGTATCTAGGAACAGCTGTTGTTGTTTTATTAGAAAATACTCCAGTGATGGTTTGTATAGAAGGAGCCAAGGCAGTATCAGCAGTGCTGCCTTCCCTCTGTGATTCAAATTTTACGGAATTTGCTAACCTCTATTAAAAATTTATTGTTTCTAGTCAACTATTTGAATTTTTTAAAGTCAATGCCATGGCTCAAAGAGTATTCAGTGAGGCCATATCCAAAATGAATTGTGTTAGTCCCATCCTCTCTGAACTTCCATGCCTTTTAGCAGATTAAATGCTTACAGTAAAATATGTTCATACAAGAGGTATTCTCTGGCATCTGGACAGAGAGTCAGCGAAGAGCGTGAGGATGCTTCAGTTAGTTGAGTGTTCAACCACTAGACAGATTTGAACATTATTGTGTGGACATTTTATATGAAAAAAATGGTGTTTTGATAAAAATGAAAAATTTTACTGCTTTGATCCATTTTGCTATGTTTTCCTATTATAAGAATATATGTAAGTTGGAAAAATATTTCTCAGGTGTGTTGATTTCAAATTTTTTTCCATGTTTCTATGATCCTCAGTTTTATTACTTTTAGGTCCTTTCCTATATAGCAAGAGCGGTGATAGGGTGAGTCAGTTGCATCAGACTGTGCTGCAATGTCAAAGTACATGGATTCTTGTATTCTCCTTGTCATATTATTATTTTAAATTCTTTAGAACCAATGAGTAATTGCACTCATTGAAGCGTTTCTTAGCTGATAGTTTCTAGAGACCTAGTTCATATACAAGCTTTTGCAAAAATTCACTTCTGCACATGTTAATATTTGTGAAATATTTGTTAGTGTTTCTATGTGGATAAAAATATTTATGAAAGGAAAAACTAAATAGTAATGGAAGGAAGAATAATTGTTCTCAGATATATTGCTGTGACTAGCTCTAGGGCACTGCAGATGAGAACAAAAATAATGATTAAATGTAATTAAGCCTTTATCTTTAAGAAAAAAGAAAAAGAAAGGAAAAAACCCCCAACCAATTACGCAGTTATTTGTTTTTAGGGATGGCAGTGTTACTTCTCTTTATGCATTAGGAAATTGATAGCATGCAATGGAAGCATCTTATTGTTATCTTTTCACTTTAGGAAGGAAATACTGATTTGTAACCAGATTTGTAAGACTGGGAAGTTTCTGCTGGAGGAGAGGGGTACCTGATGCTGTTATCAAGAGCTTGAGTAATGTTGGTAGCAACTGATGAGGTTCTTCTTGAGGTATGAACAGAAATTCTTGGCAGCATTTGTGCCAACTTTTGACTGCACCTGTTTGGGTACATAGGCTTAAGAAAAAGGAAGAGTCAGGCTGAACTGACATCATCCTTGGGCATCATTTTTATTCCAGTACAGTCTTAACCTTTTCTTATGCCTAAGGGTACAGAGAATTTGTAATCTATAAGTGACCTGGATTTTCTCATTACTTTACACCTGTTTGAATATTAGCTGAATGATCAGTTCTCTAGCAGCTACCTGCAAGATGATCGATATGTTGTTAGCATATTAAGCATCAACAGAGAGTGAAAGAGACCACTTTTGTAAGCATACTCTATAAATTATTATAGAGTAATATATATAAAAAAAGCTTATATAGAAAACTGCAGTTGTAGCTTTTGAATAACAAAGAGAAATTCAACAGCAGCAAAAGATCACCTTTTTAAAAAATCTGTAGATGCTCAGGTGACTTTATGGTAGAGCTTTGTGTTCTATTTCATTGCTAGTCCATCACCAGTATTGTTCTTAAACGTGTAGTGAAACCGCCAGTGAGAACACGCAGACAAAAAATAAATCTGTGATCACTGTCACGATCGCTCAAGTCCAGGGAAGGAATTTTTTGAATGCAATCTGAAAAGAATTGTGCTTTGATGGTTAAAATCCATAGAAGTGTACGAGACTCCTGCGGTAAACTCTTCTTGCAGAAGGGCTTCATGTGCTATGCCTCAATTTCTGTGGAGTTCCCTTGACAATGCTGCTGCTGCCCCAGACAATAATTTCAATAATTTTGTTGTTTCGTAGTTCTTCTCACAGAGCTTTTTTCTTTCTTTACTGTGGCAAATTTGAATTCTTCAGATAGTCAAAGTGATGAAAGGATCAGCCTAACATCAATAACTCCAAATCTCAGTATTTAGTCTTAAAATAGAGACTTAAAAGACAGGGTGCATTGAGGCTGTTTTTTTCAAGCGGTCACTTTCTCCCTTGAATTGGTCCAATATTCTGAGAACATTCAGAATATTTTTAACCATTTTATCCCAGTTCAGCCCGCAATACTGCTCATAAGCTCATGACATGCTTTTTGCTCCTGCCTGAGAGAAGTCTCTGTAATATACATGTCTGCATATACATATGTTTATGTTTATAACTATATAGGTAGCCCAAGATGCTTTTCTGGGGCATTAAGACCTCCCTCTGCTTGTTGTTGCAATGCACTACTTAACGCAGAAGCAAATGAGTGATGACTTTGGCTCTGAATATCTGCTGAGCATTCATGGTTCTGCCTTCTGCAGTGAAAATCACTTGAGGGCGGTCTAAAATAAGTGGTTTGTTTTTTGGGTATGCCCCTGTGTTGGTCTGTAGGGCTTCTCTAGAGGATATTGAGGGTGAAGTTTTTGTGTCACGTGGAATTGTATGGACCTTTCCACAGTGAAAGGGGATGCTGTTTTCCTTCCTTCCTTTCCTTCCTTCCCTTTTTTCTCCATACTCCTACCATCGCTGCCTCACCAATGAGCTTTGAAAGTTCCTTCTGCAGCAGCAGCAGTAGAGCAGGTGGAAGCACCTGGATAGGGGCAGCCGCCCGCTGAGCCTGGAGCTGCGAAGGCAGCGGAGGCTGCGGGAGCGAGCAGGGCCCCAGGGCTCTTTCCCGGAGCGCCGGGTCCTGCCGGGGGACGTAGGAACAGCAAGTGCCACCCCTCCGCTCGCCTCCTCCCGCGGGCCTGCGTCTCCCAAGTTCAAACACCCTGCTGCCTCTTGTCCTGCTGGCTAAATAGCGATGTTTTTTAACGTATACTGCCGGGAGCGGTTTTGTTTGAAAAGTTCCCAGGACGTTATCCTACTCCCGATGTGGGTGAGCTCAGGGAGCAGTTCTGTTCTCGCTGCCCGATCCGCTCCAGCAGCCTCCGCTCCCGTTATCCGCTCCATGGAGGGATCTCTCCGCTCCGCTCCGCTTCTCTCCTCTCCTCTCCCCTTCCCGCCGCTCCGGGCGCCCCGGGCCGGATCCCGCCCTTGCGGCCCGAGCCCGC
>PTEX01000312.1:177063-205631 GCA_003342815.1 Eudromia elegans
GGTGCTGCCGGTGCGCGGAGGCGCCGCGGGCAGGTGCGCGGCCGCGGGCAGCCGGCCCCGGCCTGTGGCGGGCTCCGTGTCGGCGCGTTCTGCGTTACCGCAATATCGTGCGCTGGCCGAGGGCTGAAGCTGCGGGAGACGGCGGGAGAGGGGAATCAAGCGGGGCGGTGCGGGGGGAAGGAGCCCCCGCGCGCGGAGGGGCCGCTCCGCTTGAGCCGTGACCTAACTTTGCCCGGGCGGCGGCGGGAGCAGCCGCGGTGCCCTCGGCGGGCGCTCCGGGCCGCGGGTCGTGCGCCGTGGGGCGTGGGCAGTGTGGGGCAGTGTGGGGCAGCGCGCCCTTCCTGCGCTCTGCCGCGGTCCCGGCTCCGTCGCGGCGGGGGGTGCGTCCAGCTGCCCCACAGCATCCGTGCCCCGTTAGGGGTTTCCGCGCTCAGGGGAAATACTGTGGGAAACAAATAACATTATGCCCGCCGTTAGCACCAGTGATTAAATCACTGCCTCCGCTCGAGGGGCAGATGTGAGTGCTCGTTCCGAGGCACTGAGCGGAGCTCCGGTGCTTTGCGAGCTTCCCGTCCGTGCTGGCAGCGGAGAAACCCGGCGGGGGCCTTCCCTCTGGAGCAGCGGCTCCCTCCCCTGGGAGAGCAGACCGGGGGGAATAGGAAGGTAATGGAAAAGTTTGGCGTGTGTTTGGCATCTTGCCCAACTCGGAAAGGTAGAGGACTGGTCTGAAAGCATAACCCAAAGGTTTCCCTAACCTAGCCCGCTGCCGTGGATGGAATACTTAGATTCAGGCTTTTCTGGGAAAGATACAGGACACGGTAGTTACTTGAGGCAGGTCGAGGTGTGCCTCTTTTTCATTGCAATAGACGTACGTACCTATGGAAACAGCATAGTACTTTTCCCTTATAACTGTTTAAAATTACCTATGGCCCTATGGAGGGGCTCTGAGGGATAATGTGATAACTTTGTTTCATTTCTGCCCCCCTTAAAAAAAAAGAGAGAGAGAGAAAGAAAAATCGCTTTGTCTGCCCCCTCTGAAAGAAAAACCAGGAGTCGAACGGCTCCTTTCCCTTCAAGCAGCAGCAGCAGCTCCAGTACATGAGCATGGCTTAGGGGGGCACTGTGCTGCTGACTGAACATCTATAGATGAGATGCAAACTTCTCTCCTTGACCGCTTACGGATGCTGAGGATCCCATAAGGCTTCCCCAAGATAGTCCCCCCTGACCCTGTGTGGGATAAAATGCCACTGAATGCAGGTTCGTACCTTACCCTGCTCCCACCCCCAAGCAGTTGGATTTGAAAATAGAGGTTTTTGCTTGCCGAGCTCACAGTGCTGTTGTGCAGAGCCTCTGTCCTGCAATGCAGAGCCCCTGGCTCAGCCCCTCTGGTGCTGCAGGCTGTGCTGGCTGGTAGCAGTTAGTTTTGGTGTTATAAAGTACCTAGGGACGAATGCCTTTAGCTTTGAAAGAGCATACGTGTGTGCACGACCGAGCACGTGTTTGTGCATGTCGGAGAGATGCAGTGGGTACCGCTACTGACATCTCTGGTGCGCGGCGTTTATGTCATATCGTTCAGGGAAGACCTATAGTGTTCGCTCAGAGTGATTATTAAAAAAAAAGGAAGAAAATAATAGAAATAGATAAGAATAGAGAAAACAGAAAATAATTCTTTTCTCTGAGCCTAACTGTAAACACTGTTTTTAATAAGGACTAGGAGTTTACCGGAAACTAGAAATAAACGTATTGGAAAATTCGACTAGTTGAGTTAACGAACATGGTTGCACGGAGGACTCCAGCCTACATTTCAATCGGATAAATTAAATGGGAAGGCAATGATAGATCCTGCTGCATGTCTGGGAGCTCCGGCCCTGGTGCCGGACTGCAGTTCTGCTCCCGCAGGCTGCGCGGAGAGTTAGCGGCGCGCGGCGCTCGAACGGGAGCAGCCGGCGAGCAGCGAGTCACCCCCTCGGCGCCGCCGGGCGCGGGTCCGTAGCTCAGGCAGTCACGGCGAGCGCCCGTTGGCAGGCCCGCCCTACAAGGAGGCCTGCGCTGAATCAGCTACCGTGACACGCCGCGGCACACCTTGCGTGCAGTCGCGGCGCGGCGAGGGTGGCGATTGATGTGACAGAAAGGGGAGGAAATAGCGAACCAGAAGAAACCGGTATAAATAGATTCTCCTCACGGTGTTGGACACCCACTTTGGAGAAGGGATATGAATGTACAAAGGTCATAAGCATAAATAACCTGAAAAAAAAGAAAAAAAAAACAGAATTGCCTGCAAAGGTTTATATAATCCGACATATCTCACTCATATATATATATATATCTCACTGACAAATGAGACTGGTGCAGAAAATGTATTTTCTTTGGTCAACAGTGACGTAGCTTGAAGAGAGCACAGTCCATGGAAAAACAGGACACGTGCACGTTGCTTTAATTTCAAGACTTATTTGAAATTTATCCTTAGACAAGCCATTAAAACACTATGTAACTTCACATATGAAATGAATATTGCACGGTAGTTAGAGAATGATTATTGCACCCTGTTGTTTTAAAGGAATATCCCAAAGCCTAATACTGAAATGCCAGTGTCTCCATTATTCTGCAAATCAATTTCTATTATAATTATTATTTTGTGTTCCATTTCCAATGAAAAAAGTCACGTGGAATTTGGAAATTCAATCCAAGGTTTGTAGCAGAACTCTCAAGAAGTCCCTGATCAGGCGGCCATAAAAATCCTGTCTTCCAGAAGGGAGAATGACGGTTGTTGCTGCCAGGATGAAATTTTGAGCCTCCAAAGGTGGGTTTTGGCAGACAAGCTGATATTGCAGTGCTTTAAACAGTGCACTCCATTCCTGGCCTGGTCTAAAGGCATGAATGGAGGGTGGTCTGTTTCTGCATTAAAGGCAACATGTTGCTTAAAACATACAGATTTCCATCCCCTTAGTAAGCAGTTTGCTTCTTTTAAGCAAATATTCTTGCAACATATCATTCACTTAGATCAAAGACGTTTGCTTCTGTCTTGACTCCTCCTTGCCTGAGGTTTAATATAACTTACTTAGGGCTGACAGAGCCGCATCTGAAAGCATATTTGTGTGCATTGCGTGGAAATGCCAGAGCTAGCTGGACTTCGGCATATATGGTTCCTGCCCCAGGGCTGTGGCAGTCCAGGGGCAATACTTCAGCAGCTTGTGATATTGGAGCTTCATTAAAGTTATCTTGGTAGCCCATTATGTTGACTCTCTTTTTTGGTATTTCCAGGTTCATCCTAGAATTATTTCATAAGTATTTGTTCTTAATGTGCAATACGTGGATCTATAATAAGGATGCATACTCAGATACACGCTCACAGATGTTGTTTGGATGGAAATCAACTTCAGAAAAGAATAACATTAAAAACTCATTAAGAATGATGTTACTGTAAAGAGCATGTAAAAATTACTGAGCACTTTGGGTACGTATTGCCGCTATAGGATGCGAGAGATGTGAAAGAAATTTTTGTGGTCCGAAAGACTATGAAATGTCTTTCATTAGCAGTAAGTATGCCGTGCCCGGGTGGAGTAGTTTTGTTCTCTCTTTGCTCTTTTTTTTTTAAGTAAATATGGTGTCTATAGAGGGCTCTTTTGAAAATAAGCTGGCATTTGGAGTTGGGGGGGACGTGAGGTTTCTCAGGTGTGGGCTTCTGGCTTGCATTTGGTCAGATTTTCTGTCTTATTCTGCTGGTGGTGATAGAATAAATAGTGCGAGAAATTTTTAAGCACGGACAGACTATCCCTGTAGTGTGGTGTGCGTCTGGGCTATCAGGACCAGCTTTGAGACCTATCCTGGTGTATCCTTTCTCTGTTGAAGAAGTGTTGTTGTTCTTTAGGAGAGCTTGGTGGAAAGCTATCGCAGAATGGTTAAGGTTGGAAGGGACCTCTAGAAATCCCCATGGTTAGGAACATTTTGGTAGTCCCGTAATGGTGGCTGTGCAAGAAGAGCAATGATGTTAACTCTGAGGGTGTAGGAGTGTTTGTGTTTATTGAAAAAACTTGCCAAAAGGGCGGTGGGGTACTCCTTTAGTTCGTCCACTAGTGTGAAAGTTTCTGTTTGACCGCAAGAAGGTATTTTTAACGCTGATGTATAGCATTAACACCAGGGAACTGCTGACTCTTCTAAGTGTAAAATCTTGGCTTTCAGGAGAGGTGAAATAAAAACTAGGGCGTATGAGCAGTACTGCAGCATGGCAGCTATTAATGGCCTATGGGAACTACCAATATTTAAAAGTAAAGAGGAAAGTAATTTACAGCTGCATGAGCGTCCTCAATCACAATTTCTTATACATTTTATGTTCTGTTCTTTCTAATAAATATAATAAATAGTAAACCATCTACTGGACTTGTTGGGAAAAAAAGCTATGTATTTATTATAAGCAATTTCTACGCAGTTTGATGATGTATATTGTATATTTGCAGTTCATTAAAGCACAATTTCTTGCATTCATATTTGGGAATTGTAGCTCAGAGTTTTAGGTTGCCTATTCAACCTAGAGAGGTCTTAAATATATTTGTATATTTGCATGGCAGAAGATGTGAAATAATCAGTTCATTAGTCTTGTGCATTCAGCGTTGAAATCAGTTAAGCTTTTCTGTGTTTGCTTTTAATTTTGAACCAGCTGAAACTTCGTTCATAAAGGTGCCAAGGAAATGTAGGGTTGATCCTCATTCTCATCCTAATGCCATGGAACTGAGGAGCCAAAGGGCTAGAAGGGAGAGTGGAGGGGAAGAGAAACAGGGCACCTTTCTTTAGATGATCTCTGCCTGGCCATTGGGCATGTGAGCGGAGAAGATGACCGTTCTTCTGAGATGCCTGCAGAAAGTAGCCGTCCGCATGGAAGGAGGATGGTAATTCCCTCTGGAGCAGCCAGAGTCAGAAGAGCTTTGCAAATTCATAATCCTCGTGGTGGCTTGAAGGCGACTGAATGAACCCTGGCTGTTCCAGACTGTAGGAAATAGGTGAGAACTGGTTTCCAAAACCCATTTATACCACCCGTGCTACTGGTGTCTGTCTTGTATTGGTAGGTTACTCTGGTGTGGTTGATCATGGTTGTGGCCATGGTCAGTATGCCATGTCATATGAATACACGTGTATGTTTCCTAGCTCTGTACTGGGGCAGGAGAGGTGCTTATTTATGTTTAAAAAAAACCTATATGAATATAGTATTCTTGGAATGCAATGACTTTTGCTCCGCAGGGCTGTTGGGTGATAATTATTGCTCATTACGTTGTAATGAGCACTTGCTCTATTCATTGTGGAGCTTATTATATTTTAATGAGTGTTGTGACTCCCCTGCAGAGCAAAACTGAAGAATGTCCCTGTGCGTGTGGCTCGTTTAAATGGATAGTGCTAAATGCTGTGTGACTGGTGTGTACATACTTATTTGCAACGTATAGCTGCAATTTTGCTTTTAAAAACAAAGTACTGCTTTTCTTAGCTTTGCAAAAATCCACTAACATGGATGATTCCAGTAGTTAGGCAGCACTTGTGGTTCCTACAGGTGAAAGATGAGGGGCATTATTAAGGGATTCCACCTGCAGATACTTCGTTCTGTGCTTGAATATATTCATTAAAAGAAATGCTCTGGAATTAATATGGCATAAGATGGAGTTTACATATACAACTTCTAAACTCGGATTTATGCTCTTTGGAAATATTAATATACATTGAAGTTGTTTTATGACACCTGTGGGATACATAGGCTCTTAACTAGGACTGTTCTTGTAGCCTGAGGGTCATTGACATTCTGGCATCGCTGCAGTGGGGAAAGGAGGATTGGAAGCTGAATGCTATACAAATTGATCTGTAGACAGGGTCTTAAGCCTGTCAGTCTCTCTAGTCAATCTTTGTTGATTGTTGGTGATCCCACTGTGACACCAGAGCTTTTGATAATGACATTCCTGCAGTGTCCATATACAATATGAGCTCGAAATGTAAACACTGAACCTTGCTTAGTGTGCTCTTCTCTATCCTCCCTTAGTATTGCCACCAAGGCAGCTTCAAAACAAGGGAACGTTATTGGAAAATAATGTTTGTTAACACTAAAACTTAAAAATCAGTTTTCTATGTTGCAAAGCTGACTGCTTCTAATGCAATCTGAAGGCTGGATTCATTTTCTTATATTAGCACCTACAGCATTTGTACATCCAAATGGATAAAGAGCTCTTTAATCAAGTTATATTTTTACTTGCTATAACCCTTCCTCCGCTGTGTCACTTTTATTTGGACATCTTTTACCATCCAAATAGACTTAGAAGAAGGATTTTACAGAATTTATGAGCACAGAGCAGTTATTTGTTGGCCAGTGTAAACAGCAGATAGGTAAGATGACCATGCTGCCAAGTAAACACTAATGCAGGGCTCAGCACCTTCGATGCGGGCGCCTGCTGGGTCCCTGCACGCTGGACACGCACGGCTCAGGTGCAGCCTCCGCTGCTCCCTAGGATGGGTCATCCTTGACCTTGAGGAGTTTTTCTCTTCCTCCTTCAGCTCTCTGCTTCTTTTCTCAGGTTCTTACACGTTTTTGTAACCAGGCATTAACTCTTCCCTGCCCAGCGTTTTCATTTCTGTCTGTGTTTTAACTCTGGCAGCGTGGGAGGTCCGAGTTCTTGCTCCGTTTTAGTGTTTTGAGGCCTTCAACATACATAGCATTAGAAAACAATATACTCGGAGACAAGATGGGCTTAAGTTAGTTGTGGAACAAAGGCCTTTAAATGGGGAGGGGTTAAATCCATTTTTTGCCATCCTTGCTATAACTAAGCTAATATACTTTGTTAGGAGAAAAGCTAGCTTACGGACTGCATATATTGATGGGTCTTTTAGCTCATATCTCCTAGGCAATTTTGTATACCTGGTGTGCATTTCTGCTGAGCAGTTTCAGGAGTTAATTAAAAAAAAAAGGAAAAAAAAAAGAAAAAAAGAGGCAGGGAAAGAATCAAGATAATAAATAAAAAATTCAATAGAGTAGTAAAAGGGTATCTTTTAAGAAAGAGATTGATTTTTTTTTTTTCTTTTTAATAGACTACAAAGATATTTTTTGTTCCTTTTGTGGTATTATTAAAAGGTGTTGTAGTAAAGGTGACCATTAGAATCAGCTTTTTATGCATCCTTATCTTCTTTTTTTGCCATAACATGCATTTCTACAGGCTTACCATATATGAGGTTGATCTCAGGGTTATCTTTTTTTGTTGTTTGTTTATATTTTTTTAATTTGGAGAAAACCACTGAACTTAATTCAGAGCTTAAGGGGTATGTAGTCTTGTGTTGGTTTTCTGTGCATGTTTAATCAGTGAGTAATACTGTAAGCTTTTTTTTTTTTTTTTTTTTTGACTCAAGAAGCTGTTTATGAAGTGGATATCTTGCTCCCAGAGAGGATTATAGGCTTAGACCCAACAATAATCAGTGCTTATAAATTATTTTTAGGGGAATTATATGTAATATACTAAATCATGAAAATTATTTGTACCATATGCTTACCAGGCCAAAATACAGTCACATACCAACTCAGATCTCAACTTTGAGGACTGTAGGGATTAGATCCATTGTCTCAGTTTTTTATTGGCTTAACGCCACAGCAGGAACTTTAGCGGCAGAGGTGGAGTCTGTGGGTATTAACCTGCCCTTCGTACCAACCAAGGGGCTTCTACCACAAGCAGAGCCTGCTCTGCCTCTCTGCTTCAGCCTGCCCTGAATAAAATGCACAGAAAAACAGTATTTAGGAAGGGTAGATCCTTACAAAGTTTTGAGTTTTTTGTTTGTTTGTTTGTTTTTTTTTTTTTTTTTTGAATGCATAAATGTCATTTTGCATGTTAGATACTACCCGTATCTCATCTACAGCAACCATAGTGGTAGCACTGGAATTGTCTTTGGACACTTAGGAAACTCAGTGTGTTCTTCCGCATAGTTACTTTCCTCTGCCCTTACAGAATAAGGAGGCCTCTTACTGTGAGGACTAAGTGAGTCTTGCATTTCAAGTCTTTGCGTAAAATGAGGGAAGGAGCCCTGGTAACTAATTTTTGAACACTTGAGAGATGCTAAGTAGAAAACATTCATGTTTTTATTGTATGATCCACTTGAAAGAATTACCTGATCTTTCATTTTTTATTTTCAGCTGTCGTTAACGGGACTGGACTGTTCAAACCGGTTTTGTGTTCCCCTGCAGATACTTCCTTTGTGTCTGTCCCCATTTCTTAACGCATAAACACCTCCTTTTGTTTTTATTAGCCTCCTATGTGAGGTGTAAATAACTCTAACAAATGCACATTCCTGCGTGAGCCCCCTCAGAAATATGGTTACTGAGTGGATTCCCAATGGCCTTGCGAGACTGGCATCTTAACATTTATTCAGTCTGATCCTCTACAGCCTGCACTTTTTCAGTTTGAAAGACCACATAATTCTCCACTGCCTCAAGGCATGAGAGATTCATTTTTCTCACAAGCAAAATGAACAGGTATTTTCAACTACCTCCATTTTGTTTAAAGTTTGTCTTTGAAAGTCTGGCATGATGAATTTGAGATTACCTTTCAGGCACATCCCTATTTCTTTCCATTACCTGTATTTTAAGGTTATACATCTCATTCCTTGCTGCTCAAGTGCAGTGGAATGTTATAAGCCCTTCTTTGTCAGGTAGCTCACACAGTGAAGGACGATTTTTCGTTTGAAGATCTTTTTTAGACCTAAAAAGGCTTGTAGCGTCTTAGGTGTTGCCTAATTGAAATCTCAGAAGTGAAAAAAAAGAGTGAAGAGGTGAGCTGCATGCCTAAGATTGTAGGTAATCTTATTTTGTTCCAGTCTGTCTTCAGTTCTTACTCCTTGTGGCCAAACAATCCTCTCTTATAGCATTTATCACCTATGCCTGGATTTGTGCTGTTCAATTACCTGCCTCCCACACCCTGACCAGGAGTTCCTGAATTCCCGTTTGTCTTCGTGCTCCTTCCAAATCCTGTTCCAAACTAACTTCTTACTGCCCTCTCTTTAGTCTTTTCAGACTTTTTTTTTAAAATAACTTATTTTTTTTTTTAAACAGTTGTTTTTCACCTTACCTCCTCTGCTCGTCTCACGCGTTCATGGTTTATGTTTCTTAGAGCAGGACTGTCTCTCTTCAAGCTTCCCTTAAACGCCACATAGATGTACAGCTCGGTGGGTGTCATGCACCCAGCCTGGCGTTACCCACTTGTGCGAAGACAAACCTCCATCCTGGAGGTTTTCCCAGCTCGAGCAGAGGGTGAGTGGCCCAGTGTACCCTTGCAGCTTGCTCCGCTCTGCGGGAGGAGCAGTTTGGACTGGGTGATCTCTGAGTTTGCTAGAAAGATGTGGTGTATCATGGGTAGCAAATCTGGTTATTCCAAATCTTAAGCAGTACACCCCTCTGATGGTCTCGACATGAGAAGGAACTGTATTTACTGACTGTTCCTTTTCCTCATGTTTGAAGGCTGCATGTAAACAATAAGGCCATTTTTGTAGGAATATTTTTGTAATCAAATGAGGAGGTTACATAAGTGAAATTCCATGCCTATTAAAAAAAAAAAAAAAAAAACACCCCAAATTTTACTATGAAATAGCTAAGGTGTAAAGAGAAGCAGTTTGAGAATAATCCTGAGTGAAACATGTAAATTGGTCAGGGAGATTTTGAGTCAATTGGTCAGGAAAAATAATCACAGTCGTTTTAGGCCGTTCAATTGCTTGTCACATAATAATAATAAAGCACAAAGTACCTGGTATGACCATATAGTATGAGTTCTACACATTTCCCATTATCTGGTACGCTGACATCCTCTCCTGATTTCTGTAATGGGAGGTCCCAGGTTAGAGAGTTGGATACTAAGTGTTAGCTGTTAATGTAGAGGGAGAGCATGGTTGAGTTTAGGACTTATCCCCTTCCACCTATGTGCCAGTACTGTTGAGAACAATAATTTGCAGCCTCGTCTGCCAGAAAACCTTCCTTGGTGCATTGGGCTACCTGGCACCAGCCAGACCTGAGCCTGCTGCTTCCCTTCTCCAGGTGTTCGACGTTTTCCAAACTTTGAGGCTGCTGCATTAGATCATGCCAAGCAAATGCTACATGTGTGGAGCTTTGCTCAGCCTTTGGTGAAAACTCAAACAACTTTATTACTATCTCCTTTTGGCATATGCTAAATGCTGTGGAAAAAAAGCTAGGTCCCTTGCATGTAGATACTGAAAAGAATTGCTATAGATGCGATACTGTCTCTTTCATTGTTTGTGATACTTTTCAGGCAGGATAATGGAAGGTTGGAAGGTTGTCTGCTTCAAGCTATAGGATAGTATGTTTGCAGTGGAAAAATATTTTTCAATGACTTCTCTAAGATGATTCCATTATTGAGATTTAATGTTTTAAATTTTCTTTATCTGGAGTGTGGGATGTGTTCTCACCCAAGGAAAGGCTCAGCATCAGCTTAGTGAGATTGTTTCCTTTAACTTTTTATAGGGAATATTTTATCTCATCTTCTCCCAAGCAGTTCTGAAGATATCAGATGGCACCTGGTGGAATCATAATTGAGTTCACCAGCCAGCTCTGGCGGCCACTCCAAAATAAGGAAATGTTTCTATTTCTTAGAGGGGACTGGAGAACTGGGTCATTTTTTTTGCTGATGAGGTATTTTCTAGAAGTCCACAATTTATTTCTGCATTTTTGAATGAGAAAAAATATTTCTTGTCTGGAAAAAAATATAAAACTAGAGTGTGTTCTGCTTGGACTTTATGAAAGTAAATACTTTTTCTTTTCTATGGTAGCTGTATGCTGTGTGTTTGAATTCATTACAGTGGAGAATGAAAAGACAGCATAGCTGTGGTGTATTTTGGTGACTACCTGCCTTGGTTGTTTGCTTGTTTGAAGGATTAAAGATGCAGAATTAGCATTGCAGTGACATTATTCTGCAAATGGTTTGATATTCCCTTCTGAAATTTATGATCTTCCGATGCAGAAACAGGCTTATAAACACCTCCTTATCAAGTTTCTTAAAAGGGATTAAATTGATTTTTTTTTTTTTTTCCCTGTAGCATCCCAGTAAAATCCTGTTTTTCATTTCCAGGTGTTGTGAAATGAGCAACGATGAATTTTATTTGAAGTAAGCTGAAAGGAGAAGGTTAGTCATCCGGCTAGAACCCCGGTCTAGAGCTCCAGAAACAAGGTGAATCCAGTATTTCTTTACTCATTGCAGCAGCACCAGTGTTAACTTACATTTAATTTAACTGAATGATCCAGCTTGCTTAGATAAACATCCAAAGGGCTAAACCTATGTTCGTTTTTGACCATGGGGTCTGTGAGACATGGCTGCACAGGAGCTTTCCTCTTAGCTTTTAGATGCACCCAGCTGTGGTTGCTGTAAGATGTTGTGGATGGGGAGGAATTAGCAGTTCCAAGGGAAACTCCTCCAGGCTGTCTCCTTAGGGGACTGTTCTTGTAAATGTTAAATTCTGCTACATTAAGCAAGAGCTTGAGATCAGCCGCTCTGTGGTGGAAATGTGGGAGCTCCCAGAATCCATCTTCTCACGTATGTGTATAAGCTTTGTTAAATGTATCTGTTTGCTCTGTGTGAGAGTTTTTGTTTAGTATTTTGTATTTTTTAGCTATTTTATTGATATAAGATAGTATAGGAAAACATGGTCTCATTACATCTTTACTTACAACAGAGTTTTGTTTTAGAGCCATAGCTAGCATGTAAAGTGTTTATTGTTGTGGCTATGATATTTTTCTACTCATGCATCTTGCAAAACTTTAAGGCAGTGATCCGTAACCCTATGTTGGTTGCAGCTGAGCTTCGTGAAAAGGCTTCAGCTCCCAACCCACCTCTGCTGCTCTTCACATCCTGCTAGAGGTTACTGCATGTCAGTCTGACAGCAGAAGGGCATTTGTAGCTTCTCCTTAGGTTGGCTCTACCTGCACTTTAAAAAAGTTTAAGCTGACGCTGAATATTTTGGTTGGCACCAGGAGTTGCTGCTCGCAGCTCTGAGGAGGCAGCGTCCTGCAGAGAGAGAAGATGGTAGCAAGCAGCTGGGGCAAGTTGTGCACGGCAACCTTTCCACTTAGCTCGCTGTCAGCAAAAACAGTGTCTAGTAACAGCTGTGTGTTTTTTAAAATAGTGTGAAAAGATGAGTGGAGGACCAGCATAATATAACATAGATTTGACTAAAGAAGTATTTTTTTATGGATTTTTTTTTTCTCTCTTGAAAATGCAAGTTTTTGTACTCAAAAGCATTTATATTTATCTTGTGAGCAAGTGGGCAGTAGTCCCTCAGTGTGGGATTAGTTTTTATTTTAATCGCTCAGTTTCAACTTTGGGAGTGGGGGAAGGAACAGAGCTTGCTAAAATTAACTCTGAAGATAATGAACCAGAAATTGTGCTGATTAATATTGATGCTGCATCAGTGAAGTCAAAACTACTGCGTAGCATGCAACTCAGAAATAGCTGGGGCACATGAGCAGAAATCTCTCTTCTGGAAACTTTTGGAATTCTTTCAAGTATCTTCTAGTACCTGGAGGCCTGTGTCATTGCCATCAAAGGTCATGGGTAGATTTGCAGCTCACAACTGTGGTGGCAAGGTGGCTACATGTTCTTTAGCATACCTCTCAGTAACATTGGCTTGTACAGGACAGGAAAAGAAGAGTGCAAATCTAGCTGCATGCACGTTTGTATGAGTCTGTGCAGTTATTTGCCGTTCTATGAAGACTTAATTTCTGGTAAAATCTATAAATAATTCATGTGTGGAAAGATAGTAACAGACACTGGATTGTTGATCTCCCACTAGATTTTTCTTGTTCATGAATTCTAAGAACCCATTTTATTTGCATTCTGTGTTTATCTAATGATCTTCTGCAGATCTATAGAGGTGGGCTAAGTTCTAATAGGTAGCTTTATTATTTTAATATGTAGGCTTAGAATCAACTTGCTAAGAAATCCTAGATGAGATAGAACCTTTTTTTGAAGCTAAATGTACCAGTCTAGATATTAAAGAAAGGCTGTGGTCTCCATACTGGACTGCTTTGCAAAGCTGCTTCACTTTCGTGTGTGTTTTCAGCTGCTGGGAACAGCTAGATGCTCCCTAGGAGAGGTCTTCCCTGGATTAAACTGGTTTTGTTCCTTAGCTACAGCAGTAATGTGGCACTTGCTTCACAGCTGTTCCTAATACTAATATGTTGCAGTCATTGTAATCACAGGAAGTTTAATATATGCATCAAATTAAGTTTCCTAGCAGGCATATCTTAATGACAAAAATCTCAAAGCAGATACTGTGCGTGCCTGTCTTGTGTCAATAGCCCTGCTGAAAATGCAGCAGGGAGGAAGATGGTGACTTGGAGTGGTGCTTTCACAGGCGCTTGACTTCCGATACTGAGAGTGCTTCTGTTTCAGTGGTGGCATCACTCAGCCTGCAAGGCTGGGCAACCAAATGAGCTTGCAGAGTAGCAGCACTGAACCCAAGGAGCCCACCAGCAAGTAGGGGAGAGGGGCTAGAGGAGAGCTGAAGAGTCCCTGTTTTAGCTTCTTTCTTTACGCTATATGGGACACATTTGGCATGACACGGGAAAATTCAGTTGTTAAAACTGTAAAATTATCCACAAGGCAGGACCAAGATAGAAGGCTTATGAAATACTTGCTTTTCAGAAGTGTGATTCATGGGCAGTAGGTGGTTCAGCAACTAAAATTTGTGGAAAATATTTTTGGGGAAAATATGTTTCTGCTTTCTTTCTTTTTTTTTTTTTTGTTTTGACTTGTCCCAGAGAGCTATTCCGATCATTATATCTTTAGAGGATTTTTTTTTTCCCCATTCTATCACCCCGAGCCCTGAAGTATCTGTTTACTACTGAAGTCTGACCTGTTTTAAGAAAATAATATCTGAAGAAGTGAAGCAATGCAGAAAGCAGTGCCAAAGAGTGAAGAATGTCAAACTGTCAAAAACATCCTCCGGGTAGGTTGGAAGTTATTTTCAGGGAGTTACCACAAGTTGGGATCTCCAGTAGGTCCTCCAGAGTTTCCAAGGAGAAAGACTTCACACTGACTGCTTGAAAACTTGCATGGAAGTGTTAGCAGAGGAAAAAGTGTCTTGCAAAAATGTTATTAGGTGGGCAGCAGTGTGCTGGGTTGCATGCAAGAGTGCTGGGAGGCCCTGGAGAGTATTTGACTTTCCTGTGCATGTTCTGAATATTCAGGAAAATATTAAATTCCTCAATGCTTATTTTTTGGTTGTAATGAGCCTTAGAGAGGAGTGTAACTCATTTTGCTAGCACAGGAAGTAGGAGTAAATTTGTTCTTGGTGTATTCTGATATTCTTGAGATGCAGGATATTTTAAAGAAAAAAAAAAACCTGCTTTGAATAAGGGTGTCGTTGTAGGAAACTAAAATTCCCCAACTCCCCAATACTGACACTGTGTGAGGAGCAAAAACAAGAAAAGTGCCTATGTCTCCGGAGATGCAGCTAACTAATGATGTGGCAAATATTTGCTGAGTATTTGTGTCATTAATTTAGTATATATTGCAGTATAGGAGTAGCAAGAACTAGGCAAATGAGGAAGGGAAAGGAGAAAACTGAGGCATCATTTGTGTATACTGTCACCACTGCAAAGCAGCAGTTTAATAGAGACCCAGGAGGATTTTTGTGGTAGCACTTTAAAGCGAGTAATTATCTCAGGAATTAGCTGCAATGTGTATCTTTTGTGTTGCTTTAATCATAACTGCAATTTCAGTTTGTTTATACCCCTCTCCCAGGGGAGTTCTTTCTAATTTTTCCTTTGGAATGAGAGGAGGCCTGAGGAAGCCGCGCAGAGCTTTCCCAGAGGGAAGATTCCCTGGTGGCTCTGTGGAAACTGTGACTAAACTGAAGAAAAACTTAGGGGCTTCGGAGAAATGAAAAGGAATTAGTATATTTTAATTAACAATAAATCATCGTATGTCTCTAATTACTGTAATGATAACTTCTGGATTAAAGTTCTCCTCCTTTATTTCACTAGTTAGTCAAAGGCCAGTACATGCTGACAAATGTAAGGAAGCAAATATAAAACTGGGAGGTTTAACCCAGCAACGTGTTTTTAGATAAATACGTATATATATTTAAAGACTCACCAATATTTTCAAGAAATGAGCACCCAGCACTCACTAATTTAGAATTTTTGGAAGTTCTCATGTAGATACCAAGAAAGGGAGAACGTTCCAGGATCTGTTGCTTGTATCAGTTTTCCCTGTCTCAGTATGGTTGTACTCAAATATTTTAATATGCTAGTGGCTTAGTTATAAAGAAGATCTTTACAGTTTTTTATGCTATATGGGAATTTTTGGACATGCATTTCTTCTGAATTTTCTTGCTATATTATCAAGCTTTGGTTATGTTTGCTTAGAATACAATAATTAAAGGGGATTTCAAACCAAGAAATATTTTTAATTCTAATGGAAAATAGTTAATATTTGAAGCAATATGACTAAGCACTAGTCTTTTTAAGGAAATATACTTTTAAAATTGAAAATTTTTACTTTTTTGTTAGTTAATAGCAAATACAGTACATATAACTTCAGAAGGAAAGCTGTTTTATCACTGTCTCGTTAGACGCTGCAAGTTGCATATGTTTTTATTAATTGAAATAGAAATCAATGTTCTCCAAGACTTTTCTCAGTCAGGAATTTGTTAGTATCTTGATTTGGACCACTAGATAGTACTTCACTTCAAAGTTCATGACCAGCTTAACTAAATTAGAATTCCCAAACTCTTAAATGTGAGACTCTAAATTGGTTGAAGAGGCATTAAACAGTCAAGTGTATTTACTCTTGTGTTTACCTACAAATTTTTGTGACAGTGATTGTGTCTTTTTTTGTGACATTTTTATATCCTCAGTGTAAAGTGCAACTCTTAGAAAATTAAGTTTACAGGGTCTTATAAGCAAGCAAAGCAAAAAGATCACTCTATTCTAAATGGCTTACAGGTTTCTAAATAAGATTTTTTTTTTTCCCCCCTCTTACATATCTCCTTTGCAATTAGGGCCGTATTTTGTAATTATTATGTTGGTACATTGCAAAGTACAATTAAAACAAGATTTTACATTTCTTGATTATGTATTGCTTCAGTTTGCATGTCTGGCACTATTCAGAATATCTTCTGATGTAGGAGAAAAAGTAGGTAGAGTGCCTGTTTCTGACCAGGCACTGCTGTGAAATGTTGCTGTTTTGAATGGAGAGTGGCAGCTGCTTCAGTCTGAGCTGGAAATAGAAGATCCATGTACAGAAATCCCTCGCGTGGCTTTATCCATCTTTATGTAGAAAAAAACTAAAACCTATCTGCTGTAGGTGGAAATGGATTTAAAACTATTTTTTGACCAAATGTGACTATGTATAGTTTCAAATCGCTATAGGGAAACAATCCTCTTTAGAGCAGATCCTCATTTGCTTGTGCTTTTATCTTCTAAGTATTTAAATATTGCATTAGGGTAGCTCTTAGCTTATGCTTTAATAAGATTTGCCTGCGAACGTTTGTTGGCTGGGGGTGTATTGGTTGTTTTCACCCTGCAAAAGGAAGGAAAAACCATGGTGGGACTGCAGAGGACTGTGTGGTTCAGGCGAGCCCTGGCTCCCGGCACCAGCACCGTGCTCGGCGCCTCGGCTCTCCCTTGGGGAGCGCTTGGGTGGCGTGCGGGAGCGTGTGCCACCACGTCTGTCATCTTAGGCGGTGTTTGCTCGTTGTAGTGATTCACTCTGTCAGGTAAATGAACCTGAATAGGCCAAGAAAAACAATCAACGTTGATATAATGAAGTCATTCGGATGTTTGATGTGCGTTACTGTAAATTGCCGTGGTTTACGATGTTTCCTACCTCTCTGCCTGACTACGAGTCATAAATATAGTTCATACGGATTATAGCAATCTAGCTCGTATTGTACAACCAGAGAGAGACATTTCAAATTACAGCTTTTCCTCGTTTTTGAAGAGTAGGAAGCATTTTACATTATGAGATGATTTACTAGGTGAATTCTGCATTTAAATAGATGCCTTTTTTTTTCTGTGTTGCCTTTAAACCAGTTATGATTCCTATGTCTTAGCTAAATCACTGTTGTGTTGCTAGTGTGTTTTTAACCTAACCTGTAGAGTTTGTACTGGCATCTCAGTTGACTGAGTTTCCTCAGAAGTGCAACTCTGTCTTCATATCTTCAAAACTTGTACTTTTTGCAAGGTTATAGAGAATATTTTTTTCCTATTTCTTGCATATCTAAGTTGCTAGATGTTATACATTTTTGTTCATCTTAGAGTCAAAAGAGGTATACAGCGTTTATTGTTGCTTCAGCCTCATTGGTATCATGCTCCAAAATCTGCCTTACATCTTTCCTATACTGATACATAGCTTTACTTCATTGCCTAGTCATCTTCGAGTTAATCAGCAAGGTCTCCTAGTGATGATGTTGACAGACTTCTGTAAGCTATGCAGATTTTTGCAGCTCCACTGGTTGCCAGTGCTGAAGAGCAGTGTTTTCCATGTATACGTCATACTTTTTCCATATAAGTAAAGTACAGCTCTTTCAGGCAAACAGCATATGGAAAGATGTTAACATCCCATATCATCTTCTGTGTGTTCTTAACACAAAGTTATATCTGCATACATGGAAGGATGGAAAATAAGTGCTTAACTTGCACCACACTGATGCTTAGATTTTCGCTTATGAGCGTACTTGCACAGATGGGACGACTGCTGAAGCAAGTTGTCTATTTTACTTAATTATTTTTTCCCTGAGAGGGAAAACTGGTCTGCTTTGAAGTGACTTAAAAATAAACCATAAAGCTTTTCTTATTGATATACATGCTTAAAAATGTTTGTCATGGGAGCGATGTGGAATTTTCTTGTCCCTCCCAACTAGTAAAACTGTAATTAAGGAAGAAGTATGTTCCCGATCAGAAATGTTTTAGATGTGTGGATTTATCTGGTTCAACACTATTAGATTTTCATAGAGTCTTAAATCAACTCCTGAACCTCCTGGCTATTTTTACTTGGTCTAGTAATAAGAAGTAGTGTTAGATTATATCAGAAACTGTGTGGAAATTCTTAAGTGAAAATGTTGATTTATGCAGACATATTTATACCAGGAAGAATAGTTGTTTAATTGTGAAAAATCTCAGTCAAATCCCGACACAATTCTCACTATCTTCATTGCTGACCCCCTGTATTTGATGTAATGTCACCGTCTGTTTTACCACTTGCCCTTGCTGCCCAAACAACAAATCAGTCTTGGCATTTGCTTGATGAAAATGGGGTGTAGGTGATGCAATAGAGAAATAGGAGTGCAGCTGCAAGTGTTCATCCACTGACATCCGTTGACAAGGACTTGCAGTAAGGGAGGTATAAAGTATGGGGGGACTCCATGAACTAAATTATTGAATGTGCAGTCTCCTTGAGGCTCTGGGTTTTGGCTTTCCTCACAACTGATTTCCCTTTAGTAGCCAAGCTGATCGGTTTGAGCAATTCTTTCCTGTTAGGCTGAGAAGGTGTTTCTCAGTGCCGGGGCTCTGTAATACCCAGCTGGCTCCTTGCAGTGAAGGCACGAGTTAGTTGCAGAGTGCTCCGTGCCAGGGGCTGTTGCTCCCGTTTGCTTTATCCGAGAGGTGAGCGCTGGAGAAGTGCACGTCTAAAAGCTGATGTGTGAAGCTTGAGATTCTTTCGCCAATGCTGGCAAAGCTCAGAGCAGCCTCACCTGGATTCACATAGCCCTGGAGAAGCTTTTAAGGTTTACTTTGCTCTTTGCCTATATTGCATTTTCCTTAGCACCGTCTCATTCCCTGGAACCGTATAGAGGAGTAGTGGGAACAGAAGAAATCTCAAATACTGTATAAAAGTGTAAAAATATGCACACTGTTGTGTCTGTATCTTCCGATGGAAGGAGGATAAGAGAGGGGATTAAAAAGAAAAGAATGTCTTAAGAAATATTTTGCTTTATAGCCATTATAATTATTATCTCATATTATTTGCATTATGATACCACCTAGAGGCCATAGATGGGATAATTCATGGTGAATTGCACTGATAGAATTAAAAAGTCTTTCGTTTTTTCTGGATCTACTGTGACTCGTTATTCATTGTAGTCTAGTGTTAAGAGAGTTTGGTAGTTAAATATAATCATATGTGTGCTGTTGTGTATGTACCTGCTTGGAAATACCTTGATTTAAGTATTGCAGAAGACTGATTTAAAAAAAAAAAATCAATCACTGAAGAACACAACAGTATTTATGCAGGCAGAATTGGTCATAATATTTTGCTTGTTTGGATACTGGGTGAGTTGATTTCAGCTGTTAAAACTCACCAGCATGTGCCTGTGGTGCCTCTGTGGTGCTCTTGGGGTCTCTTGTGTAGGATGAGTAGATGTGGCAAGCTGGGGCTAGCCCAGTGTCATGAGGGAGGCTGTCCGGAGGGAGGCAGGCAGTTTGGAGAGAAGAAAACATTGACGTGTGTTGGCAGTTGCCATACATACCTTTTTTAACTTGAAGTGCATTCTGATAATTGTTAATAAAAGAACAGAGATAGATAAAACTGCTGATTTCACACAGCATTTGAAGTCCTTAAGAAAAAAAAGAACAAACAAAAAAACCCACCAACACAGTTTAGTCCACTGGCTCAGTAGAGACAGATTAGATATACCATCCAAGAACCCTGTTAGTACCTTTGTGTTGTGCTTCTACATAGCAGCAATAGGGACATGACACGAGATTTTTTTTTTTTTTTCCCCTTGTACAGTAGAAAAAAGTTGCAAATCCTGGAAATTTCGGCACACATATGTTACCGTGTTTTCAAAGCTCACCAGGAATCTTTATCTGGCAATTTGGACTCTATTAAGTGGTTAAGCTTTTTGGTGCAGCGGAGCATACTGTGTGGTGACTATGTGTTGAGTGAGTTAAGACAGACAACTGGCAACTTTGATCTCTCACCTTTTTGCCAGTGCAACTAATGAATGGTTTATGCACTTGCTCTTCATAAACAGTCATGTTACCCCTACTAAGATATCTGAAAACCTGCAGCAAGTTCTTTGTATAACACTAATGGAAAGCTATGCAGCGGCATCTTGATGATTTCAATTCCTTGTGCTACGTTGTCTCATTCAGTAGCTTTTATTTTGCAACCATGATAATACGCAGTCTGAAACTGAAAGTCTCAGGTGCTTTCATTTTGATTTTCACAGTGCAAGGACACAGGTCAAAAAAACCCCAACCATCTTGTGCTGGATTTGAGAGCCAACTTGTGAATGAGAGCTAATCACCAAAAAGGCTGATGAGGACAAGGGATTGCTGACAGAATCACAAATAAGAGAATATAAACCATGTTATGTATCACGCTGACAAAGGATTCCGTGTTTATGTTATTTTTAGTATAGCAATAGAGGTTAAGATTGGAAAATAAAGTAGTTTTGTAGAAATTTATGAAGAACTTTGGAGTACGTGTGACAGATACGTAAGATACGTATGTAGGACATGAAAGAAAGTTCAGAGAGATTTATTTGGGCAATAGCAAGTAGGTGGTGGAGGTTACTTGAAATCAATAGCAAGGTAAAAATTGGATATAATGCTGCTCAGTGGAAGAGAAAGAATAGTAGGGAAGGAAATTGTAAGTGAAAAGAGGAAGGAAGAGGAAATTGAATGACGGTAGGTACCATGAAAGAAACATCCTCTAAATGGCAGCTTCAGACAGAAGAATACAGATCCTTGTAATACTCAGGAGGGAGAATCAGTTGAGAAAATAATGGAGTGTTTGCTTTGTTTTTAATTGATTGTAAGGAAAGGGAGCAGAATGGAGTATATTTTAATTCAGCGACTTAATTTACCTTCAAAGTTGCTTTTCTCCATCTTTTTTGGGAAGACAGAACAGCTTTGCACTGTGTTTAGTGAGTCATCAAATCTAGGAAGGAGAGATTTTCAAACACTGTTTTTTTTTCTTCACATTAAATATCCTGTTATTTTTCGCGTAAATTGTAGGAATTTCATCTGAAAAGTTTATGGCCATGACAAATGCTGCTGTACGAGAAGAAGATTCAGCCAGTTTCTCTGGTAGATGGGGCTTGCAAGTGATGTCAGTTTTCAGAGGTAGAACATGAGAGCAAAACTTGAAATCATTTGTAGTGTGAGCAGTATTTTGATTATTAAGTGGGCTTAACAACACTTGTTATTTCTGCATGTTTTTGAGATATGTCCCAGTACAGAGTTTATTCCAAAGGACATAATCTCACTGACAGCAGATGGAAAATATCTTGATAGGGAAAAGGCCTGATAGGGACAAGCTGAATCTCCTTTCAAAAAAATTAATTGTAGCTAGGAGTGCTAACAGACAGTGTAAAAAAAAAAAAAAAAAATCTGGGCATCCAACATGTCTTTAGCTTGGGTAATTGTAAAGGCCAGGCATGTGCCAGCACCTTTTTTAAAAAAATGTGGTACTGCTTTCCTTTTCCCGTACGTCATAGAAATGCTGTTAGACTGAAGCAGTTTGGGAAAAGGCTGTTTTGCAGTGATGCACCTGAACTGTTGGTCTGTGACTTGTGAGCCTATATAGTATTAGTTTATGCTCTTTTTCTTCCCCCCTGAATGCTTCTCTCTATTAGGGGCGTGAAGTTGCTTAATGCACCTCTTTATATCTGTTTGAGTTACCATGAATATCTTCATGAAAATAAATGTTGTTGATAATGTGGTACCATGTACATACAATACGTGTCTTTATTCTCAAAGAATATTTTATTTATAAATAAATATTTATGAATATTTTAAAAAGGTTTATAAATAAAATATTTTATTCTCAAAGCACAGGAAAATGGTAGTCCCTTTGCACTTAGATCTTAAAACATTTGTGCTGACAGCTAAAGAACAACAGAGTTGGTTTTTATGTATTGGGATGAATTTTGGGTGGTTCCTCACTGTGAAAAGAGATGACACTATTCAATATATTAAAGTGCATGGAATGGAGAAGCTTTTAATAATTAGTGGATAATTATAACTTGAATTAGTATGAACTGTTTGCTCACATAGCTGCATCAAATTGTGGGGTCTGATATGGGGTGATGGAGCTAATACAGTATATTTTGTTTAACTCTTTTGCAGTATTTGAAATACTGAAAAACTGTTTGGGATGGTAGTTCTTCCAAACATTTGAATATGCATTCATAGCAAGCACTTGAATATGTATTTTCTAGATGTCCTAGTTCCAAATATTGCTTATTTAGAAGCAGCTTTTGCATAATAAAGACAATGACGAGACCTTTCACTGGCTTGGATGCAGACTGTTTTAGGTGCTGGTCATCCCTGGTTCATAGTGAATATTGCCATGGTTAGTGATACTCGTGTTGCTTTGTTTGCACATACAGTAATGCTCATCAGGTAGTGTTTATTAGGCTGCAGACAGCAAGGCTGTTTTATCAGTATATCCAAAGACATGATCCCAAGTCTGGCTAAGCCTGTGTGATGATGAGTATCTTATTTGTAGTAAAATTTATTGTGATTTCTTTTATATATATATATATATATATATATATTGTTGATACCTGAGCTGAGCATGGATTCTTAATGTTAAATTCCTGTTTGGGCCTTTTTGAGCTGCCTCTATGGGGAAAGGACAGCACATATGAGTTAGGCCTTGTATTTTAGGCAGTAATTTTGTTTCTTGAAACTTTTGCATTTTTTCTCTTAACTTTTTTTTTTAACGACATAGAGGTAATCCATATCTTAACTGCAATGTAGACGATAACTTTTGGATTTTTCCCTTTGTCATTGTATGTGTGTTTCTAGCCTTACTTTAGAAAGAGTAGATGCATCTTCACATGAGTTTAGACATTTTCCCAGTTAAAATAAGCAGATTTTAAATTCCTGAAATACTTTAATTATGCCTGAAACATTTCTGAGTATGGACTGACTTTACTTACATCTTCAAAAGTCTGTGTGTGTGTGAGTCTGAAGTCTATTTTTGTGTTCACTACTCATGTGCGGTAAATGTAATATTCTACATCCCATTCTAATTAACTCATTGCAAGTTTTAGACAATGTAAAAACAATGTAGGGTGTCCACTTAGTTACTCTGATATTGATACACTCCTGCAGCTTATACAGGAAAGGGAACACGCTGGAATGATATATATGGTCTGCGCATGTATGTATCTGTTCTCCTAACCTCCTCCTTTGTAAATAACTTTCTAAAGTCTTAGTTCTTGCCAAAGTCTACAGATGGTTAGAAATCTCAGTGATATAAAAATTCCTACTCATTTTGGCAATATATGTTTTCTGTCAGGAAAAATTGCCATGCAGTAATACTTTTTACTCTCTCCCAGTAACTACCAGTGGTGGTTTGATTTGTATTTTCACTTGTGGACTCTCTGCTATTCAATGTTAGATCAGTGTACAAAAGGTGGTGCTTCAGCAACTATTGTTCACCATAGACAGCTACAAGACTTTTATTTTTATATAGGCAGGAGTCACTGTGTGATGTCTTGATAGCAAGCACCGCCAAGAGCAGAGCTTGATATAACTAGAAGACATTAATGAAAGATTTCTCACAGTCACTTATCTAAATGTGAGTGACCCAAAACCTAAACAGAGTTTAGTTTAGATAGATTTTTTTTTTTTTTTTTTTTTTTTTGGTCCTGGTTTGCTCAACACTGAAGCAGGGGAACGCATTAGAGCAAAGGCTGGAGGACTGTGTGCAAGAGGGGGCTGCAGTTCAAAGGACCATGAGAAGGTTGCAAACAAAACAGTTCCCTTTATAGGGTGAAATATAATCTAATGTAAAGCATTTTGTGTGTGTGTGTGTTCACATGTATGTAGAATAGATTTATATATGCATGTCCATTTGCAAGTATTGGTGAAAATGAGAAAAACCAGATCTCAAAGAGCTGGAATTTTATAATAAAGACTAATTCAAGGATTTTATCAGTAAATATACTTTTATTTGCACTTGATGTTTTGCAAGGTGATAATCTGCATTTTTATAGTTAGAGGCTACTAGACTTTGCAAATCAAAACTCTTTGGATTGTTCATATAATGATTTTCAGGAGATCGAGCTCTTGCTCAATCTTCCTCTTGCCTCTTGAACATGGGACTTCCTGTTCCAGACCATACAGACACTGTTAAAAAAAAATGCTGTATCACTCATGCCATGCCTTTTCATTTGCATGACCTGCCCAACACTACTTATTCCAACTCTTTTTTTGCCCAACTCTTTTTTCCTCTTTTCATCACTATTAGATGAGTTTGAAAATTTGCCATTCAGTGTAAACTTTATGATTGTTATTTAATTTTGTATGTAAAATATTAGTAAAATTGCATAACCAGGAAGCTTTTTATGATTAAAGGTTTTTTTTTTGTATGCACTTTCAGTTTTGTTTTTTGTTTCGCCTTTTTNTTTTTTTTTTTTTTTTTTTTTTTTCAATTAATGACTCATTGGAGGTCATTCCACTGTAACTACTTTCAGAATAAACTAGTACTTGGTATAAGCCAGAAGGTGATCAAGAAGGGGCCTCTTCCTTAAATAAATGTCTTAAATTGACCTATTTGGGGTTTTACCATACTTTGAAACAGTTACTACTTTTGGCATAGGTAATCTGTGTTCTTACGGGAAGGGAAATCTTGAATAGAGAGTATCCTAGTGACTGTGTATTTTGCTTCTTCATTTTGTGAATTATTTTCCACAGGAATGTTAATGGAATAGACCCAACTGTAACTCTGCAGATGTTTTTGTATCACTTCAGACTCAGTGCAAATGGAACAGCTCTCTTCTAACCCTGAACTGTGTATGCTGGGTAATGCACAGTTGAAATCTTTGGGCCATCACAGCTATGTGGTAAAACATTTCAGTATTTGAGAATGCTGCTTCAATAGCTCTTGTTAACTGATCCATGATCTATTATAACAAAGCATATCAACCTTAGTTATTCAAAAGGTTTAAATAAAAAAAAAAAAAAAAGAAAATACTATCTCTACAGCCAACAGCTTAAAACGTGCCTTTGACTGATCAGCTGCACTGTGTCACAGATGTAAACCAGCAGAGGAATAAAGGGGTAATGAACTGTATATTTATCAAGGAGCCACCGTAATAGTGTTGATTTCAATACCTTGTTTAGCTGATGAACTGATTTTTCTCCATTCCCTCTGGAGTGCAATTTATATAAACCAATAGACTGCTTTGCAGGCACCCTGCTAAAGACAGTGCTGGGATGTGTTTCAGCATCCTTGTGTTACTTAATACTCAGAAGGACAATGAATTATTCAGCTCAGCACTAAAATACTTTGTTCTGACAGACTCCTGATAACAATGCTAATGCTTTATAAATATATGGGTGTATCTGGAGCAAACGCAGAGAAAATATATCTTGCAAACTTAATTTGACCTCTTGTGTACTGTATGTTTTGTTGCTGTCTAAAACTGAGCACCTTAAAAAGGGAGCAATTGCAAACTTTTATTTTCAGTCCTGAGTTGGGAAGTGGGACTCAGGTGTATTAAAGGTTAAAGACCTTTTTTCAGCCTCGATTTGGGTGTGCTACTTGTCAGCATTTAGAAAAATACGTATTTCTTAATAAACACTTTTAATCTTCAGAGGTATGTGTTATGCCTGTTCCTTGCACCATTGCTCACTACAAAATGAAACAAAAAACAATCCACTTCTATTTATGAAATATAATAGTATTTTATTTCTTAATAACAAAAGAATATTGCCACATAAAAATACCTTGCTTCCCTCTCAGGTGAAGTAATAGTTTTTTTAGAAGTATTTAGTGAGAAGTGGTATTTGGAAGAAAATACTAAGCTCTTGATAATATGCGTGTATTTCAACTGCAGTAAGTATATATTTTGTAACAGGAAGTATTAAGTTTTCGGAGCCATTACGTTTAGTTAGGATAGTCATAGTTTCATTTCTATTAAATTTCTTACTCTCTTACTAGGCAAGAGTTTTCCAAATGGGGAGGCAGGTGGCTGGCTACCACGCCGTGTTTTCTGCTTGATCTCTGGCAGTACTTTGTGGTTTGCAGGGCACCAAGAACACATAGTGGCATCGAAGTTGTGTTTTATAGTGGCTTCAGTATGTGGCAGGAAAGTGTGTTTCACTGCTTGCACGTCGTGAGCAGTATATGTGAGGATGAAATGTCTTACAACTATAACAAGAGTGTGTCAACTAATACAAAACGTGTAGGTTTCGTGCCCTCCCTTCCTTAGTCAGTGTTACTTTATAGGGCACTGAGCACATCCATGCTAGGCACGCACCATACAGCTATTAATTCCCTTTCTTGTTCCCACTAAAATAAATATGGATTTAACTGAATGGTGAGAGATGCTTCAAGCAGTCCTTGTTTTTTCCTGCCAAGGAACCATTGTTAGAAAGTGCTGGGCTCCTGTTGTAAACTTCAGGGAACAGGTATAACTAAGGTTCATGTTGGTGTCAGAGACTACTTTAAATTGTCCACATACTACTGCAAAGATCTTCTAAAAATATGCAGTATATTGGTAAGCAAGAGAAGCAGCTAGTAAACTGCTGTTTTCTGCTGCATATGCTTGCAGTGCAAGCTTCAATTCATTTCTTACGATGCAGTTAAGACAAACATATCCTGCATGGGAGCTGGGTCAATTTCACCCATATTTTGAATACCTCTGTGCTTACATAGGAGACATTATTTTTATATAGTTATGCTAAAAAAAGCACAGTTTCTTTACTTTTTTAGAATTGAGAGGAGGCAATTTAATTTCAATTTCATGTTATAAGCGTATTAAATCTCTGTGCAAGTTCTGTTTGACAAGACTATTACTATCACTAAAACCTCAAAGTTGATAGAGCTGCTTGCTGAGATAAAAGGTATGTATAGCAGTGAGAGATTGTAGTCATGGTCTTCTAAGCCGTGAGCAGTGGAAGCTGGAGCCACTGCATGAATGCACATTCAAGTAAAATAAACTTTGTGCGGGAGTGCAATTAGCAGCTTCTCATGTGATTTAGGAAGTAAAAGGAAAAACGATAGATTTTAGGCATGATAAACCTAAACGATAGGCAAATCTGTTGATGCGAAAGATCAGAACTTGATTGTTGTGCCAGCAGTGTTATATGGGAATATAAACAGGATGGCACTTTCCAGCTCTTTATGAAATAAATGATGGGAGAAAGCATCTTTAGTTCATATTTTGTCAGTATAATGACCTATTGTTGATGTTACTTGTTATGGACAGGGTGTTTACTACACTATACAAGGTAGAATAGCCTGTGCGATTGGGATCCTCTCCTCTATATGGAATAAGAAGTTTGCTGTAGCAGTTATCATGCAAGATTTACTCCTTTTTGGTCATGTTTGCTTTAATAACTTGGTTTTCTGCATGCTTGTTTGTTATACAAATATCTGTAGTGCTCCACATTTTCCTCCTTGACAAAAAAAAAGTAGCAGTAATGAGATTTTGAAATGCATTTTTAAGCTTCTTATTATGACTTGATATACAAATAGTGAGCTGGTAGCTGTGTAACTCTGGTGCTGTACATATAGATTTATTTTGGTTGTGGTTCTGACTCCTGAGGAGCTGATTTAAATTAAGTAGCCTTGACAAACATGATACAAGTATTTAGAGAATGTAACGGAAATGGAGTTCTTGGTAATAGGTATATTACAACTGAAATCTTCAGGGTGGCTTGGGAGCCCAGCGCACACAGCTCTGCTCTGAAAAGAGCACCTGCCCTTCTTTTGATACACAGAGCAAGTAATTTATTCTAGCTCAGGTAATAATAATTCCACTTATTTTGGCTGCCCTTCTTCTCTGTACATTTTCTTGCTGATAGACTGAGCAGAGCGGGAACCACGTGGTTCTTCGCTCCACAGTCATCCAGCCACCTTGAGGAGGCTCTAAGTGGAGGCCCCAAGTGATGGAGCTAGAGAGTCCCCCATTCGATTCCCTGGCCCAACAGCTACTCCAGGGTTGTGATGATGGAGGCCAGGGCAGCAGAGAGGCAAGGGCAGTGCAGGGAGGAGCTCCTCAGTGTGGGGCCTCTGCAGGGATGGGCCCCTGCTCAACTGCAGAAACTTTTCCAGATCTCAGCTCAACAGGGCCCTTCCCTTACATTCCTGCAGTCCAGGTTTTGCTAGGATTTCCCTATAGGAATGGAGTCGCCATCCCCATGAGCCTAGGCTTATGCCCAAAGGTGCAATGTGATCATAAACACTGTATTATTACTCAGTTGATGCATTTAATGCATTCATTTAGGAATTTTCAAAATAACTTGGGTAAAACATACCTGACATATTTTCAGTGTTCTTATTCTGTGACTCATTTAGGAAAGAACATCAGTTTATGTAACTCATGTTTTCAGTTTTACTTTGTAAAAGGCTCTGAAACGTGAATTTGGATGGCTCTGAATTTCAAATGCCATTTCATGTCATTTTAGTATTTTTTTTTTTTTTTTTTTTAAAATTTAATCAGTACCCAATATTGCTAAGGAATAGGCAGTTTTCATTAGTCAAATTCTTCTTTCATTTGAGCCTGCATATATATATATGTATTTTAATCTAGCAATGTCAATTTACCAGTTCAAGGTCTTACCTCCTTTCATTTAAATTACT
>PTEX01000312.1:217339-325219 GCA_003342815.1 Eudromia elegans
TTGTGCGCTGCGCCACGCCCGGCCACGGCCTTGTGACCTCACCAAGGGGCTCACGGGTGACGCCACCTGCCGCAGTGACCTCAGCCAAGGCCCTCAGCACTCACAGGGGCCCCCCTGCACTCTACYCCACAYGAGGACACCTTGTTCCTCCTGCCCTCGCCACCACCAGTTCTGCCCTGCTCTACGCTTGACCCCCAGCGCTTGCCATTCCTCAGGGCTGCTCTCACCAACAAAGAGTGAAATAATAAAAAAAAAGACATGCAGAGACTCTGCCTCTACTGTGTCCTCTGTCAGCAGGACCCACACCACCTTTACAAGCCTGGAAGCCTGCAATGGCAATGGTGGCAAAAGACCTTCAAGATCCTCAAGCCCAAATGGAAAGCCATCACCACCGTGATGGCTAAAGCATGCTAGAATCCTAGAATCGTACAATGCTCAAGGTTGTAAGGGACCTCTAGAGGTCCCTTTCCACCTCAATGATTCTCATTCCTTTTAAAGCAAGTTTTTTTCAACCTGAGGATTATGCAATAAAAACGTACTAATCTGTTTCAGCTATAGAAGTAGGTATATTCTATGTATCTGTGCTGAAAATAAAATAGAATTTTGAAATGAATTCTGTAATTTTGTTCTGCTGATAGTAGAAATCACTCTTTTTCTTGGCAAAAAGCACAGGAGTCTCCTTATTAATTTATTCTGTGGCAGTGACTCACTTATTTTAACATTTCATTTGGAATAGTCTCAGTTACAATATGAGATAATTTTTTGAATAATTTATCTACTATATTAGTAATCTCTGGGTTATTTAAATGGAAAACTCTTCAGGTTGATCGAATTCCTTGTGAATGCTTAAAAGTTACAAAAAAAATCACAGAATTAGGAACCAATACTTAAATCAGAGGAAATTAAAATTTCTCATGAAAGCCAAATTATCTTAAACCCTACTTTCATGGAGAAATTACTTTAAAAATGTATTTCATTTGTTAATAGTAAACCAGATGTTTGCACTATAGTATCTTTTTTTCTGTCATGCAATTTAAACGTATATGTATATTGTTCTCTTCTTTCATGTTTTGGAAATACAGAGTTTACATATGAATATAAAAATAGTTCTGTGTGCCACTCCTGACAATGTTCTAGCCTTGACCAAGTCCATTTGGTGTGATTGTGTTTTCAAGATTTTTTTAGAAGAACTTTATTGTAAATATGTAATGAAGAATGACTATGTGATTCATGTAAGTATCACTTGAAGGTCAGAATTATTATTTTTTGTAATACCTTTAATATTTGCTTGCAACTTTTGTTTGGTTTTGCAAGGATCAACATACAGGGAAGATAATATAAATTCCATCTATGACATGAACATGGCAGTTTCTAAGTGCCTTTCTTTTTCCCTTCTGGAATATATTTATGTTTTAATTTCAGGGAAGTCTTTAAGTATAACTAGAGAAGGGGTAGTTTTGAAACATTTGATTATCTTGTAGAGTCTGTATGTTTGCAGTTTTATAGTTGAAACATAGTAGAAGTAATTTGGGCATTTTTTTCTACAACTTCTATGAACTTATAATGAAAATTGAATTAAAAATATAAAAAAACAAACAAAAAGAATGTAGTAATAAAGCAAACAAACAAAAAACTTATGCAATCCTGCCAGGTCATGTATGTATAAATACGCACTCCAAGATTGCAGCTGTAGCGGAGAGATGTGTTTTAAAGTTGCATCCTTTTCAGGCCAGGGGACAAAATCAGTCAATGGTGGGGACTATTAAAGCAGTCGATCGCAGGAGAGTTGGATTCCAATGTCATCTTCAGCTGGGAACTGAATTTCTATCTCTTCAGCTCCATTTCATTCAAGCACACGAGGTTCATTTGGATTAATTTGATTGTATTTTCTTTTTTTCAGGTCAGGAATAGTGTAAGAAATCACTTGTAGGGCCTCTTTTAGAACAGAAACATCTAGGCAGGAGGTCTGCTGAGTTAGTAGTTGGAAATGTTTTATTATAGTGTTTATTGAGCTCTACCTGTAGAGTTTCTCCCTTTTCTTTCCTCAAGAGTAATTTGCAAATTTACTGGGCAGTTGGCTATGATTCTTGCTTCAGAAGTACAGTTGCCTTTAATCTAGAACTTCATGGAGAGATTTATATGATAACTTTTCCTTTTTTTTTCTTTAATAATATTACCTCTTTGCTTTCCTCGTGCACGTGCCTGCACTGTCAGTCCCTTGAGCTGGACTGACAAAATGGGGTGACTAACAAAGCACATAGGGATTTTGTCTGTGCTGATGCTCAGAAATTATCGTAGTTATAGGCAAGAAATTTGTAGAATTTCAATTGCTGCCCACAGTCATAGTGTATTTTCCTAGTTTCATTGAAATAGCATCTTGTATGGTATATGGAAAATAGCCTGCCATTCTCACTGTATGCTTCTTTCTCTGGAAAATCAGGTAGGTCACGAACTGAATCACGTCACCTAAAAGCTAAATTGATGAAGACTGATGTAGAAGAAGAGTGTGTGCATATAGATAGCATATTTAAGTATAAATATGTAGCATATTAAGGCATGTAAACCCTTCATTCTGTTGTGAGATATTCACAGTGCCATATCTTTTGCAGTCAGTGCAGTTGTTTGCAAAGTTTCTAATTTTAGTTTCACCTAATTTACAAGTTAAATCTCTATTTTAAATAGGCAAATCTCCTGGCTTTTTCAGATAACATCAAGCAAGTTCAGTTGTATATATGTATGTGTTGTAACTTTGGTGAAAGCTTGCAGAAACAAGATACCTGGCTTTGTCTAAATAAAAGAGCCAAAAAACCCACCTCATCTATCATGAATTGCATCACTTTAGAGAGTTTTCTGTAATAATCCTGGTTCACAGGAACTACGGAATGAACTACAGACGTACACACAGAATGTGTGCAAGAAAAACCATAGAGATTGTCTGATACAGAGTGGGGTTTCTCTTGAGGTAAATTTTGTGAGCCAAGCTTAGTAGGGGAGTAGAATTAATGTGTGCAGTAATGTTCGTAGGAATTGCCTTGGAGCGCGGTTATTTGTTTTGCCATCATTTAGACTTGGATAAATGATAACAGGATATCTAGGTTTTAGAACTATGTGGCCTGTCTGTACTGCCAGAAACCAAAAGTTTGCCTGGCAGTAAATTGTAGATGCGTGTACAGAGCAGGCAAGGAAAAGTAGTTGTCCAAGGCAAAATGTAAGCAAATAGCAAAGGCAGGAACTATATGTTCCAGCCTGCGCAGATTAATGAACTGCAAATGAAGTGTGGTACAACAGTGAGAAGAAAGTGGAGAAAATGGTGTGATAGCTTCATATAAGCTCTTTGCCCTGTTTAACAGCCTTTTCTATACTGTCACTCAGTTCCTCTTATTATTTTTTTCAAAATCTTTTTTGGAAAAAGCATTTGGCTGTAGGCTAATCAGGTCCTCCTAAGATTATGTGCAAGAACAACTTTCCATCAATGCCTTTTTCTTCTTTTTCTCCTTTTATATGTGCTTTCTTAAGCAACAGTTTCTGGACCCAGTCAATTTATTTTGGAATTTCAGTTTTAATTTGAAGAGTGTACGATCAGGATTCTACTTCTTTTGGCATTTAAGAAAAACATAAAGCATTATCTAACTAAATGCTTCAGACCCAGAAAGTAAAAGAAATGCAAATTAATTACATTAAAAGAGTATTATTTTTTCAAAAGTGTGATAATTTAATACTTGGTATTGCTTGTATCAAGCTTCCACATACAGAAGAATTTCTAAAATTTTAGAAGCCAAAACAAAAGTTACGGTTTTGATAAGCCATGCTTCTATCATAAGGCACCAGTGATTTTTAGTTAATGTACAAAGTCAAATGAAAGTGGAGTTAGAAAAAAAATTATGTAGCGGAATACAAATCTAAGCATGAATTGTATGAGGCAGTATAACAATAGTGGTGCATTTACTTACTATAAATATAACTGAAATTCATTTATTTCTTCCTTTATAGAAACTCAGACCTGCATTTCTAATTGTATAATTATATATATATAGAACAGTACTCTCTGAAATAAAGCTCGTCTTTTCCATTTCTCTAGCTGACCATCTGCTTGCGACTCAAAGGGAGTGAGTGGACCAGTTTAACTTGAAATGCAGGCACTACTTTTGCCCTACAGATAAGATAAAGTGTTACAATAAATTTTAAAGCCAGCTCACTGACATGAATGATGTGTCCGCTAGGATCTAGTAAACCAGTTTAGATGAAATGAGTTGGTTCTTCTAAATACAGATCTTTTGGTGATACATAGAAAGAAACATAAATGTTGTCAGTTGTGTGCAACTCTCTATTACATCTGAGAATAAAATCCTAGCTGTTTCATCCTATGTGGAGTGTGCTTAAATGGATTTTTTTTCTTTTTTTAGGTCTGTTGAAAAGATAAAATAATAGTGGGTGGTTACATGGTCTACATATGCTGTGGATCTCAAAAACTGTGGATTTACTGTGAGGCCAAAATGGTCCAGGACTGCTGGCTGACCTTAAAGATCTATCTCTTCAAAGGCTTCTCTAGGTGAAGGGATTAGACCTCCTGCTCAATGGGACAGAGGATCTAGTAACAAACGATGAAGTCCTCAAGTGTCCCTTTGTTTTTATTACTAGGGTCTGTTCTTACACTTCCCCAGTCCTTCAGCTTACTGGCAGGGTCTGGGGGTGTCGAGTATTACCCCACCAGGGAAAGACTGCGTTAGGTAATACATAAGTCAACTGAATGTACCCAAGTCCACGTGCCATGTGGGATCTATCTGAGCATGCATGTGGAGCTGGCTCCTGTTGTTAGGGAGTCTTCTTGTACACTCTCATCTTTGTAAGGCTAGGATGTTCAGAGGAGATTCCTGGTGACTGGGGGAAAGGCAAATGTCACCCCCAGCTTCAAGGAGGGAAAAGAGGATCAACATAGTTTCAGGCTGGTCAGCCTAACCTCGGGTCCAGGGAAGGTCACGGAGCAAATCCTCTTAGAAACCATTTATCTCCATATGAAGGAGAGGAAGGTGATTAGGATCAATCAACACGGATTTACAAAGGGCAAACCATGTCTGCTCAACCTGATTGCCTTCTGTGATGGCTGGCTCTGTGGACAGTAGGAATGACTATCATTTATCTTGATCTTTAACATGGTCTTCGATGCTCTCTCCCATATTGTGTGTTGTTACAGATACATATTGTTATCAGTGATGCAAAATCCAATTGACAGCCAGGAACTAGTGATGTCCCTCAAGGATTCCAGGTAGAGAAGATACTATTTTGATGTCTTTGTTAATGATCACCTGGCAAACAGGCTGAGTTGCACTCTCAGGGAGTTTGCCGTTGGTTTGGGTTAACAGTCAGTCTGATGCAGACAGGGCTGCTATTTAGAGGAACTGTGACAGAGTGGACTTATGAGCTGATGAAAACTTCATTAAGTTCACTGAAGGCAAATGCAAAGTCTTCTATGGACACCTACCCTATGGAGTAGCAGAGCCTTGGTACCAGCAGGAGGGAAAGCAAAAGACAGCGAAGAGTAAGCCAGGGCTCCTGGCAGGCAGCAAACTGAACATAAAGTCAGTGCATGCAACGAAAGCCAGCTGTACTCTGGACCATATTAGCAATAAAGGAGCTGGCAGGGTCAAGGGAGTAATTTCTCCCCTCTCTTCAGCCCTTTTAAATACTGTGTCACATTTGAGCATCCAGAGACAAGGATGATGCCCTGGAGCGAGTCCAGTGCAAGAGCTCCTGTGATGGTCGGAGGGTCACAACACATGGTGAGCGATGGAGAGCCCTAGGAAGAGAAGACTAAGAGTAGACCTTCCGGGTATCTTCATTTATTTGATGAGAGGCTATGAGAAGGGGGAGCTGAGTTCTTCCCTCAGGTGCATAGCAGGAGCACTGAAAGCAACGGATATTCCAGTGATTTTGCTCTGACAGTAGAAAAAAAAAAAATTGTTGGCCAATAAGTCCTGGAATAGATTTCCCAAAGTGGTGTGAATATCTGCCCTTCAGGATGCACTAAACTTGACAGGACTCCCTGAGTAATCTGATGTAGTTGTCCCTGCTTTCAGCAAAGATCTCACCCAGCGCAAGTATTTCCTAACTCTGTAATCAGTACTTAAAATAAGTTAGATCATTTAAAAAAAAAAAAAAAAGCATGAATATTAACTACTTCAAGTACCTAAATTTTAACTTAAGAATGGCTTGAGTGTTTACATTTATTGTCTTCCCGGGCAAGTAGGAACTCTGAAATGCGGTTTTGCCAGTGTGCTCATGGCAGTGAGCAAAACAGCCCTTGAAAGCTCCTGTTAGCAACTCCCGAGATTCCCCTTCTGGCATCCTGAAATCGGCTACATTCAGATAAGCCATGGATCAGCACTAGAGGTGTTTTTGCAACTTGAACTCTGTTGTCAAAAATGTTGAGATTTATTCCTCACTTGTGATAAGACTGCAAATGAAAGGAAGCCAGACAAGTAAACCAAGCATTTCTGGATTGGGGGCAGGGTTTTTGTCTTCTTTTTAACATAGTTGCTAGAAAATAAGCAGAACTTTTCATACAACAGATATTTTTGTTACATAAAGGGCATTGTTCAGTGAAAGCTATGTTCTCCATTTTATCCTTATTTGGAACAGAACCAGGAACTTAATATTGCTTTGGTATTTCACTGCACTTCTGAGAAAACAAACAAACAAACAAACAAAACAGAAAAAGAGGTTAACCTGAAAATGAGCTTCCACTAAGCATGTTCAGTCTTTAATATTTCTAGCAGTAGGAACACACTAATCCATGCTAATTATGACTGACTTAAATTTTAAAGGAGGCTTTTTCCCCTCTCCCCTTTTTTACTCCTCACAAAATCCGTTTAGCTTACGTGCTCTTGTATGCATAGAGTGTTCTAGTGCTGTTAATTTGTCATAAATGTGGAGCTCCAAGGAAGTTACAGAAATTCAAAACAGAGGGTTATTGCTCGAGAGCAAAATGCTTAAAGTTATTTAAGACTCATGAATTTAAAGTTGTTTATTTTTTTCCTGAAGTAATTAAATATCTCTGTTGTTCACATAACTACTCAGATAAGAATAACACCCACTCCTCTTTTTTTTTTTTTTCTTATTCTAATAAATACAGTTTTATTCAGGAAAAAAATATTCTCAAGTCTGTTAAACAGTATGAGCATCGATACATATTTACATTGTGTCAGTAAATAAATATAAATATTATTTATGCCATCTAAGCAAAGAAGGTTTATTTATAGAATTTTATTGCTATATCTTGATGCTAAGATGTTAAGGACATAGTTTTTTGTCAAGTTGTTAACTGCAGCATCAGCCTCATCCTGATACACGTTTTGGAGCCTGAGTGTCAAAATTATGAGTGGGGACATTTTGATAGTTGTGTTGTTGTTGACTTCGAGATGGACTGAAGGAGGTGACCCCACTGTGGGATTTATTGTAAGAGTGTGCTGCAGGATAGAGGATCAAGCCGTAGCTATAATTTTACTTCCCATTAGCTGTCAGTTGGAAATCTGTTGGGAGGATGTGCTATTCACAGATTTCTTTATAAAAGGACCTGAAATTACATATTTGAGCATATTCACTTGACAGCCTATGCTTTATTTTGCATGGAAGTAATGACATGTTGGTGAGGAAATAAATACTTTGGAGCCCATGGAACTTAGTTACAATATGAGTGAATGGTTTTTCATAGAACGTGCTCTCTGTGGGGAGAATATAATTTAAACATAGGTGAAATGAGAAATAGTCTGATAATTACATACGTTAAAGGGCTAGTCTAACATTAAGCAGCATTTGATGATATTTTTATACACTTATATTCTTTATTCTTCAGTCTTCTGTGTTTTTTAGTTTGGAGTATTTCATTTAAAGCATTTTCAAGTGACAGATTTTAAGCGTGACAGTCAGTGGTGTAGCGGAAAATCCTCCAATAACATCTTACACGATGGTCATCTTGCAGATGCTAAAATCAAGCGTTTGACCTAACTGCTTTTCAGTAGTCGTCTGGGGTGGGGAGGTTGGTCGGTGGCCACTGTTTTTCTCAGCTTGACGGGCGATACTTTTACCACACTAGATCCATGTGTGTAGTGGTGCCTCTCAGGCCTTTGCAAGAAGTGAACTGCTTTTGCTGGGCAATTGAGTGAGAGCGAGAGGTGGGGCCCAGCTGGCTCTGCCATGGGTGTAATATGGGGAAATTAAATGTCTTTCTAGATCAGAGGGAATTACGTTTCAGGTGGAAAGGGAGGAAGCTGTTAGAATCTGCCAAGTGTGGGAAATTTAGATTAAAGTTTGTTTATTTCATTCAGCTATAAAGTGAAGCCCTTAGACTTGACAGGGAATATGTGATGATTTTTAGTGATCTTAGTGGAAAGACTCGCTTGGACCACAGTAGAAATTGGATCAAGCTCCATGTGTTTCATTTTCTTCAGGCTTGGGTGTAAAAGATTTATAGATTTTAAAGACTCTGAAGATAGGTGTCACCTCCTACTGTAAATTACAAATCATCAAACCAATTTTACAGTTCTGCATACTATGAAGGTTTAAATGACAACTACAGAAGATCCCGTATTTTCTCTAATTCTTTTTTACTCACAATGTACATTCACTATTGGGGTGCCTATATAATTATCACTTTTCTAAGCACTTAAAAATTTTACACTGAGAAAAAGAACTTTTGTTCTGTTTTCCCCAGAAATATCTCCTTACCCCACCTATTGAGGTCTTTGTTTTTCACCATCTGGTCTTTTCTTGGTCATAAGTGATACGCTTGGTCATAAATGAGACCCCTATGCAGGAAATGATCTCAGGAAAGTGTTCTCACGCACTGACTCTGAACTGGGCGATGGAGTTAAATCCAATTAGAACATAGATTGAGGAGGGATGCATTAAGTTTGAAGGTGTAGGTCAGTCTGAAGCGCTCTTTGCATCCCAGTTGCAACTTTGCCTTCTGCTGGAAAGAGAACACGTTGTCACGGCTCCTTCTAGACTTGCACACTGCTCAGTTGGGGACAGGACCTGGCATGTCCAAGCCCCCAAAAGAGGAGAACAATAGTGTGAACAGAAGTGAGGTATCCTCTGTGTCTTGAAATAGCAGATCACTAATTCTAAAATGATAGCTCCTCCATTTTCAAAACAGAGGGATTAGCATGTTAGCAGTCCTTGAAGAATGCTGTGTGAAGTCACTGAAACAGCTTGTCTTGCTTATCCCTGTTTTTCATATAAATGACTTCAGTGCAGAAAAAAAAAAAATGATTAAGAATGGAAATCCCAGTTTTCTGAAAAAATGAACAACAGTCTAAAATGAGAAAACAAAAGAACACAGAGGACTTAATCTTTTTAATGTCCAATATGTCTTATTTGCCAGTTAAAAGGTTTCAGCAGATGTTCTTTTCCAGGAAAACATTAGAGCACAATTAGCTTTAGCATATGCAAATATATTCAGTAATTGCTTAAATAATGTTTGTTAATATAGGCTTAAATTACTCCAGATCTGGTCCCATTATTTATGGCATTATTAGTGCATAATGAGTTATTTGAAAACTACCAAAAATAGAGGAATCTTTCTAAAAGAACTTTTATCTTCCTACATGAACAAAAGTGAAAATATTTTATTTTTGTGTACCATATAATTTTCCTGAAAAATGTTTCTTTCAGTGGAATATGCGTGAATTTGAGATTGGAGGAAATCTAAACATATGTCTATGTTAATATTATGTGCTCACTTTTTTTTCTGAATTCTTTTAAGTAAAAAAGATCTTGTTTTAAGGAAAGTAGAAGTAAAAGTAAAATAGTAACCTACAGAGCTTAGTCAAATATCTGCTTCCACTCACACAAGTTATCTTATGATTAATTTATTAGGCAAGTGCTGCCCAGAATGCCACCTAACACCATTCCACAGGCAAAGCTTGCTCATGTTATGTCAGTGGCTTTGTGTTCACACCTAGAAAGGTATTTAATAGAACTTCTCCAGCTTGATTTTCGTCTGCTCAAAAGTTGCCAAAACAAAACATTGTGTTGCAGCCGTGGTTTTCCAGTTGGAGAGTGATTCTGGAAAAAAAATGGCCACATGGGAAGAGTATATTTAACACACCATTGAAAGAAGTTTAGTTTA
Source organism: Eudromia elegans (assembly GCA_003342815.1). Lineage (NCBI taxonomy): Eukaryota > Metazoa > Chordata > Aves > Tinamiformes > Tinamidae > Eudromia > Eudromia elegans. The sequence continues at coordinate 227,466 of PTEX01000312.1, forward strand.
TGAGTAGTTTCCTTGCATCTAAATTGTTATCTTCAACCCCAGTGTTTGAATAACCTAACCACATGTTATTTATTGCAGTTTTGTGTTATATCCTAGTCATTGGTCTTCTCTTCACTCTCCACTCTTTTAGCCTCCTTATTGCAGATGGTTCTTGGTGTGCAGAAGGATCTTTCAGAAGGATCAGAAAGTCCAAACTGATAGATCGTGCAGAGCATCCCAGTAACAGAAAAGTATCTTTCATGCCTCGGCAAGAATCTCTAGTTGTTTACAATCTCTTGTAAAGTGAATAAATTATTTTAGAATAAGAGATCTATTTAATCACTCAGCTCTCTTTTCTGGTAATTGTGTCTTATTAGTGCAGCAAAGGCTTGAATTTATGCAAAGATTATGTTTGCAAAGTAGCATTTGGCACCTTCTTTGAAACTCTTAAGTAGAGATTTTCCGTATTCAGAGTAGCATTTGAAGGCACAGTGCATATCTAAACTTCACTTTTGGTGGCATCCTGTTGGGAATGATTATTTAGAAAAATCTTGCTGACATGATGATTCTTTTCTTTTTCAGTAGGGCTTTGAAATTATTGATGAAAGAGGTTTTCTGGGGAAGATAAAAGGGAAAATTTGCTTATCCATTTAATAATATGTAGCATTAGTTGTTACCCAAAATATTATACCAGAATAAATTAGTTTAATTTGTAAAGAATAAGCATAGGAATCAGCATCATAAAAAATCCTCTTACTATGGAAATAGATTAGTGGAGATACTTAGATTTAGATTTTTTTTAAAAGTAGTTATTAGTGTTACTGCCATAAGTCCCATCATTCAAAGACATATATGTGCAAGGGCAAAAATCGTAGCTGAGAAAAACAAATCCCATATTATGAAACAAATATATATTCACTTCTTACATTATGTTATACAAACTATTATAAGAAATCTCTTTGCGAGGAAACACCCTAAAGGATTTGTAGGAGTTTCATCGCCCACATTTTCACCCTTCACTTACAGAAGCTGAGCAGGTTAGGTAGCCCACTCATGAACAGTCTGGTGAGATGGTTAACACATAAGCTGTACAACATTAAAGTTAACATGCTTTCAAGTGAAGACCTACATATTCCATATGAGTTGTGACTTAGATGTACTGAGAAGCAAACAAAATATTCATATGTACCTATGAGAAGCAAGAGTTCTGAGCTTCTAAGTGTAACCTTTCCCTAGGTTTTAGGAGGTTTTTGACTGGATCTCATGATAGGAACTCTCACTGGAAGCATGCTGAATATCTCTTACAGAAACATGTTGATGTTACCTCGTTGAGAAACAAAATATACACTACAGAAGAAAAGGTAAACACCATTGAAGATTGTTCACACATGGTAGACATCCAAGGAAACATAATTTGTGTTCTGTCAAAATATTGCTGAGATATGTTGATTCATACTGCTGTATACTATAAAATATCTGAATGCCAAACCTGTATATGAAATGAAAAATCATTTGTGTTTACATTGTTATGCCTCTATAGGACAGTACAAGTGCATAGCCAAAGATCTTGCTGTGTCCTAGAAATTCAATGCGGTCACCGACAGTCCCTGGAAGATGATTCTCCTTCCATTGACCCTCTGGTACCTCTGTGCTCTATCCACTGTAGCCAATTCTGCTACATTTTGATAGATGGGAGGATGGGTAGATTTAGGGTTCTTGATAGACTCTTCTAGAATTTTATTTACAGATTGTAGGGACCTTCATGGAAACTTCATTACCTAGTTGCAGGTATTCAAGGAAATTCAAGTGAAGTTAAAATAAAGTTCAAATGCTAGCATTTATTTTTTTGCATTCAAAACAGCCAAAATGCAAATATTAATAACTTAAATAACTGCAAAGTGAAAAAAAAATAATGCAGAAAAAGATTGTTTCAGAAATACCTCTTTCTTCTTTATCAATTTGTCTTTATGTCCTTGCTATCAAGCTGGCAGTCAGGTTTTTGATTTTTTTGCTTGCCTTAAACCTTAGATTGCACCTGCTCAGGAGAAGTTGTGAAGTGCCTTTGGCAGCTTTTCACATTCCATTGCAGAAGACCTTTCATTATTCTGAAATTATGTATGATTCAAATACCTATGTAGGATAACTTTGCATGACTTAATGATACAACTTCTGATTGAGACCAGACACTGACATGTCAGGGTCACACTGACATGACTGTCACACTGACATGACTAATTTCTAGGTTTTTGTTCCTAAACAGAATGAGAAAATGTGTTAACTGGAACACACACACGTAAAAAACAAAAACAGTAGCAAGTACGCGTGATATGTTTTTCTCGTAGAAAAAAATACCAGTATGCCTATATTTGTTGATACATTGAAGCTTTTCTTTTTTTCCCCCCCCCAGAACTTGGTCTGAATACGTGTTGGGATGTTGTAGATCAGAGTTTTTTCAGGCCCTGTGGACTCTGTAGACATAGAGTTGGGAGTCTGAATGCCTCAGTGCCATAGCTGGAAGCACTAAAGTAGCAGTGAATTCCAGGATTTTTGAACTGAGCCTGCTTCTCTGAGCGTTAAGAAATACTGTTGTTGCCAAACAGGAGCTAGGTCATGTTATTGAGATGATTTAGGTTCTACTGTTTTAGTGGTGAGAAGAAGCTGTTGCAAAGAGAGTTAAAAATGTTTATTTTCTCTGCTTCTTGAACTTTCCCGGATTATATGATGTGGTGTAGTATTTAGCGAACATTGATTACATGTTAAAGAGTTAGGCTTTTTAAAAAACTTTTATACATTTCTTCAGTAAATAGATTCCCCATAATTATTTATTTTAGTTCTTTTTTGCTTTAAATGTGCTTTCTTTCTCCCCAGATTGTGTGGCTACTTGAAAGCTGAAGCACTAAAAGCCCAATTTGTTTCTGCTCTTGCACATGCAATCCATTTGCACAGTGGGATTCCAGCTAAGTATAGAAACAAGAGCAGCACCCCGGGGAATGCGCGCACCTAGCAGAGACCTGAAAGCTTCCATCCTTAAGCTTTGATAATGGTATAATGATCTTAGTGATCATACTGTGCTGCATCTCAGGCAAGAGAAATCAGAGAAAAGCAAAAAAAGTTGCGTTGTTTGCTATATTAATAATGCCTGTCACTTTATTTTAAAATGCTACTTCTATATGATTTGCTTGAAGACACAGAGAGCATTGCTGAACTTCACTGCTTTTCTTAATCTGCCATGAGCTTTTCTGTTGTTGTACTTGGCAGATGGGTTAAAATGTAACTGCTTGCTCTGGTCAGGAATGTGTTGCACTTCATAAGACTTGCTCCCTGGGTTCTGCTGGGTTCACTAAGCCTTAGGCCATTTCAGCTGCAAGCTGAGGAAGTCACTGGAGCCGCAAAAGAGGTGAAGCCTTGCCCAGTTCAAGCAAAGACTTGGATTCCACAGTCTCCATTTAGTCTAGTTCTTTGTCAAAAGATGTACTAAATTGTTAGGATTTCTTAGGAAAAAAAAGGAATAGTGACAAATGGTTGTTGCTCATCCCTGGTAATAATGGCTACTGAGCAAAGACAGAAATTATTTTAAAAATAAATTGAATCACCATTTCAGAATCAGCATTTTCAGCTCTTCAGTTTGATTTCCAGAAGTGTTTTTCTCTATCAGTCAATATCAAGGCCTAATGAATATGAAAGTAGCACTTTCTGAGCAATTACAGAAAATACTTCCATTAATGAAAACCCATTCTATTTTACTGTGCCTACATCTCTAAGTGTTTCGGATTTCCAGAGGATCATCTAGGGTCATTCTGTTACCAGAGATGATGATTGTGTGTTATATAATTGAATGTGTGATGCTATGCCATAATTTTCTACAGAACAACTGGGAAAATTATTAATGCTATACAAAGAAGATGGTTAGCTTATACTATATTATTCATTAAGAATTACCCAAAGTTCAAGCATTAGGAAGGACATCTGCAGGAAATTCAGAGCATTCAGCCACTTCTAAGAGATAATATACATCAATGGTTTCAAATAAGTAATTGATTTCCCAAATTACTTAACCAGTCTTTTATTTCTCAATGAGAATAAAATTGACACTTGTAAAGCTAAGCCATCTTCTGTAGCTGAAATTTCTGCTATTAATTATAATAATATCAATAAAGCACTTTATAGAACAAAGAAAGCATACAGGATGAGGAAGGGAGGCTTGAGAACTGGCAGAAATAAGCACTCTTACTGTGTTAGCATGATAAATAGACAGACTGCCACCACGTTGTCTTCTAGAAATTGTGGAATGTGTTTTCTTCCTAGAGAGGATAGATAAATCCCAGACCTCAACCAAAAATGAAGCCTCGCAAGAATTATGCTAACTTTCATAAGCCTAAGTTATGATCATTTATTTCTCGCTAATGCTGTTAGTATTTGAACAGTCTTGTATTTGACTTAAATGGGGGTAGTTTCAGTAACTGATGAAAATTGTCATGTATCATTTTGGTAAGGCTGAAGAGCAGAAGTACATTTGCCCTATTTTCAATGATTCTAAATCAGCTGTTGAAAAACAAATTTCTACAGCCCCCTGTGGTGTGTTGAAATGCTGTACCAACCTGCAGAAGGAAGAGCAGGTGACTTAGTTGGAAGAAGTTTAGAAAGTACTCATTCAGGCTCTTCTAAATACAAAAAATGCACAGCACAGTTTGCAATATATATAGTCAGGGCAAGAGAAACTAACCCATTACTGAGTGAGCTTAAGAGGACAGTGCTTTCCAGCACTCTATTTTCATTGTTCAGCAATTAAAAGGAAGTAGAAAATACCAAAATGCCTAGGAGAGCCTTTCCAGGTTGTCCTACTGCATTTCAGCTAGCACATCTTGGGCTCCTAAACTCATTGAGCTCCTTGATCTGTTTGGTTCCCTGACCAGTTCTCCGTTTCCTGAGGCTAAGCATTTGCTCCCACAGTGATTTTTCCAGCAAGTCACCAGCATTCATTTCTCCCATAGAGAGACCTTATTCAGTATTGTTCAAGCCCAGTTTGTTAAATACCTAAGCATGAGGTTTTATGTGCGATAACTGCATTGCTTCAAGCTATAGTTTTTTTCTGAGATTTAGAAACCTTTACTACAGTTTGCATAGGTCTGCTGTTGTTCCTCTAAAACCTCTGTAGGATATCCCTAAGAAAACAGGCCTTCATGGCATTTATCCCACCTGTAGTTCAGAGAGAAGTCATTTAAGAACCATATTCATAACCTATCTTGCTATTCTTGTTTTTTGAAAAAAACCCTCTCTGATACATTGCTATAGATAGATATATCACTGTATCTAAAATAGAAGCTGGTGATGACAGAAGTATTAGATCTAGAGAGGAGGGAAATCATATGTTTTATTAAGCATTCTCAAATGTGCTCACATCCCCTCTTTACTGCATCTTTAGATGAAAATTCATAGGCATAATGGGCTTTGTGAGATCACAGAGTCACAGAATGGTTGAGGTTGGAAAGGACCTCTAGAGGTCATCTAGTCCAACCCCCCTGCACGTGCAGGGTCATCTAGAGCATGTGGCATGAGGTGGCATCCAAGCGAGTTTTGAAGTTCTCCAGAGGAGAGTCCACCACCTCTCTGGGCAGCCTGTTCCAGGGCTCCGTCACCCTCACTGTTAAGAAATTTTTCCTTAAGTTCGTGCGGAACTTTTGATTCAAAGAAAAAAAAAATAAGAATCAACAACTTTTTTTTTTTTTTTTTTTTTCCTCTTCAAATGAGAGTCTATCCTAACTCTTTGCAAAGGGACAGGAGAAATCCTGATTTCTGCTAACAGCAACAGGAGAAGTATTCCTTTTTTGATACAGAAAAAAACCTCTTGTGAGCTTTAAATTCTGTAGTAAGCAAAATAAGTTTAGACATGCCTCCTGCCTGGAAAAATGGGGGAGTAGCAAGGGGTCTTTGGGATTTCTAATTCATGTACTAGTCCGTGGGAATTCTGCTTTGGCAGTTCGTTGTGATCAAGTGGAAAACTGGTAGGTCACCTCGTGGCCTCACTGAGCCTCTTGTGCTTTGTCTTGGCGGTTTTGTGATCCCTTTCCTCTTTATCTCTCCACAAACCCTAAAAAAGCCGACAGAAAAGTGCTCTGCCCTTCCTGTTTCCCAGTCCTTTTTCCCTAGCGTCTCCTGGGAATCTTGTCATGGTGGCGGTCACTTTCTCATGGGTTAGTGTAGGCCTTGCTGATCACAGTGCCCGGCCCTGCGACCTTCCCTCCATCCAGAGCCTGTACGTGTCTGTTACACGGGTGTCTGCCGCCTTCGAGTGTCCTGCCCCACGTGTGCGAAGGTGGGGGCAGCTCTTCTGAACCTTGGGCATGGTCAGAGCTGGTTCCAGCGTATCTAGGAACCTTCTGCACAGGTTAGAGCTGGTTCCTGTGTGTGCGGGAACTTTCCATGCCATCGGAGCCGGGCATCCCCAATGCCAGCCCCCTTGCTTTGCCCAAGCCAAGCTCTCCAGTGCGTTTTCCCTATGCCACTCAGCGTGCCTTGCTTCGCCCCACTTTTGACCCCAATAACAGTCATTTCCTCGCAGAGAATACTTCCTCTTGCAAATGTTTCCATGTTGCCTTCTCACCTCCAACTCTCAGTTGTGCCTAAGTGCTAGCCATAGGTAGCACAACGGGGCTCTTAATGCTGTGTCTCCATGTTCTTGCTGCCTGTGGCACTGAGGAGAAGCGCAACGTGCCACAGGCTTCTCCTTGAGAAAACAAACTCTGCTTCACTTTTTAGTCACTGTGAGATTTATGTACTTAGGGAAAAACTCAGGATAGTTGTTGGTGTAAAACATGAAGAACTGTGTTGCTTATACCTTCAGGAAAGGTTATGTCAGCAGCAGCTACGGTGCATACCAGAAAATTTAGATTTCTTGCTTCTTTGGTTAGGTTTTTTACTTCTCTTTTTTTTTTTTCAGTTGTGTTTTCTCCAAAGAAGATTTGCAATTTTTATGTTTTTTAAAAAACAAGGTCAGCTTTAAAGCAGTTTAATTTCATATTCAATAAAAGGAATGTTATACTGATGGGTGCCAAACCAGTTGGGCACAAGCCCTGTCTGATCCTTTAGTGCAGTAGACCAATAGAGGAAGGCATTAGTGTAAAGGGGAAAAAAAAAATGAGGTAGTTTGAAGATGAGGAATTTTCTTTTTATATGTCTGTATGCATGTGTGTATGTATACTTATATTCTGATCATTTCTTGTTACCTAAAGATTTTAATTGTGTGTCCTACCACCGTATGCTTGGGTTGTAAGCTCACTGATTCTTCTTTTAAGAAGAAAAGGTTCAAGTGAATCGGAAATCCAAAGTACCATAGCTGTATCGCTTTTTACCCCTGCTGAAAAGGGTTTTTTTGTTTTGTTCTCTATTTTTTTTTAATAAAATACCCTGTCCCTCAACTCCTTGAATTCTGACACATGTGGGAGGCTTTTTGTTTCTCCCAGAAGCTAAAGAGGCAGTTGGTTTATTTTGGCAAGTTGTTTGGAAAAAGGAGAAGTAGAGAAGTGCTTTTTTACCACTGAGCACTAAGTGACCGGTTTGCCCGCTATTTTAGCTGCAGAAATAAGTAGGATATGCAAATGCATTGATGTGAACAGTTAATAGGTGTGAGAAGCATATAAAAATGATGCTGCCTTTTCATGCTGTGCAACTTGCACACATTCAAGTCAATTTTGAAAATGAAATGCTTTAAAACAATGGCAAAGAGATTTATTTGGAAGTAATTAAGGATCAATTCATAAGCACGGTTGAGATATGCAGAGTGAGAAGTACAATAAGTGACGTTCAGAGAAATAGTTTTAAATATGCAATAGAGACAGTCTCTATTTAATTAGTTTCTTCTTTCTAAAGGCAGAGTTCTGCACACACATCCACTCAGCTCCTTCTAATTTTAGAGACTTACCTGTCAGTTGTATTTGCACGCAACTAAAAATGCTACCCAGCTTTATTTTATAAATGGCTGGTCGCTTTATCTGCAGCATGTTTCCCTGTTAATTTGGAAGTTTTTTGGAATCATGTTAGGTTAAAACTTCTATTTGAAAATGCAGGCACTAGCTTTCTCTTTTTCCCCAGGAGAAAGTATCTCTGCAGAAGAAAATAATATATAATAATGTATCTTAAAAGGTAGATTTGGTAACATGATGTGAGAGACTAAACTGGAACATTACTGTATGCAGCTTGGATTCAGAAACGTTTAGAAATATTTGCAAATGTATTAAGCACTTAAGCTACTGTTTGAGAACAGTCACACAAGAAAAATGTTTAAACTTTGCATGCTCCTAATTTACCTTATCTTAAAAGCTCAAGTAGTTCAGATAATTAGCTTAAGAATAAAGTTTTTACTTTCCTTAGAGTTGAAAGCATGAAAGCAGCTGGGGCAGAAGTTTCTAATACTAGCCTGTAGGAGTTACATTAGCTTAGGAATTATGGATGTTGCTTTAATGTTTTGTCTTTCATTTCTATGTAGGTACAGGGTAAAATAATGCAATAAGATCTGCCTCACTCAGGGCCAAGCTGCTCCCTGCAGTTGTACCCCCAGATTTGTGCATACCTGGACTCTTTGTCCCAAACTCCTTCCCTTACTGCAACAAGCACCAGGCTTGGGAAGCAAAGGGGCAGTGTTGTGTGTTAGTGGAGTCGGACCTACTGAAAGGAGTATGGGGTTTATTTTGTGAGGGTGTAACCAGAAGCAGACCAGAATGGGGCAAATCAATCTGCCAGCTCTTTGCCACCAGATGCACAGCTCCTAGCTCTGTCCCTCTCTCCTTTCCTGTACCGTGACTGATGCTCATGCAGATTGGGAATCCAGTCCAGTTCAATAACCAGAGGCAGAATAACTCAGCCAAAAAGCTGAAGGGCTTTCTGTCCACACATTCTGTCTGATTTGAAGTGAGATGGCAAGGAATGATAAATCTGAGGAAGTAGATTCTGTATTTTGATAGTTCTGGACTGTTGTAGTTAATCATCTGTCTTGCCTAGGCGCGAGCTTAATCTTTGCAGCTTAAAATCATTATCTCAGTCTCGGGGGGTCTGTACACTTCTCAGCCACCGTCTCCTTGGTCTTTAGTGAAAGCTAACTTTAACTATCTTAAAATGAATACTGTCTAAAAAAAAAAAAAAGGAAAAATCAAAGTGCTTAATTCTTAATTATAACATTTGGAAGAATAGATAATTTGACTGCTGAGCTCCTTGCCTGAATTTTGTGGGCAATGAGATAACTTAGAAGCTCACTATCAGAGATTCTGATCACAGGTTATTGGTACTAATCCTGCTAGGCCAGTGGGATCCAAACTGTTGCTGCCTGATGATTTTTCTACATGCTTGGAACTAATTACTCTCTTGTTAGGCATTTTAACAGAAGAAATGGGGCAAGTCCCTACGTTATGGATCTGTAGCTTGGCTTCTTTGGAATTCCCAGTAAAAGTCTGTTCGGGGTAGAGGCCCAGCTGCATCATGGATTATTTACTTTCAGTCATTTATTTTGGTAGATATGAAAAGTTTTGATACCTTGTGGGCTGCTTCATGCTACTAGGGTATCTAGTGAGCTCTGGAGTCCAGTTCCTTCACTTCCTGGTGGAAATGCAATGAGAAACAAAACAAAACAAAGCATTGCAGTTAGGCAAAAACAATAATAAAAGGTAAAGAATGAAAGTAAACCACCATAAGATTTTACTGTCTAGCTGTATAACCAATTTTGGCCAAACAGAACCGTAATGGCAGGCGTGGATTAGTTTTCGCTTACCTCTGTGTGGTAAAAGACCTAAAAGGCACAACTAAGGTGAACAGCATGCCATGTGATGGATGTTATGGATTTAATACTGTTGAGATGGATCAGTGCTTTGCAAGTGCTTTTATCTAATATCTTAAGTGAATGAGTTGTTCCTTGTAGGATATGCAGAAAGGTGTTTGAATGATTTACTGTTCAGAGGTATGTGAAATTTGTATCACATTTTAACCTATTGTTCAACAACCAAGGAATTTTAAATTGGAAAATAACACAGCAGATGCCCTTGTTCATGCCTCAAAACTCCTGTATCCTCCTATCAAACTGTATTTCTTGGGAATATGTTCAAATGTATTGTGAAATAGAGGGTTGATCTCTGTGTCATACAATAATGCACAGGTCTGTCCTGGCCATTGTTTAGAGACAGATATCACTGATGGGCAGTGATTCTGGTATAGCACAGCTGTATGTGAATAAGCTTTAAGGAAGGAAGTGACACACATATGAAATTACTATATATATATGTATGTATTTCCAATTTATAGAGAGAAAAACTTCAGCAAATGCACACACTAAAGAAGCTGCTAGCCCTTGGGTTCCTCTTTATTTTTTAGTTTTCACCTTTTTTAAAAAAGAAAATATACTTGTCCTACTCCCTTAAATTGTTTCCTGATCATTCTCACAGTAAATGTGACAGACTTTTTATTATTTGAAGGCTTGGATTCCAAACTAGCAAGCATAATTTCCTGATGAAAACAGTTGTATCAATTAGTCTTAAAATACAATGAGTAATTCTCCCTTTAAATTGTCTCTCTAGTGCTTTCCAAGGTTAAAGGTAACAGCTACACTAATGTTTGTAATGTAATCTAATACTGGGCTCTCCTTTCTTTTCATATTATTTTCTCTCTATTGATTTAATTGAGTTGCAGAATATCCAGATGCATAAAACACTGTGAAAAAGATACATTGATAGTTACAAATATTAGTGTAATTCTATAAAACTTAAAATATGTTATATTTTTTAAATTTTCATGCCTAATATTGGAAGGCTCATGGTGGTGAGAGAATTTAAGACTTTTGGAGAATTGGAACAGGTGTTTGTCACTGTTTACTCACATTTATTTCAGGAAAATAAGATATTATTATTTGATTAAGCCATCAGATTTGATTCAGAACTGTGTTCATTCTACAAGAGCCTTGTTCATTAGTTTTAGATTAGGCACTTAATGAGAGACTCTTTACAGGATATTTGCATCTGTACGTGGACATAGATCTGTTTATGTGCATGTGCTATTCACATATATAAAATCTTTGTGTTGTCGCAGTAGTCATGTAAGAGCATCACTCTCATGCTAAGGGCACGCACAAGACTTTAATGCCTGTCAGACTTATTCCAGTCCAACAATAGCATCCTTTAAATAAATCCTTGTTCAATCTCAAAACATTTATAATTCCAGAAATATCAGTACTTCACCCATCAGAGCTTTAGAGATGAAGCCAATATTCATTATGAATTTAGAAATGAAGCCAATAAACATTATGGTCAGTTGCATGATGATGTTTTGAAAATGACTTTATCATCATAAAAAAAAAGAAGAGTTTTGTTCTGCCACTTTACCATGGAGCCTATTAGGCCTGACCTAATGGATCTCAAAACCATTCTGGGATAGAATATCTTTGTTATAGTGTCTCTTACGCCATAATCCATTAACTCGGCAGTAAAAATAGCCAGGACTGACCCATGTATAAGTCCCTAAGTCCACCTTTTGCTCAAATGCCCTGTAGTGCTGTATAAACAGTCTGTCTGTCAAGAAGGAATGGACCTGAAGTCACCTTAGTACTACCTCTGCAGCAGATCAGCGTTGTTTGCCTTCAGGCTTTTCCAAGCTTCAACACAGCTCTGAATCACTCTAATTTGTCTTGAATCTACTGTTTTGTTGGATGTGAAGCTTGTGGCTGTTTTGCCAACTCCAAGCTGTGTTTAATTCTGGAAGGGTGATTGATGAGGCTTTCCTACTATCCCCATCAACAGCCTAAACTTCTTTAAGTAATAATATAGCTGTCCCAGAATGTGGAGAATATTTATATATTCTTATTAGTATAATCTGGTATATATTCTTATTGGTATAATCTTAAATTATACCAATTTCTTTTTACCAAGAGCAGCAGATAGAAAATGAGGAAATTCTGATATGGAAGAGAGCAAAACCACGAGGGAAGGGCTTGAATGTCACTTTGATTTGACTGGTTAGAGGTTGTATCATATGATACACAATTTTGATTTATTATTTCTCTTGATTTAAGCGGCTATTTCTGACTTCATACAGAACTTCTAGATACTGTTATACTTCTGATATTTTAATGTCATATTATTCATGAAGTTATGTTCTCTTTGAAGAAGAGTACTTCTTCAAACAGGGTAATAGGGCAGAGTTTATTAAAACTTGTAGTCTTCTCCTAGCAAATACCTTACATGCTGCATTTAAGAATCTCAGTCTAGCACTTTTCAGCACTTTCTTAAACAGAATACTGTGGGAAGGCTGTAGCTGTGAGCAAGTAAGGCTGTAAATGGGATTGGGATATAAGTTTAGTTCAGAAGTAGCAGTAAGATGATCTGTTTCATATTTCTTGTCAGATTCCTTCCCTTCTGGACATTTGAAAGCATTACAAACTCACTGCCACCTAGAACATCTTTGATGTGTCATGTGAAGTGTATTCCCTATTAAAGCAGGAGTATCAATTTTCTGAGTGTTCAGCTCTGACTGGGTTGATGGTTGTCATCCACATCCTGTTAACATACAGAAATAACGTTGAGCTCCAGAAACCGTGTGGGTTACAGTTTGAGTTGCCCTATAGGTGTAAAGAATCCAATATCAAACTTTTTCTATAAGACCTATTGCAAGTGGTTTCATGAAGATTTTCCATGCACATTAGAAAGCCTAATATCATGCTTATTATTTATGAACAATATAAAAATGGCCTCATACTGCTTTGCTTGCTCTTAGGCTATTCTTAATGTGTTAATGGAAGAAAAACACATTTTGGACCTATATGCTACATTCTTAAGTTTTCTTAATGCTTTTTAGTAATGCATTTGTCTAAAGTAGTTATTAATTTAGGTCTCTCATTAAAACACTAATGACCTGATCTTTAAAAAGCTGAGTTTTAAGCTTAGTTTTAAGCAAACAGTTAATCCCATTAACTTCAATGAGCTTTTCATTAATAGGCTTAAGGTTAAGTAAGTCTTTTTTGGTGCATGTTCAGAAACTAAGATGTGATTCTACTGATTATCTTTTTCTCCTACCCCATCTGTCTCTGAGGATTTGCTGGTGTTACAGCTTCAGCATTACATACCAATGTATCTACTTCTTGGTAGTTGGCACAAGCATGCTAGCTAGGAATGTAGTGAAGTTGCTTACACAAATTCTGTGGCAATTTACTAGGATTTGGATATTTAAACCATGATATAAACTAGGTACATGAATATTGTCTCCCTAAAAAGGTAAGTTAATGATGTTTTTTTCTGATATGTTTAAATTTTGTTAAAAATAATATACACCCACACTAATTTTTAGATAAGTGAAAGATTACTTAAGAGAGAATAGTGAAGTGATTTATATCTGAACAAAAACTCCAGAATAAGATAGGAGTTAAAAAAGACTATTTTGGTTAAGCTGAAGAATGACAGAACTAAAAGGGTTGCCTTTTACTTAAAGTCCTTGCTGACCAGCTGTCTATTTCAGTGGAGCTTTTGCATTTTTTTTTATTTCCAGTCTATTTGGCTCTGAATTATAGTTAGATATAAATTTCTGAAAAATAGAGGTTGGCTTAGCTACACATAAAGAACTGATCACAGGCAGACATACTGCATGGCTTCTAAGATACTGAAGATAATTTGTTATTATTGTAGCAAAAAAGATAATTCTGCCAAAATCTCCTATTTGGAAGACTTTTGTACCTGTTGTATAGCCATGCACTGCCCTGTAAATGCACTCTTCTGAACCAGTCCCTAAGAAATTATTTAAAATATCACTATTGTTTCTGTGTATCTTTTAAAATCCACTTTGAGACCTTTTACATTAAACTCTTCTGTTTGGATTTCACCTGAATTTTTACATCATTCCTTGCTAAAGGAATTGCTTTGCAATACAGCAAGGTAGAAAACTTAGGAAAATATTTTCTTGGCATATTCTATAGAGTCTCAGTATTCGGAGGAACTACACTGATGGTAAAAATAATGAAGTTGTTTCTTAGCAAATACGTGATCGTTAAACTTCTTATGTTGATGTCTCACAATAGAAAACCTAGTGATCTTGGGAATCTTCCAAAGTTCATTTCTGCTTCACAGTAACAATAAACATACTTCTTACTACAAACAGAACTAGAATTCCTTTCAAAATAAAAGGATATTTAGTATCTAACAGGTGGACTAGCATTCGCTCATTCTAGTCAGGCAGCCTTCTGGAAGACATTTGGTATTTTGCTAATTTCTTGTTAAAAAAGTGGATAAACTTAGATACTTTTGCATTTGCTTAGTAATTATCCATGGAAATTTCCAATTTCCAATAATGAATTATTATTATTATTATTATTATTATTATCATTTACAGACAGACATTTCCTATCTTCCCATCCATCTACCTACAAGCACTTACACTCTCATCTGTATCCCTTCATCCATCCATCTGGGCAAAGCTGCCTTTGCAGTTTACATGGCTAATTTGTATACCTTGTTAATACTTGACAAATTGAATTCCAGTTATTCTGTCTGCATTTCACAGATGAAACATTTTACTATAGGTATCTATGAGGAAGTTTTGACTTGTCAGTTGAAGAATTTGGTAATTATGGGTAAGTCAAAAATGGAGCTGGACACATTTATTGATGGATGTGATAAAATGAAAACCATTGTGTTTTGATGCTGGTTGAGCTGAAAGAGCAATGAAAGAAGACAAGAAGGAAAGAGTCAGGAGGAAAAAAAGAAAATTATTTATATTTCAAGAGAATAGAGAAGTGTGAATGTAATGAGTTCAGCCAGAGAAGAAGCCATTTCGTATCAGGTAGAAGAAAATTTTAGAATTAGAGTAAGAAAGCAATATACTAGCAACAATGTTTTGTGTGGTCGACAGTGATTATAGGTGGCATAAGTACTGTCACAGGAGCAGTCAAAGGCTTAAGGAGACTTCATTTGCAGTATAATGTGAAGAGGCATGTTTTTAAATACAGGCTTCAAATTTAGACTTGACATACATGGGTATCTCCTTTACTTCCCCTTTACTTGCTATGTATATTACTTTAGCAGCCTAACAGTAATCCTGAGATTGTCAACAGCTTTAAACAGAGCCTGTTGCTCAGCTTTGTGTCCTTAAAAATCATGCTCTTTCTTCAGTTTTCTTTTTTCAGTAGTTTTACTTCTAAATAGGATTTTCTTTTATTAGGGTTTTTGTGACTGCCATGATCACTTTTTTTATTTGAATAGAGGGAACTTAGGGAATAACCCAATCCAACATAGTAAGTAAGTTCAGAATCCTACACCAAAATGTGTTGAAGTCTGGAGATGCCTAAATTGACTTAGAAGTTTCCCGATTTCCCACAGTATTTCTTCTCATCCTACATAGGATCATACGTGACCACAATGCCCAAAGGTCTCTGCCAACCTCATTTTTATGATTAGATGGTTTTAGAAAGAGGGTGTCAGGCTGTTGTTAGACCTGTAGAGAGAGAACTTTGTGACATTTCATGGAAGCCACTAGCAATTTGCTTCTGGTTTCATCTGGCACTCATGATAAAGCTAGTAAGGAGCTAAAATGATTTTCATCATTAAGGCAAGTGAGTGAATAGCTAGATGGCCCAGTTTTATTACTGGAGTTCTGAGTGTGTAGCAACTGTTATTCGTAAGCATGAAAAACAGATGAACAGGTTGGCAGTCCTTTCAGTGTATTAGCTGGTTTCTTTTCTATGTAAGCATGAAGCTCCTCTCTTATTTTACTACAGTTACCAGTGTTTAAGATACATTCTCTTAATTAAAGTTATTACTCATTTCATTTTGCCTCCAGAAAGCTTTGCTCTTTGTTGTAGGACCCCTGGAGTGGAATTGTAAATTAATTGTAAATTCAGAGGTTTGGCTTGATTGTTTCCTCTATTTTTTTCCTCCAAAATGGTGAGATACAACTTTATTTCTAACAATAGCTTGCTTATCAGCCTTCTACCCTGAGAAACATATTTATACTCATTGCCAACATTTCTACATATATATATATAAATAAATATATATACATATATATATAAATATATACATATATATATATAAAAGGAATGTTTTATATGTTTTAAGGACTTTCAAGTACAAAGTGTTTAATTGGTAGCAAAGTATGGAAGATAAATGTCTTTATACTTTGTTAAGCTTTAAAGAATGCAATGGACCCTTCCTTTTTTTAATTTTCAACTAGTCTTTTGGAGTATGCTCACACAAGGCAGCGAAGCCCTGGTTGCTCATTTCAGAGGAGTAATTTGTTAGCACAGTACCTGTGCATTATACACAAGTGGCTGCTGCCTGTTCTTCCTATTTAAGTTGGGTAATTGCTCATCACGGGCTCATGTGTTTACTTTGCTCCCCCGTTGGCTGACTTGACCTCTATAAATGGGAGGAATTACTCAAATCAGAGAAATCTCTATGAATGGGAAGTCTTTATTCTGCCAGCAAGCTCTTTGGGAAGAGGTTACAGAAGGGAAGAGAAGCCTCTACTGCTTTGGGAAAGTTGAAGAGTTTCTGTGCCCTGCCTCGGCATTATCCTCGACTAAATAGACACACTCTAGATATATGTGTAGGTGGTGGGTGTCCTGTTGAGGAAAAGAGAAAGATGTGACTCAGGTTTATGAATCATCTCTCTCTCTTTCCCAGTTGTTCCTCTCCCAGCAGGTGATGGCCAGTGTGACTGCATGTGCAATTATAGCTGTAAAAAGAGTGGCTGGATTTTATCTGATTAATTGTGTTGTTACTGCCTCATTTTCTGACAGTCGCCCTCAGTGTCTAGCCACAAAAAAATGTTTCTTCCGTAGCTGACTGCAACAGAGCCCTTCTGCTATCTAGAAGTTGCTCGGTGTCTGCTTTCCGTATATAAAATAGTTTGTGAGCCTCATGAGAACAGACGTTGAATCCCTCGACCTCATTTTAATGTAATTTCTTTAACTAACCGTTCATCATAGTTGTTAACTGCCTATCTATATACACTATACAATATTATTTGTAAATTAAATCCTTTTTCTTTCCTTTCTGTTTTGTTTGCAATCTTTGCAAATCTTATTTAAAGAAGATCACTTGTTTCTCTGTTCAGCCATTCACTTCCTAGAACATATGTGCCAAACAGGGTACTAAACCTACCAATTTATAGTGTTTAGTAGTTCTATGTACACACTCATATAAAATGTCCTTTTATAGAAAATGTCCTTTTATAAGTATCTACAGCAATCAACGAGTCTCTTAAAATGTCCCTACAGCCACGACTCACTGAAGCCATTTATTATTAAAGGCAGCATAACAAATCGCAGTGTGTCTTGCACATCGTTTAAGTAAAGTGACACGTAAATGCACCTTTTAAAGATCCTTTTGTGGCAAGAAGCCCGAACTCCGTGATGGTTCTGACATGCTGCCAGGGTTGTGCTTCGGGTCACAGGGGGCTCTGGTGCGACCTGCCTGTTTCCACGCTGGTGGTGAAGGAGCGTCCCAGTTCTGGGGAGACCTCCCAGGTCTGATGGACTTTCTTTGGGGAAGTGGGGGGTTAATATGTAAAAATCACTCTCTTTTCTTTTTTTTTCTCTCTCTTTGTTTTTCCCTATTAAAAGGATTAAGACTTGATTTTTTTTTTCTCTATTTGGAGAAAAAGGGGAAAAAAAGTTCCTCTCCAAAAAAGGACACTTTTTTTTTTTTTTTAACAGCAAGAGATTGTTTTTTCTTGTATGTCATGTTGGGCCTCAGTATTTGCACTACCTCAGCATTTTTCTTTTATTTGCTATGATGTTGCTAGGTTTTTCTTCTTTTTTCTTTTCTTCTTTTTTCTTCTTTATTTCTCATAACAAAATCTGAATTTGCACAAGCCTTTATATGGACTCTGGGGTCAGCTGTATGAATAATTTCAAAAAACGTTATTCCTACCACAGCTACTCCATTTTATGACCCTACCTAGCTCAGATGTTACAATTTGTCCTAACTAGTGATGTTGCTTTGTACTGAGGTCTGTTAAGCTGACAGGGAATGTGGGTTCTGAAGAACATTAAAACCAGGAATAGAACAGTCAAGGGCAAATCAATACAAATTCTCACCTAAAACTTGAATCACGCTAGTGCTGGATAATTGTTTTGGAAGTGGTCGGGACTTTAGATGAAGTCTTGGAAATTATTTCATCGTCATGAAGTAGTTAGAACTAAATATGAAAACAAAAATATAAGTATGTTAATGCTGGGTAAAGTCATCCGAACTTTTTTCACTTGCGGCCTCAGGATGTTATTAGCATTTACAAAAGGAAATAAAATACCCATCCATTGTGCAAGAAATTAAGACAACAGTCCGTAATTCTGTGCTGAAGTATTAGACGTGAAATATCTAAAACCAAACTTAAGATGCACATGATAAAAATGCAGGCTGTGTTTTAATAAGGAAATAAGAAATATTGCTGTTTATGAATATTTTTTTCCTTTAGAAAGAAGTACTGAATCAGAAAACGTTTTGCATTGTGAGGGTGACTGAGCGCTAGAACACATTTCCCAGCAAGGCTTTGGAGTCTCCATACGTGCAGATGCTCCAACCCCAACTAGATGTGGACCTGGGCAACCTGCTCTGGGTGACCCTACTTTGAGCAGGGGAGTTGGACCATATGGTCTCCAGAGGTGCCCCAACCCCAACGATTCTGTGGTTCTGTGACTGCTTCACACCTACACTTATGAAATCCAAATTATTGAGTCTTTCAACAGCTGTTAGCCCAGTAGGCTGGCTTAGCCTTTTTTTTTTTTTTTTTTAATTGATAATAATATATTTCCTACTATAATTCGGAAGCTACTAATGCTTTAATAATTACAGAGCAGAGACAGAGAGAAAAGTGAGAAATTTTAATTAGTAGAAAATAAGCAATAATGCTAACAGAAGTTATCATTGAGGGCAAAAATGGATTTTTTTTTAATGCATTGATTTTTAACTGTGCACTTTGTGGTCTTCCTCATGTTTAAAATGTATTGGAGGTAAAACTGGAGAGAAAAAAAAAGAGACTTCCTTAGGCTGAAAAACCACTGTGGAATATGAGCAGATAGGGAAAAATCCTTTGTGATAGAGACTGTAGACTTAATTCCGGCCTCCAGCATGGCCTCGGTGAAAGTCTGAGCCAGCAGAAGCAAAAGATCCTCGGGAGCTGGGATTGCCTGACTTCCTCGTGTCTGCCAGCATGGTACTGAAACACTCGTCACACTTCACCATCTGAAATAGTTTAACGTATTTTAAATGCTAACTCTGAAATGAAGCTCTGGGGTTATCTTTGAAAAATCAAGAGTAATGTGTCAATTCCCGGGCAACGTCCTGATTTTGTACACCTAACAGTAACCCTGGGGCACATAGAACTTGTTCCATGCAAAAAAGTGAGGGCTCCTCTGTGCAGGAGCCCTATCTTTCTGTTGGGTAGTGTTACAATTTACTTCCCAGAGGACCAGCTTGCTTTCCAAACGCAGGATCTCTGTACGGACTTTTTGCTTTCACTATTTTAGAATGCCCCAAGATGTGTGATTTCCCTTTTCTGAGGTAATTTCACAGCATCAAATAGGACACAGCTGCTGTTTTTATGTTTCCTCCTGGGCTTTTGCTATGTCCTTTGCTATGACTATTACTTCCTTTGAGGTGGTAGGAAATAAGGGGTGAGAAGAAAAGAAAAAAAGAGCACTTCTTTTCCCTTCTTTCATTTCTTTTTCCTGGGCAATGTTTACTCTGTACTCTCAGCTAGAGTTCTGTACTGATTTAAATAATTAATTTTCACTAACTTCTTTCTCTGTAAATTGAACTTAGGAATATCATAACTGATCATTCACATTGTGCAAGAACCTGTATTCATTAAGCCTCTGCATTTGCCCTTATATTGCTGTGTTAGTTCATGTTGGAAATTTCTGAACTCAAATGTGCCATCAGTCGACTTGATTTTAAGTTATGCATAAAAATACAGAGTTTAAAGCAAGAGCTTGTCAGGGAAATAAATATTGCTTTTTTCCACTTCTTTTGGAAATTTCAGCAAACTTGTTCACAGATTCATATATATGGAGGGGGATTTTAGGTCATGAATTTATTCTCAGTGTAAAGGTTTTCTGTATGCTAATGTTTTTCTCTCAAGCTATGTTAACTGTTCTTCCTGAATTGCATAGAAATTGTACTGCTTTTTTCTTAGCCACATGCTTGCAGGTCTGAGAGAAAAGTCATAGCTTCACATAGTACCTTTCACCACTGCAGCTGTTTCCACTTGCAACCAGTTTGCTTCTTTATCTTAATTCATTCTTTTCAGTTGTTTTTCAGTGTCTTTGATTTTTTTTTCTTATTTTAAGTTTTATTCTGTTACATATCGGTATATAGTGTCTGAGTGCCTGTCTTTTTTGGATCCCTTTTTATTTGACTGCTTTTTTTTTCACTCTTTTCTCCTCACAACAGAATTTCTATTACTTGATATGAAAGAACAAGTATTTATTTTGAAAGGAGGACTTCTTTTGTGGTTATTTTTATTTATTTTTCTTAGAAGAAATTTATGCTAGATAATTTATCTTTTGAAATCTTTGACATTAGCACAGTCTCTTTTTTTTTCTTCCTTTTTATTCAGCAGAGCTGATAATTACCAAAAGACTCCATGCAAGTATGAAACATTAGAAATAACTTTTGCCATTGTGTAGCCACGACCGGGATTTGTTGTCCTGTAGAAAGGTGAGGAAGGAGATGACAAATGCTCTTTTTTGCCTCTTTAAGAAATAGATTGTGTTCCAGAATGATGAAGATTAGCTTTTGGAACAGTAACACATACATACATGTATCCATACGTGTATATATCCAAATTTTTAGTGGCATGATACCTCATGCAGTCATCTTGCAAGCTAACCAAAGTTTCTTTATGCTATGGCCAAAAAAAAAAGTTCAATTTTCCACCATTTCTAAAAGGTCTGACAATATAAAAATACAGTGACAAAGCATCTGTAGTTACTGTTTAACTATTAAAGACTTCTGGATTAACTCGATACTTGTTTTCAGTTTTTAGATATAACTAGGGTGCTACATTTTACACACACACAGGGGCAAGATCACCTTTAATACTATTCTTAAATACTTTTAAAACAGTTTGGAAGCTTTGCTTTTTATGAAGTGCTGACGTTTATATATTGTGTTTGTACCACACAAACTGAGAAAAACTTTGTTTCATCTTTTCTTGTATAGTCCCATCATGCAGCTCTACCAGCCTTGGGAAAAGAGAGTAGAGAGCAACTCTGGATGAAGCCTTTTCCTCCACCCACTTAGAAATTTGCTCGTGGCAATTTATCAACCTGTTCTTCAGAAGGATAAAACAAAAAATAATATCCCATTTCTCATTCTGATGTCAGCCCAATATTCTGTCCTTGCTCTTCAGGTCAATGCACCATTATCTCTGCAGTGCAGAAACACGTAACATTAGCAGCAGAATAAGCACTGGGAATTCAGAAAAAAAAAAAGAAATATTTTCCTGGCTGATTATATGTATGAATAATGATGTAGATTTGAAGCTGGTTGGATTTTTATAAAGGAAGAATTTGTTCTGACAGGCAGAAGTCTAGAGGGCAGAGGACAGACGAGGAAGTCAAAAAGTGTATGAGAAATGCAATTTATCACCAGTTCCGTAACTAATTGTCGTTCTATCACCATGGGACTAAAGAGGGTCCCTGGGGGTTGTGACCAAGATGTGCAGAGCTGAGCTGAATGTGCATCTGCAAAACTAAGTCATTCAAATGAATTCAAACGTGTGGTCAATTTGATTATAGAGACGGGCAAGACGGAGATTGAGGACAAGACTCCCTTTCCGTACTGCTGTAATTGCTCCTTGGTGTGGGACGTGCCTCCTCACGACGGTGAAGCATCCCGTTTTGGCATCGCTGTGCTTATACTGGTTTCCTGGGAATTCATTATAGAGACTTGTTTCCACACTAAGCAGCGACTACTCTGCTCTAATGATTTTCAGCAGTGCTGGTGGAACTTTGCCACCTCATCTTATTTAATTATTTATTTTAATTTTAACTCACTCTGACAGTCTCTTGAGACATGCAGCTCATTTTCATGAGGGCTCCCAGGAGACAGCAGTAATACAAGTCTATTCTGCTGCTCCATACAGCATTATAACAAAAAAGCATAAAGCAGGACACTTGATTTGAAAGTGCAGGCAAGAGCATTGAGCAGACAACATCTCAGTTTGTTAGGTTTTTGGTAACTCAGTAAAAAATGATTTCAGTAAGTTCTGTCCTCTAGTGGAGTTCTTCACAGCTCAAGTGTGTCGCTACTTTGGTTTGTGGTCTTTGCTTTGTTAACTAGTCCAGATCTTTCCACCTGGACTTCCCCTCTGTGGACAAGTTCATGCCAGAGTGTTGGGTCTGAGGAATGGAGGAGAGGGATAATTGTGTTTTTTTGTTGTTGTTGTTTTTATTGGTGTTTTCTTTTAAATGAATTTTTGCTCTAGACTTTAATGGAAGAGTGCTGGACAACCAACAATAAGGAGTTTTCTACTGAGTGTTATTTAGCTCAAGGTTTGCACCTAAAGCCAAAACCCTCCAAAGACTGTTCACTAAAAACCCTTCCACTTGTGAAACTTTTAATCAGTCTTACTACTGCAGCGGAAATGATTCTCCAGGCATCACAGAGAAATCAGTAACTGTTGGTGCAAAAATTTCTAATCATATAATCATAACAGCAAATAGACTCCACTGTTGTCGTCCTTTTTTTTTTTTAACATTTGTCCACAATAAAGAATTTTTTAAAAAAAAAAAGGTTTGTTGTTTGGAGAACACATTTAGTAGATGATCTAGGAACTGATAGTTTTTGCCCAAATTTGAGTTAATGCCTCCTGTGCTAATGCGAGGAAGCACAGGTATTTCTGAGATGAAGAAGCTCTTGGCATTTCTTACATGCTCTAAGTCACGTAGGAGACAAGCTAATAACACAGTTTACAGGATCCATGTTGCTATTAATGAAGTTATTCTATGTATGACTCAGGGGAAGGAACAAGAATCACCAAGTTCTGGATAGCAAAGGTTGATTTTTGGTATCTGTGCCACTCATTTAATTATTCATTTATTTATTCTTTGATAAGGTAAAAATTTTCCCAAATAAAAAAAATTCACATAATGGAAAGTTCAATGATAATGACTTCAAATATGTTTTTAACATGCAATTCTAAGAAAAAAAAAAAACCTCAGTGTGCTTTTTACATAGCATTTTTAAATTTACTGTGTACTACCTATAGGTTAATAGACTACACCAAAGCATTTCCCAAGATGGGAACCATGGGAAGAAAAATAATACTTGAGAGCATAGACTTTTTCATTTTGTAAGGCACTAGTTAATTTTAATGTACATGCAAAATATAACAATTTGTACGTATTTAAATAGCTCCTTTGAAAATATAGAAGTCTTTAGGAGGAAATCACAGTATTCGGGACACAAACTGATTTCCAGCAAGACTGAGGAAAGAGTGCAGAAAGGCCGGGGAACAGAGCAAGGCAAATACAAGGTTAGAAACAGAACTGCTGGATTCTGTCCCTGCCATAGCTACATTTCATATAACATTTAGCTGTGGTCAAATAGCTCCTCAGCTCCTTGTCAAATGCCATATATATTTCAGGTAGTTAATTCTATGAATTTGTTCTGACATGGGATATGAGGCTTTTGAGAGTCCAGTGGCTTGGTCTTTATGGGGATTTCAGGGGAGCTTACATTGCAATGGAAGTGGGAAGCAAGTTAAAATTGAATGTCTACAAATTTCCTCTAGGTAGTTTCTTTTTGAATTTCCCACCACCATTATCAGGAACCTGATGTTCTTCCTCTGCTTTAGAATGCTGTAATAAAATGTACTATCCAATGTCCTGAACTTAGTAACAGCAGTGGGGAAATTTCCTTTATAGATATTCCAAATTATAGTACAGTCCTGAAATGTTGTCTTGTTATTGTGTGATGCAAAGCTATTTTTAGATGAAAATGTAAGAAAGTATGGTCAGGTTTTTGGTATTACTGTGGCCTTGGAATGAGGATAAGGAAAAAGACCTTGCAAACCAAAGAAAAGTTTGTGAGGCCGGTGAACTTCCATCACAATATTTTTCTATTTGACTTACTTCTTATTTCTTTTTTGGTTTTATTTCTTTGAAGATTTTGTTCTATTGTATTCCTGTGTAACTTGCAAACAAAATTAATTTCATAATGTTTCTGATCACATAACTTTTTAATGTCTTTCTGTTATTTAAACCAAGCTGGTAATTGAAGGTAGTTCTTGACTGATTGATCCTTGATATGTTCAAATAACTGAACAAACTGTTTTCTCAGAATAATTGTTTTGTTTGAGATGCAAGAGTTATTTTTAAAAGTACTTCTGCTTAAGCAGTACATCAACTTATGTGTACATTTTTATATCTTAAATGTTATTGTAGTATAAAACTTCCCTTTTGAAGTTGAAAAAATGTCGTATTACTGGGAATTTAGGAGCTATGGAAAATATAATACTAGTTATCTAAACCTCAGTATCTGAAGTTTCTTTTAGCATGAAATAATTTTGTAAAGATCCAGTGTGATATAACTGGATACATATGTGCAATATATATGTAAATAATTTATATAATGGATAAAAATGCATGTTTTGACTAAAGTTCTTCCGTAATATTGACTCAGACTCTAAAACCATTTCAGAGGTTTTCTTTCAAAACCAATTACAGCATTATATTTCTTGGTTTTATTTTGTTTTTCCACAATCTTGGGTGTCTGTACAGTATATGATAAGACCAAGAACTCATCTGATATAACAGTTGCTTTCAGCCTAATAACAGTAGTGGTAATTGTATTTTACTTCCAGACTAGAGCAGCGATTTGCAGACCAAAGGCCAACTGGACTGTTCTGAAATATCCAGGTTTTACTAATGCATTGCATGTTTTTTCCATAGCTTGGAAGAGATACAAATTTTTAAGGCACTTAAATAAGAACAATTAGAAAACACTGTTAGTGAAAGGAAAATTTAGTTGCTATGAGAGTCTTTGAGGGATTGGTTAGTACAGCCATGACTGTATCATCTCAGCTCAAAAAGCTGAAAATTGCTGGTTTTAGTGATGAGTAAGTGGCTTTTTTTTTCTTTCCCCATTAGATAGAAAATGGTCGACTGTGGAAGTCTATTGTGAAGACCTCCGAAGAAGTATCGTTTTTTTCCAGTCAGCTTTTCATAATGTAAATATAGCTTGAGTTTTCCCCAATGGGCAGCTAAACCATGAACAAGCAGAAAAAAACATTTTGGACTGTATTTCTGAACCAGGCTTCGCCTTCCATCCTGGGAACCTGTTAAAGGATTACAGCTGAAGGAGACCAGAGAAAGAAAACCTCGAACCAGGAAGTTTCTCCTACAATGAGAATTACAAGCACGTCTTGTATCTGCCCAGTCCTAGTTTGTCTCTGTTTTGTGCAGAGGTGTTACGGAGCTGCTCACCATGGCTCCATCAAGGTGACGAGAAACCAAACCAAACACGTAGAAGGTGAAACAGAAGTGCATCATCGTCCCAAGCGCGGATGGGTGTGGAATCAGTTCTTTGTTTTAGAAGAACACATGGGACCAGATCCTCAGTATGTAGGAAAGGTAAGGTCATCGTCTTCCTTTCCCCCTCACCCCCTGAAATGTGACATTGATAGCGGATAATCAGGTGTCTTCTTAGGGAGTACCTCCTTTTTCTAAGGGTAGCAGTGATATACTACTACATCCATGCTCAGTGAACTTGCCAATGCCTGTGTATACTTTCGATGCTGATTGTAAAGATAGTAATGAATATAGCAGTAAGAATTACGTAAATAGGTTGAAGATAATTAAATGACGAAAGAGTGTTTATTCCGAGCTCAGCTAAAAATGGCAGAAGTGAACATGGCTGATACTCTTGCATCAGATTCTGTACACCCCGGTGTTTTAATTCATCAGTGTTGTCGATGTTTCTGTCCTGTTTCAGCATAAGGCTCAGAGCTGCTTCAGGGAGGATTATAAATGCAGTCTAGGCTCAAGAGGCCATTTATTTATTCAACTCTCAGGAAAGAGTGGAGAAGGACTCCTCCAGAGGGAAATTCCTCTGTGGAGGGCTTTCTTCGTTAAGAGAGACAGGCCAGGGACTTGCTACGACTCCTCAAGAGTTCGTGAAGGGCTTTTAAGCTGTAGTTTGTCAGGATGCCAGCAAGCAACAGCAAGGCCTGCGGTTATCTTCGGCTCATGAAGGGAGCTGAGCTTCAGGCCTGAGGTTTATTCTGTTATGCTGATGGAGTTGTCAGGTGGCCGTCTGAAGCCTGGTGTATCACGTGGAATGTTGTCCATATAAGTGTTCGAAATCTGCATTAAAATAATACAAAAAGTGAATATATAACTTCTTAAAAGGGTATTTAGTATGGAGCTTTTCTGATATTGTCTTTGCACATTATGATAGATTTCTTTTTTTTATTACTGGAGTTAGATTTATTTATTTCCTTAATGAAAATGGATGAAGAGATGAAGGGAAAAGCAAGAAGAGTCTGATGGGACTGAGGGCATGGAAAAGAAAACATTTCATTTTAGTTTGTCTTCAAGTTGAAGAACATGAAAATTTCATGTTGGAACATACCAAGTATCCAAGGAAAGCAGTAGCTTCTGAAATCACAGATGTCCGGTTGCAAGGTCTTTCCAATTTGGACAGTATTATTTGAACTGGAAATACCAAATGGAGCGTTGATATTTAAGATAATGTTACCACGAAGACTGAAAAAGAACTCTGTGATTTTGTTAATGCAACCTAAATAATATATGAAGAATACAACATTTCTCCAGGTGGTAAAAATGCAGATTATACTGCGGGATGTTGAGATTTGTGCAGTAATTGTCATCTGAGGAAGGAAATTTCTAGATGGAACTAATGAGTTGTGCTCATGTGTTAATAAGCTTTCACAGGAGGTGAGGAAAGGAGGGGATATGTCTTCAGACCCATCTTAAGCTGCTTAATATATCATGAATGGTTTGGGACTACTAGAGGAAAACTTTTATAAACATGTGCTGCTATTGCAAAGGCATGCAGGAGAATCAAAACACTGTCTGGAAAGAGCTAGATAGCATTCAGGAGATATGGATATGGAGTAAACTTTAGGTCACCAGTGTGCTAAGGCCCTTACAGAACAAGATCACGAATTTCTGCAGTAGCCTGAAGGTTTGTCAGGTGTAACTGAGAACGGAAGTCTGGTCAACAGATCTGTAACGGGCTCCTTTCCTGTACCTTAAAAAAAGACAAACACAATTCTAAGCTGCAAAAGTTGTGTTTAAGTCCAGAGAGAGATAAGACAGTATTAAAGCTGTTGTGCCAAGTAATGCTAACCTGCCTGCAGCTTCTAATTACTTTTGACTAAGAAACAATGCAGAGAAGAATTGCTATTAGGGATAGGGAGGTAGTGTGGAATAGAATATGTTTAGTTTATTTGACTAGCTAACAGCAGAGAGCATTTATAGTCTCTGTAAACACAACTTGGAAGAAACCATAAGGGAGAGAGAAGAGTCATGAGTTAAATTAGGATGGCAATAAGATTGGTTCTGCAGCAGCCTCCTGTCAGGAAGAATGGGAACAAAACCATGAAATGCTTCCAGAATAAAGCATGCTTTGCTTTATAAAAGCATCATGGTGGCATGAAAGAGCAGGGACCTAAATTTAGTGAGTAAGGAATGGTCCCCTTCAGTTTTATATTCCTGTAATAGTTTTTTTCTTTTATTTTTTTCTTCCATTCCTTGACTTCTTTATCAATGACAGATTTAAGGAGGTAACAATTAGTATATTTTTCTTCATGCTCAGAATGTGATTTGAATGTCCTTGTTTGAGGACATTTGTTCCTCTAAATTTACACCCCCCCTGCCTTTTTTTTTTCCCTCTACCTTTTCCTCAAGGATTTCCCTTATGAAGGTCCATACTCTGAGTGTCTTCCTGGCAGTAACCTTGTCTTTGTATAAGTTTTATGGAAGTCTTGTGGGATTTAGGAGCATCTGTTCTGCATTCAGTGATAGTTCTGATGATCACATTTATGAATGACTAGAGATCAATCATACTAACTTACGTGTTTGCTTCAGAATTCAGAAACAAAAGCCTTCAGAAACAAAAGCCTGAGACAGACAAAGTCTTAGTAACCAACAGAATTTGGTTAGTGGTCACTGTGCAAGAGTTTCTTTTCACTTAGAAACATGGGTGCTTTAGTGGTGTTGCATTTACTTAAAAACACCTCATGAGGGTCTCATTCTTTACACTTTTATTTGGGAAGAGGTTTTCATGTGGAGCCCCTCAGTCTATGAAAGAAGGCAGTGCGAGTGTTGCCCTTGAATTCCTTCTGTTCAGTAGGGCTACTCCATCAATTCTGGCAGTTATTAACTCTGTGGCCCGCTCTGCTTCGCCAGTGAGAGACTTGCCATTCGATATCTGTCCTTTTACGTTTTTTCACACCCAGTTTGGGAGCAACATCACAAAAAGCAGAGTCCTTAGGTACAACGCTGGTATAATGATTGCAGTCATTGCCATGGAAATGTGCACTGAGGACAAGAAAAATGGTACGACTTCCTTCCCATGCTTATCATAAATGACTGTCAGGAGGATGGATTAATTTACTGCCAGCATCTCTTATACAGCAAGTGGTAGGACAGCAAGGCAGCATTATATTTTAATAGCAAGCATATCCCCACTGCTCACTCATTATTTCTTTTCTCTTAAAAAATGTCATTTAGTGACTGGAGAACTGTATTAAAGGAATCCATATTAGTAATGCCTATGAGGTTTTTATAGGAAAAAGGAGCATGACAAAGCACAGATCCTGCATGAATCAAGTGATAAAAATGAGAAATGATCCTTTTGCAGGTG
This sequence comes from Eudromia elegans, assembly GCA_003342815.1. Lineage (NCBI taxonomy): Eukaryota > Metazoa > Chordata > Aves > Tinamiformes > Tinamidae > Eudromia > Eudromia elegans. The sequence continues at coordinate 256,301 of PTEX01000312.1, forward strand.
CTGAATTTTTTCTGTCCTATCTAGATTATTGAACTGAAGCTCTCTTGTTATATTTCAGATCAATATTCAGTGTTTCAGGTGATATTTCCTGAGCGGACATCTCCAAAAATAGTTTTATATTAAAAAGGACATCTTTAAAATTTTTAAAACCACAGTGACTTCTTTTTCAGGAATTACGAGATTTTGTGAAAAATTTCAAAAGGGCAAGAACATCTACCGGTGTTCTGACAGATCACTCATCTGCAGATACTTGCCCGCACATGCACTAGAGAAACTGGCAAAATTCGATCAAGCAAGAACAATATCCTCGTCTCAAATAAATAAGCAAGTGAATTCACAGAACTGAGCCCTCAGCTAGATGAGAAATCGTGAGGAGCTTTGCTGTGTGTTGTCTCTTTTTGCCTAAAAAATATCCTAATGAAAACGTAGCTTTGTGCACTGAAAGAGGCAGGGCTTCTAAGTACATGCTGAATTGATAAGGAGTTGGGAACCACCATTTCATCCAGTGCAGCAGCTCAGAAGAGCAAATTCTTCCGAGGAAATGTGGAAGAACACTGTGCAGATCACTGCTGCAAGCTTTAACATGGCTTAGTTCCCATGGTGGTGGAGTGTGCTGTGTTTCCAGCAAGCTTCCAAGTTAGGTCATTCAGGATTTGGAAAACAAATAAATATAGAATTTTAGGGAGAAAAGAGAAACGGGGGATATATTTCAGTCCAGAATATTCTTGAAGTGAGTCCTGGAGGCAATTTATAGCTTCAGATTCATCAGACTTTTTACTTAAGAGCGAGAAGTAAATGTGCACTTGGAAGGGTAGTGGGAAGATTCCCAGTGTTGGTCTTTGGAGTGAGCCATGCCTTGAAAGGGAATAGCGTGGGAATGTAATGAACACGACTGACATATGTGGAAGACTTTGAATCTTCAAAGTCATGAATGCAGGCTGCTCGCAGTCCACATAAGACTGGTTCTTCAGGCATTCAACTCAATGTAGTTTTTCAAATGCTTTCAAACAGGAAAGTATGAGAAGTCAGAAATGCATATGAATGCAGAAAAGGGAAGAGGGAAGTAACAGCTTGGAAAATTAACTGAAATGGTAATATTGAATACTATATAGAAAGGAAAGAAACACCAGTCCCCAGTTGCAACCTTTGATTTTCCAGGTAGTAATTCTTTAATTCTGGTTTGTGTGTTTGTTTTTGGTTTTGCTTTTTTTTTTTGTTGTTTTTTTTACTTGAAAAAAGAAATAAAGCATAGCAAACAGGTTATTCTGCCTTCTTTTCTAAGATGATATAAGAAAAAAAAAAACTGCATAAAACGGCAAGAAATTAGGTCTAGAACAGGAGAAGAATATAATGCTTCCTGGCTCATATAAAGACAATTTCAGCATCTCAGATTTAATGACAGTATAATGGAAAAAATGTATACTTTAGAACAGCAGCTAGGGAAGAAACACAGGTTAGATTTTATAACTAAAATGCATTTATTTATATTCAAAGGCTTATTTAAAAAACAAACAAACAAACAACCTATGTTTCAGCATTTCCAGCATTATTTAGCTGTTCCAAAATTTATTCTAATGGCTTGGGAAAGTGTTTTTATTTCATTAAAATGAAAAAGAAAATCAAGGTGGTGCAGTGTCAAGATTGTGCACAGTGCTCGTTAGTTGTCTTCATGACTTTGCGGAAAAGAGTGTATGTGGCATAACTGGTGCCTGGAACAATGTGTCCTGTTTCATAACTTTAAGTTCCTAGTTTCACAAATGATAAATATAGATAATAGAAATAGAAATTTATATTTCTAATAGATCCTTTCTGATTAAAATATCATGATCTGCCTTGTTAGAGAATTTCCACTTGTTCAGTCACTAAAGCCAGATTTTATAGAAATTGTTATTTATTGAGATATTTCAGATTTTCTGGACTCTGATTGCTCAGGTCCTGATTCTTGTCACCCTTACTGTTATTAAGTGACATTTTGATTGAGTACCAGTGTCCTTGTTCATAAGTGAGTCCCTTTGCTCAGGGAGCAGGGCTACTGACAAGCAGAGGAAACCTCCCCACCATTTTACTGCTATCAACAAACCATGAGGTTGGTATTGTGCAAAATTATACAGTCCTATCTCATGTTGGTTTTCTTATTTTCTGCTTTATTTTTGCAAAGAGCTAGTTCAAGACTGTTGCCACACTAAAAGCTTTTCACAATAGAAATGCACCCACACATGCACTTGCTGTTTGAGTTCTGTGAGTGCAGAGAGTGCCACGCTGCCTCCGTGCTGCTGCTCACCCTGTCTTTACTCACCAGCTATTACTTGGTTTCTTTTTCAGAGGATGAGAGCACATTGCTCAAATCCCACCAGGCAAAGGAGGTTGTGACCTTTTTAGCTTTAGCTATTATTTTTGCATTGCAGCCTCTAAGCCGCCAAAGGTTATTTGGGGGAAATTGAAACTGAAGAGGAGAGAGAGCTTTCATCAGTCTGATCAGTCTGCCTTTCTCCCAGCCAGTTCAGCCATATCGGAGATTTCCTGGAGCTCACTGGAGTTTTTTGACAGAAAATGGCTGCATACAGCTTCACAAGGACATTTGAGCTTGAAGGATCAGACAGAGAAGCAGAAATGCACAGAAGTACAGCATGGAGTAAAACCTTCACCTGGTTTAATTTCTTTTAAGTAAATGTGTACTTACACCATGAATAAACTTGACTGTTTGTGTCAAAACAGCGACACTGAATGTAATATATAGGAGGAATATTGGTTTTGTGAGGAAGCTGTATACAATCTGTCAGCTTCATATTGCAAAATATCAATCTGCTTTGTGGAGACTGTTCTTTCAAGTAGCAGGTCAGAGTAAGGTGTCAAGGTCAGCTTTCTGATATTCTTACTGACTTATGTCTCTACACAACTTGATTCTGTTTTATTCTTCTTATCCTTTCACCATATGGTTGCTTGCAAGCCTCACATCAGCAGACGTAGTTCTGTGACTTGTGAATTGAAAATACTGATGAAACCAGCATCTTTTAGATTGAGCTGCTATATTCTCCCTTAAACTAGTCACAGTCAAGCTAAGAAGGCCAAATCTCATAGCGCGCTGACTTCTTACTGAGTGAAAGAGACGGGTTCTTCAAAAACTGAAGTTGTTTTGTAACTTCAGAACTGACTTGTAATGCTGGACCACTCTTTAGAGGATGTAAGCTGTTTCAGTCTGTGGTTGTTTTCTTTTTTGTCCTTTCTGAATAAGAGGTTCTGGCAGCCGTGTTCATTTTTTGCATTTGTATTTACCTTTGTTTTGAGAACAGTGTTTTGTAGTCAGGCTTGGATCCGCTTTCCCTGATCACCTAACTGTGTGATTGCCGTGCGGTTTTCAGAAGGCAGACATTGTACTGATTTAATACTGCTTTTCTTGGCTGTCACAGTGATGTTTACGCAACACACAGAGTGGTGCCGTCTCCATCAAGCTCTTATGAAGTTAGTGCGACTTGGTCCATCGGTTCTTTCCTCTTCTTGAAAAACAAGTGATAAAGGGCTTGCTCTATATGTTATCATAGGTGGAACTGATTAAGTATTATCATGTGTCCTCATCTCCCTAATAGAAGACATTCTGTGTGTGGCACAAAGATAAAGATTCACTAACTTGGTGTAGTACATTCTGCTTTGACTGTTTTCTGCATCCTTACTGTATGCAGTACTCACTATGCAAGGCTTCTGTCAATCATTCTATCAAGAATATGTAAAATCTTCAAAAGATATAGTGTATATGTATATTTATAAAAATAGAACCACAGAAAAGGTAATGTGTTATATATGTTATGTATTATATTGCCACATATCAATATGTGGCAATGGAGAAACACAAGTAACTGCATCCTTTCATACTCAGTTCTTCAACATGGTAACTGTTAGATGGTAAATCTATTTTGATAGGCAATGAGGCTGATGGGCTTGCAACCTCAGGCTTAAATTAACATCCCAATTATTTCTCAGTCTTATTTTGAAGATGTGTTTGTTCATGCTCAGCTGCTTGTGTAACTTTCCTTGCCCAAGACCATACTGCCTTTTTTTTCCCCTTTCCCTAATACCCATCATTTGGCTGTTTAGTTTATTTTGTCAACTCTTTCACAATGTCTTTAGAAAGTGGAGTCTTAATTGAACTTAACTTTTTCTCACATACAATGACAGAAACACTTCTATTGCACAGTTGAAACTTTACATTCAATCGTGCTATATATTTCCTACTATACAGGTTTAGAAACAAAAAAAGAAAGCAGGAAGTGCTTCATCTTCATTTGACCAACAAATACAAGGTGCATTTACAACCCTGTTAAGTATTTTCTATCTATCTATCTATCTCTCTCATTTTTTTAATCTAGAAGGACAGGACGAGTGAAACCATAGAGAACATGATTTGTCAGGAAAACTTTCTGGAGTGTTTTTGTAGAGTGAAGAATTTTGTAAGAGAATGGGGATTTGGGATCCAGAAGCTTATTTATATTTAATCTCAAAATGGCTGAAAGAAACATCAGTAGGAGCCTGCATTTTTCGTGCACTCATAGTGGGGTTTATAAACTGGTGCTGTGTATCCCACTGCAGGTAATGGTTCGCAAGGCTGGTTTGGGATGCATTCTCATCTTAGCAATTGCTTCTTCACCTTAATGGATACTTAGGCTTCAAGTCGTCTTTAAGTTGCTGTATCAGAATTACACAAGATTCTCAAATTATATCTATTTGTGTTCCTGAACCCATGCATAATTTTTAGTGATGATAAAAACTTGTCAGGCAGTAGGAAATGAAGCAGATCTAATGTGTAATTTTAAAACTTCACTGTTGTATTTAAATGTGTCTAGTCATATAATAGTTAGGTAGTTTATGAAACTAAAAATCACAGTAAATTTCCAGGTGAATCACATTTGCAATCCTTTCATTTCTAAATTACATGGAGTGTTTTGTAATTATAGGGAAAATCACCAGCCTGTGAAACATGAAAGAACTATTTCAGATTTTATTTTCTTATCAGGATTAGTTTTGGTTGATTCTTGACAAGCAATTAGTTTTCATTTTGACTGTTTTTCCTACAAGTTTATCAGCTGCACTTTGAACAACATTGCTAAGATGACAATGAAAACACAAACACCTTTGTCTGGAAAGAAGGAAGGGATCTGTTATCTGCATTCAGATTGTGAATAATTAATTACAGCCAGAAGCTGAACAGTGAAACTGCGTATTTGTAGCTAGAACGTAATGGCTTAAAAAGTTTTCACTGTATTTCTGTGATCTTGGATCCATTTGTTAAGGAATCCATTTTCTTAGATGAGTTTTGTTTGGAACTGAGGCTGTCTGAGCTCTTCAGGGCAGGTAACCAAAGTAAAGGACTAGGGCTGCAGAGCATAGATGTCGCTGTGCAGAGATTACTGAAGGACATGGGGAATGAACTGGCCAGAGTAGCCAGCATTATGGATGATAGTTCTTATTGCACTAGAGACTTGCATGGTTTTATAATGTAATGAATTTGTGTGGTATGGGATATTTTTATGCCCTTGTTTTATTTTCAGATACTAGTAACTTGCTGTTGGAAGTTTGTTTAGTATTATCATCTCCCAGTGAATCAGTGTATTTTTATTTCAGTTATTACTCTAAATAATACAGTTTTTCAAAGAAGTCTCAAAAACATACTTGTAATTACAGGTTTACTGAAGAGACTCTTCATTTTAGTCAAAAGACCTACTTGAACCATCCTTGCACTTCTTAATTGTAATTAATACAGGTGCTATCCATGAATAACTCTTGTTTTAAATTAGAAAGCCTATTTAGGAAGAAATTTCTGTACTTAGTTAAAAGACAAGTAGCAGTAAGTAATATACATAGAATCTCTTAGAATGCATGCTGCATTTAGGGTGGGTTATTTATTGGCAGATGCTTCTTTAGTATGTTGGTGTTCCTATTTTTATTTTACCATTCAATATTCCATGGCATTGCTTTTCTTCTGTGTTGCCTAACTGAATCATACAGTTCAATAATACCCTAAAAATCTGTAATTGGGCACTCGGTAAAATTTGACAAAAGCAATGTTTGCAGAGCTTTGATGTAGGAATATTTGCTATCTGAAAACTTAAGAGTCAAATCATGACAAAGTAACTGTTTCAACAGATAAAAGAGACTCTTTCTGGGCACTCCAGTTCTAATATTAAAATTATTAGAATATTCTTACTGCTTTGCTGACAATAATAAGTTGCTGATTATATGAGATGGCCTGCAAAGGCAAGAGAAATGCAGTAGTAATAGGAGACTTCCCATATTTTCCAGAAGCCATGATAAATTTTATATTGAATTTTGATTTAGTGTCAAAAGCCTTTAGTCTTTCACAACTGCTTCATGAAAGAGCTGGTCAGGAAATCTCAAATGGAAGAAGGAAAGCAAGGCTTGGTCTCCCTCTTAAGTTATGCTTTTAGGACATGCAAAACACCCATCAGAAACTTGAAGGACTAGAGGAGTGTGGAGTGTCCAAGTGGCCCAATATGGAAGGCAAATGAAGGCAAAGAGTCTTTTAAAGAGTGAGGTCATTTGAAGGGGACAGAAATAAGAAAAACTATTAAAATCTTAGAATAGAATAGAATAAAAGCCAACCATAAAGAAATATCTCAGAAGGACCCTCCAAGATGAAGTGAAATTCGATGGAGGTAAATATAAAATGATACACAAGGGCATCAACAATTTTAATGAAGTTGACATTTACCACTCTCTAACAAGATCTTAAGGTTATATTATTCCAATAAAAAAAAAATCCCATTGTCTCAGTGCTCAGAAAGAGTACAAATGGCAAACCAAATATTAGAAATTACTAAGTAGGGGAAAAATAACACTACCAAATCTTGTTATCAGGAAACACCAAATCGTGTAAATCCAGAGTGCATCTGTGTCTTAAACATAGGCATACTTGTGATTTTCCCTTGCCTTTTCCCCAGTCTTAGAGCAGAAACATTTCTGAAAAGAGCTAGAAGGCTGATGGAAAGTACAGAACAATTTCTGAATGAGGAGTGACTAGGTAGACCAGCAGACTGTCAAATTGTAGTCTTTATTTGAGAAACCATGTTTTCAGTTAGCAAGCTCATCCATGCTCAGGGATTACAATGCATATTTACTGCTCTTGTCCTTCTGAGTACCATTTTTTTTATTAAAAGAGATTGCTTTACTTCCTTGGAAGCAATACGAGAAAGTGGCCTCTATAGTCTTGGGTATTGTGAGAAAGGTGAAACAGAAGTGATTTTTACTGTCTTTCCCTTCTCTCGTACAAGCAGTAGTAGTCATCTAAAAAAATCAGCATGTGACAAGCTAGAAACAAAGGAAACAATATAGTGCTTCACATATGAAGTTAGTAAAATTGCCTGTCCTAGAGTTCTTTGGTGGTTAGTGGTATATCTTATATCCGCCCCTCTACTCAGCCCTGGTGAGGCTACACCTGGAGTACTGTGTGCAGTTCTGGGCTCCCCAGTACAGGAGGGACGTGGAGCTCCTAGAGAGGGTTCAGCGATGAGTGACCGAGATGATCAAGAGATTGGAGCACCTACCGTATGAGGAGAGGTTAAATGAGCTGGGCCTGTTTAGCCTAGAGAAGAGAAGGATTAGAGGGGATCTAATCAACATGTACAAATTCCTGAGATATGATTGCAGGGAGGAGGGGGCTAAACTGTTCTCCATGGTGGCTGGTGATAGGACAAGGGGCAATGGTTTTAAGCTGAGGCAGAGGAGGTTTCATCTCGGTGAGGAGGAACTTCTCGACTGTGAGGGTGACAGAGCCCTGGAACAGGCTGCCCAGAGAGGCTGTGGAGTCTCCTTCTCTGGAGATCTTCCAAACCCACCTGGATGCCACCCTGTGCCACGTGCTCTAGGTGACCCTCCGTGTGCAGGAGGGTTGGACTAGATGATCCCTAGAGGTCTCTTCCAACCCTTAAGATTCTGTGATTTTGTTATGAGTGAAATGATGAAATTATATTTTAGTGTTCGTAATTATTTCTTCAATATCTAATTGAGATATTTCTCGGGGTGAAAACTATGGCACATTAAGATTGAGAGCAAACAAGTGTTTGACAGAAAATCCATTCACAAAGTAAGAGCTACACATCAGTAAATATGAATAGCTTAGGTTCAGCTGAAATGAATGTTAACAAAAATCATATTGCCAGTCACATACCTCTATCACAAGCATTTTTTATCATATTAAATATTATTCCAAGCCCGATTGTGTCAAAGGCTATTACTGGTGAACTCAGAATTGCCAGTCCATACTTTCTTCTTTGATAACTGTTCATCTACGTATCTGAAATTTCATGAGCAAACCTTGCTGTTTTATTTGGGGGAAGTAGTGTCTCTGATTTTGCTCTATGTTGTCTGAAATCATTGTGACATGTTTATTTTGGAGCATAATGAATCCGTTTTTCATAGATAGTTTTCATACTTGGAATGAGCAGTTGGTCATTTATATGACTCATTCAAAGTTTGTGTTTATTTAATTTATTTATTATCAGGATTATGTAAAATTAATTTATTATTAGGATTATGTAAAATTAGGATATGGATTCTAGGTAAAAAAATGTGTCTCTGTGTGTATATATATATTATATACATATATATGTAAATATACATATATATACACACACACATATATATATATACACACACACCCCCCCCATTTTTTATATATATACTGCTTTTTGTAATGCTAACTGCAGTTTCCAAAAAAAGTAGATCTTGCATCTTAAAATTTCCTGGTAATCTTTAGCAGCTCCATTTTAGTGCTCTGCTTAGCTTAGGAATTTAATTTTGTTGTTGACTTTCTTGGTTTGTTTCTTTTTAGTTTTGATTTCAGTGAGTAGATATTTGGTACTTTCTTAAAGCCAGACCCTATTGCACAGTCTCCATGTAGGACCCCCAAATCTGAAATACCCCAAATTCTCTCCTTACCCATTTTCATTTGAAGTTTTGTGAGATGTAAAAATTCTGTAATTGCTCATAATTTTGTCCACTTCCTTACTCACTAAATCTAGTCCAGAGACTAATACTTTCCTACTAAAGAGAAGTTCTTCTGTTCTGCAAATATAATGGCTTCTGACTCGCCATTGATTTTGATTTGTAGTACAATGGTTAAAAGTAGCAGAAAGCATATACTAATACATATTAGACTGGAAATCAAAATGTCAAGGTAATATTCCTCCTTTTTTTCTGCTGAAGACATGTAATACTAAGGAGAAATATGCAATATGTAGTAAAACACAATAGCCTTGCTAGGGCTATGTGTTCATTTGGCTTATTCAGATTCTGAATTTGAAGAAGAGACCCTATCTTACTATGCGTTTTATACATTGTCAGAGACAGTGGGAGCCTTGAGGGCCTCAAGTAATAAAAACATTATTTTTTATTGCCAATGATGTGTTTTAGCAGAGTATACGTAGTTTATGAGGCCTGTACTGACCACTTACACAGCAGATAATCTGGATATTTCAGAAGTGTTCTAGCTTACATGATATTATTATTAGTATTAATTTGTTCTTCATTTTAGCTTTTATGGGAGAACAATATGTTTTTCTCTGACAGTATCTTGGATGAAAATTTAATAAAAAATTCCCAGGTGGAAAAAGGATGCAAGAGTGTCAGAACACACAGCTACCCTGGGGAGAATGTAAACGTTTCCTGTCTTTCTAAGTTGACAGTTCTATAACTCATGGTTTCTTCAGAATTGCTGGAACACTTTCTGATTTCCAAAATCAATGCTCTTTCTAAAAGGGATTGCTGAGGTAGAAAAGATACTACTGTTATTCAGCATAATGTCCTAGTACCTCTGTAGGTGCAGGTGGCTTGCTCGTGGTTTGTTTAATGGGTTTAGCAAACTAGAAGCATTCTAAAACAATGCTTTTCATTCAGGAAGAATTATTTGCAACAGTTCAGTATAATGAAAATCAAATAAATGTGGAAAAGAGATCTTTTTCGTGATCAGTTGACAGAGGGGGAGAGCAAGCATGCTCCTGTTGCCTGTCAGGCCTTCTGTTTTACCTTGAATATTCCTCTTTCAAAATGCTCCTGATTTCTCACTGTATTCCTTTCATCTGAGTTACTCTTTGCAATCAGTTGTTACTGTGTTTTCCTCCGCCAGTAGCTGTGCTGTTTAAAAAAGTGAGGATAAACTCCTTTTTAGGCCTGTTGAGATTCTACAGGAAGCCTTTCTCCTCACTCTCAGTATTCAGCTGGATTCCCTTCACTTGTTGAAATCTCACTCTGGGATTCCAGTTCCCAGTTCTCAGCATTTCATCGCCATATCGCCGTGTGTTGTATTTCTAATCTCTCTTTGTGTCGTTGTACCTCAGATTCTAAGAGATTGCCTTGTTCTGAACTCGAGCACATCCTTTGGATGTTATAAGATGGTTTAATCTTTCTCAGCATCATGTGGCAGCTGAATAAAGGTGATGTTAACCTGTGAGCAGAACAGTGCGTTATACGCTAGTATAAAAGCCTACGAGCATTGGGAGAAGCTGCGTGAAAGCTCTACAAGGCACTTTTCTTTCAGCTTTTCTTACTCTTTTTTTTTCTTTTTTTTTTTTTAATTCTGAAGTGTAGTAAATAGGGAGCTAATGCATCTTTCAAGTCTGCTTACTTCATGTAGTAACTGCACGAACTGCTAATGGAAAGCAAAAAAGCAAAATACAAAAATGAAAATGATGTTGGTTTATGTTGCCTCCAGCCTAGAGACCTCTAAGATTTTTGAGAGTTGTTAGTTAATTCACATTCACAGCCTCTTTCTGAAGCTTAGTTTTACCAGAGAGAAGGGTGGAACTGGGACACTGGGGAAGTAAGCTTAGTTCTCATAGATAACATGCCAACCACGTTCTTCCCATTCCAGTGAAGATAATTAAGACAGATACATGAAGATGTGTCATAAAATAGTGGTCCTTTAATTTTGAAGTTTATTCCTCTGAATGTCTAAATTTTCGTAAGTGTCTTACCTCATCTTCAGTTCATTTCATTTGCGTCTTTTCAGATCCTCAACTGTAACGTATAGCCCCAAGTACATAGGCACTGGTAGTCAGTCTTCTCAGGCCTCTGGCACTACAACACACAAATGGTCTTTAAGTCAGACGGATGCAAATTTGCTACCATGATCTCTTCAAATACAGCTAAAGACCACAAAAACAGGCATTGTAGTGACAGCAGTGTTGTATTCTCTGAAATGTTCATCACTCCACTCAAGCCTTTGATTAGTGGATAGTTGTTCAGTGTAAAAGGAGGAGTCTGTCATTTCTTTGCTTTTCTCTACCTATGTGAAGACATGCACAGAGAGAGATCTACACATTAAAAAGCTAAAAGTTAAAGTGCTGGAGATCTGAAGCCTGCAGGTAGTAGGTTTAACATTTTGTGTGGTAACTGACAGTATGTCCTAACATTCCAACATGAGTTTGGTGTGGTTGTGTTGAGTTGCAACAAACCATCCTGATATGATGATAGTCTGAATTTCACAGACCAGCCTGTCAGCTGAATCACACTTGGAATATCTCACCACATCTGTGGAGAGTGAAGGAGAATTTTCTGAACTGTCAGAAACTCTTCACATAGTGAAGTACTCTTAAAAAAATGGCATTTTTTTAAAAAGATGTGATGTTAAGTCAAGGTACTCATCAAGGTACTGATGCCTAAGAGCATTGACGTTGTCCCTTTCTCCTCAGCAGCTTGAAGTGGGAAAGAAACAGCTTTTGTTCTGCTCAGCTTAAAAGTGAGCAAAGAGAAAAACCATCTAAAAAGGGAGAATTTCCAAGCACTTAGGGAAGTCTTTCTACTCTTTTCAAATGGAGGGGCAAGAGATAAAATGGCACTTGTTACAAATCTATATGTATCCCCATTAATCTAAAAGTTGTTCTCTGCCTTCCCCTCCTATTTCCTTCTCTCTCCTTCGTAATTAGGCCAATAAAAATAGTTGGTTTTGCTTTCAGAATTAAAGAAATTCTTGATTATCTTTTCGTGAACTTGTATTGTACATATAGTATGCATGCAGGATATTTCAACAGAATAGTGCTTCGTTATGCCTGTATATTATTAAGATGAAAAATTGACACATGATAAATCCTTTGAATAACAACTCATTAGTGGTATGATCACACACAGATTCGTAGGGGGATTAATCCTAAACATAGTTCTAAATAGACATTTTAAGAAATGTGAGTAAATGGAAGAACCTGGTTATTTGTTAAATCTTAACAGCTTGTTAGCAGATCTGAGCTAGAAAAGCCTTGAACTGCAGACATTGCAAGATGTTTGGGGTTTTGGTGGATTTCCTTTGGCTCAAGAAATAACTGTTGTAATATTTCAGCACTCCCGCCTATGCAATAAATCAAGTGTTGTTGGCATTCAGTGGGAATAATGATTCCCTAAGAAGACCTTTTCAAGATTTCTAAGTACTTAGTTTGAATGCTAGTAGAGTATGATTTATTAACACTCTTGAACTAGTTTACCTATCCTTAATCAAAGCAAGATCACAGATTAGATGGGAGTGATTTATAGATGAAGTATCTAAAATGTTATTTTTAAAGGTCAAAGCACCATAGATCAAGAATAAACCTCAGGAGATGGTACGCTCCATACCCATAGCCCATACCCATAGCCCAGAGTGGGGCCAGCTCTGACTAATGTATTCTGAGAAGTAGTTGTCTAATCTGTCCCATTTAAACTGTGCTTAGATGGTGCAGCAAAGTCTAGAAATGGACATGTGTGCTGTGGGAGCTTTGTCGTGTTCACGGATCAGCTGGTGCTGGATTTATTGGTACAGAGACAGTTTGTAGGATTCCTCAGAGTTCGGTTGTCCTTCAAGGCTGCAAGAAGCTTCATGGACTAATTATACCAACTTGGCATATTAGATAATTTGATTCTGTGCTTAATTTTTTTTGTGTAATGAGAAAGAATATGGGATTTTCTCCCCATTTTTTGATGTAACTCTTCTGCTGTTCTAACCCAATGTCTTATACTCAGTAAAGAATGACTATCTTCTTTGCATCTTACTTCTAAGCCTTGAGGACTTGTTACAGTAGCCCTCCATATTTTATTGAACAGCTTCAATTCATTTACTCTTTTCATATGTCTCGTAGCTTCTGGAAATCTTTTTCTTCTTTTTTTTGTGTCCCAGAGAAATTCAGAAGAGACTCAGAGTTTTTGCAGAACCATAGAGTAATGTAGATTGCAAGGGACCTCTGGAGGGCACCTGGTCCAAATCTCTACTGAAGGCAGGTCCCATTAGACAGGTTGCTCAGGGCCTTGCCGAAAGGTACACTTTTCCTTGTTTTTTTTCCCAGCATTAATTTGTAACTTTCTTGTGTGTTTGGTTCAGATTGAATATCATGCAGCAGTTTAAAGGAAAATTTTACTGTCTTACCTATTGCAATCCTGTATATACATTATAGTATCTTGCATATTTTTGTTGTAATTTGTTGAAGTTTCACAAAAACATCCATGTTAGCTCCAGCAGTTCTCTTTACCTCATATCCATAGAATCTCTATGAGGCAGTTTAAAATCAAATTGTCAATAAATCTGAGAAGAACTGTGGTTTTTGGAATTGTGGATGAGCCTGAAAGGGATAATAATACTTTTCACCTGGTAGAGACTTTATGGAGAGAAAGGACTGTGAGTTTTTACAGATCGGTTCCAGAAAGATTGGAAACGTTGCTACGCAGCTATTCCATATTCCCTGCACTCTAGCAAGAAAAAACAAACAAACAAAAAGAGTTGGATATAGTATGCATAGATGCAGACTTAATTAAACTGAGTTTGTTCTGATTTTTTTTTTAATCCAAGTAGAGATCACCATAGTTAAGTGAATGTTTGTTTCAGTGAATTTTAGGAGACATTGCAAAACGTTAATGTTATTTTTCTTTTTAACTTAATGCGTTAAGTGATGGTGTATGAATGCACTTCAAGCTAGGTAGCTGTAATGACTTCCTGATGAAGTCATGAAATGCAGCCTTAAAGTGGAGCCAGATCAGAGACACATCCATAATCCAAAGTTTAAGTTTGATGGAAACCACCAAACTGCAGTAGCACTTCTTGTGCAGGCATTTTCATCCTTCACCTCCAGATAATAGGTGGTGCATATTTGGCAATGTACAGGTGATATGTGGATATAAAGTGTTTTATTTGCAAAAATTTCCAATTGTAGGTAATGAGAGAGAGATGGTTACCACTGTAGAACAACATTTTTTTTTTCAGTTCCTTAGGTAAGCAGCATCTTCTGCATCATCTCGTTTCTTCATTCATTCATTAATTTTTTTCTCGTCCATTTTTTTGGTTTGTTTATTTGGTTGGTTGGTTGATCTCTGTTAGTTCACATTTTTAGCAGTAAAGCAAGTAGTTGGACAGTGTTGACAAAGATGTCAAGAGGGTTATACAGAATAGAGGTAATAAAAATATTTATTGTTATCAGGCTACTTCAGTAAAAATCTTATCTTGGCTAGTGAATATGTACTAGAGCTGAACTTTCACTTCTGGTATATATTAAAAGCTAGATGGAAATCTTTTTTGGATGTATTTGGATATAGTGCTTGTCAAGGCAGGTATGGAAAATCCATATTCACTAGAAGACATCTACTCTTTTATTATCAAGGAGTATTTCTGTTTCCCAGGTTTTCCTTTTGTCAAAGGATACCTTTTCAGACCAAATGAAACTTTAAAAATAATCTTTTTAAAAGAGAGGAGAAAACTGAAACTGAAAAACCGAATTCACAAATCATAGCCAGTATGTTTATTGTAAAGGCAGTGAAATTACATGGGCAGAGGTAATGCCAGAACATTACTACTGTAAGAAACAGAATTAATCTGTAACTAGACATGTTAATAGCAATGGACTATGGTTATGAAAGCATTTTCTGCATTTTTATCATAAATTCTGCTTTCACAAGAGTTTTCATATCCTTGAGCCTTTTGAGAATTTCCTAAGCAATTATTTTCTTCAAATGTTCATTTACCCGAATATCAACATGATATGAAGCACCACTTTTACGGAAAAAATAGTGTGCAAACAAATGCTTTCCTGAATGTCGTTGTCCTCCTTTCATAAAGCTATTCATTATATCATATTTTAAGCTTAACTTCATATGTAGAATTGTGCCATTTGTACTTGTCCCCTGTACAAAAGAAGGGAAAAAAAAAAAGAGTTCTGTGTTCCAAGATATCTTATTTCTAAGCTATTTTTATCAATTCCATCAATATTGTGGTTTTGGTACGTAGATGGGAGTGCATCTGTCTTCAAGGAACTAAATATGGGCAATGCGATTTTTTTTTATTTGCTTTAAACTGAAAATGAGTGTGCTGTCTTTCCATGGAGCCTTTGGTTATGTTTAGGGAATGCTGAAACACATAAAGCGACGGCTGTGATTTTGTTTGAGTCTTTCACATCAGCCTTAATTCTGAGTGAAAAAGAGGTTTGTCTTGTGTTTGTTTGGGTTTTCTGTTTTGTTTTGTTTCTGAGAAAATTTACAGAGTATATTAGAAGATCAGAAAATACTGGAAGATCAGAAGCAGGTCTTCAGGTTTTCTACTAGGCCCTTTGGGAACTTCCTCCGGGTTAATGTAAAGGAGAAATTACTATGGAACTGTGCTAGTGAATTAAAAGTACACTGAAAATAGCCTATAGATATTCCATATCGATACATGCTTATATAATATCTAGAAATTATCTTAAGGTCATTTTAACTGCTTTCTGAAATTAAGCATTTTTGTATTAATATCCCTATTATTTTGCACTTTCTGTTTAAAATTGAATTTGTGCCTTGCAGTTTCTTGGCAGCTAGTGTCATTAGAGGATTGCAATTTTATTCTGCCTGAACATTTTTTGAGAGAGGAGAATGTGTCAGAGAGTCTCTGGGAAGAAAAATCACTGAAATGTTGATGATAAATGGCATTTGTATTGATATGTCAGCAGATATGTAACCCACACCAAGGAGACAAGCTACGGCCTCAGAGTGTGACTAGCTTGTTTCTGGTCTTACATGTACATGGCAATTTATTCCTGCAGAAAGATCAGATTTTAGCAGATAATTAATAAGTGATGGCAGTGAATGGAACAGCACATCTGGGATTCCTTAAGTATACCGAAAGAAAACATTAGAGTGCCCTACTGGAAGGATGATGATGAATATAGGACACTACATAGAGAGGAAGGTAAATTCCATGTTAACTATAACATACAAAGTTGTGCTGGCAGGTCGGTGAGGATCTGTCTTGATTTGCTGAAATACTTGTTGCTGTTGCATACTGTGGAAGAAAGTTGCTCTCTCGATTGGGATTCCATGGAATTTTACCCAAGAAAAAGCTGTGAATGAGGATATAGGGAACTGGCAGACAGGTGTTAACATTTTGAAATATCAGGTCACTGGACACGTGACTTTACGCTGGAAAGGAAAGAACTGATAAATGTAGAACTTTGAAGAAAATATTTTAGATTTCCTTTTTTAAATCCATATATTTAAAGCTGTATGAGATAAATGCTTCCATGTTTCTGAATGTGTGATAAATTTTTAATCTACAAAAACTATTCAGCAAAAATATAAGAATATCAAATGTTAGATATATGTATTTTACATGACAATTTCAGTTATGGTTACCTGATTCATATATAGAGACTCTACTTATATTCCCATTATAGACAAGAAAAACATAGTTTTAGAAAAGGATATTTAATGGATGATATATTCACACAGGAAAAGCTAAGCATATTTTGAATCTAAATATATGGCTTGCAGGAAAATTGGAGGCTGCTATTGCAAAAGTCTAGCATCATTACTTTTCCTCATTACTAGAATGTGTGTTGTCAGACATAATGAAGAACCGTCACCGTTTCTTGAAAAGAAACTGTGCGGTCATACTTGCAGGTGCAAAAAGCAGCCCAAGGTTACAGGTTGCACGGTACCCGCGTGGGAATGGTATTAGCTCCAGGTGATGCTAGTGAGATGTTAATTGCGACAGCAGATCAACTAGTGAATTTTTCTAAGAGTTTTTGCTTTACTTGTCCAGAACAAGTTTAGAACAAATTATTTAGATTTTCTACTAAAACAAATCTAAATGCTGAGAGTTGTATTTTTTCTTGAAATGAAAGCCTGTAGTGGTGGCAGTGTGGATGGAAGGTGGGGTCATGATGACTCCAGGAAGAATACAAGAGTGAGAGCACACTACCTGTTCGCTAAAGCAATATTCTTTAATAAGAATCAGTTGATTAGCAAGAAGTTGCCCTGAGCTCAGAAACCATGCAATGTATGTGTTATGTATGAAAATATGCAAAAAAATAATAATAATAATAATAATAATAATAATAATAATAATAATAATAATAATAATAATAATAATAATAATAATAATAATAATAATACCTTGAAATCACCCATTTTACATCCATTTGAGATCCAGAAAGCTTTATACCAGTTCATAAAAAGTATACTGACAGTTTAAGGGTGCTTGTTTACATTCCTGTTCATGGCTATTGATATTTTTCGCCTCCTTTCGTTTTATGTCTACTTGTAAAACTGAGGTCATCATTACTACAGTCATCACCACTTTGTCACCTTTTTATTACAGTCCTTTATATGACTTAAATGTGTGGAAGGACCTAGCAATTGTCTTCTGTTGTGAACACTGATGTTCCCCTTGTTTATCCAACAGAGATGTCAAAAGTAATGTATCTGGCATTCACTCTTACCGTCAGATTTTCAAGCACTGGTGACCTTTCAAATAAATTTGTAGGTACAATTGCTTGCCATGATAATATAGCTTTGTTCCTGTGTCATGCAGTATACTTAGGTTCTAACAAACAAGAGTATTACATTATAGAAAGAAGAAGTGATAGGAAGCAAAAAATATATTTTCTTTGAAAAGAGATAATTAAGAGTGATGACTTATGAGAATTTAATGGAAACTTTATACAGAAGCAGATTTTTTTACAAATTTATACACAACAAGAACACAGGTTGTGAAGCACATAAAAGGGATGTCATGACAGATTCAAAACCAAGATGTACCTTTAAGTATTAAATACTATAGAGAGAGCGGATCAGTGCTCCCACAAATCAGTATTCTGATCTTATTATCATACCAAATTCCAATATATACAAAAATATAACAGAGAAATGTTAGAAAATTAAAAAGTAAAACAATAATGAAAATACATATTTGTTTGACTGGAAGAGTACATTAACAGAAGTTGTTAAGAAGCTTACAGAAATATGAAGGTGAAAATCTTCTGAGAAAATATTTTCTGCAGTTCTTGGTGATGTGTGGCACTGTATTCCTTTCAATTTCTTCAGAAAACACGTTTTTCACCTGAAGTAGGAGTCGCTAGACAGTCACAAATCTGTTTTCTTTTCACATTCATATAAATTGTTCAGCAAATTGGTGCCTCAGATACATCAATACCAGAAACAAGTAAGAAATTTTTCAGAAGAGAAAAAAATTTTTCAGAAGATAAGAGAAGGCTGTAAATTAAGTAAATCTTCTTGAACTTCTGCACATAATATTTTTCCTAATCAAACTCTGTAATTGAGTAAGTAATTGAGATCCTAAAATAAATTTTCCCCATGTTAATTTTGCACAGCTCAAAAATACTACATCAGAAAATCACACATTTATTTTTATGTTCATAAAATTATTTGAAAAAAAATACAGAAGTAACAAGTAATTTAGAGTATCACATGGGTACACTACAGAGATGTTTTTCCAAAGTTAAAAGTGAACGTGCTGTCTTAACATCTTCCAGAGTATAAACATTATTCAATGGAACGCTGTCACACAAGCAAGCAAAGGGTATTTTCCGTAAGAGTTTGAGTTGTGTCCCATTCGTGGCTTTCTGCCAGTGAGCCATTTCAGTCACCACTATAAATATTATCCAGAGTTGCACACATATGAAATTCAGTGGTCAGAGCTTTGGAGAACTATCAGTTCTTTTACATTTTGAAAATCCCGTCATAATTTTAATTTTGTCATTCCTGCTCAGTAAGGGAGTACATACTTTTTACTTTGGAAAACTCCATGACACTAGATGTCTTTTTATTTTTTACCCACTACTGTGCAGTTAGAAGGAGAAATGCTGAGTTTTACTCTAAAAAAAGACCTACTGCAAGCAGTGGTGGCTTGACCATTGCACTTCAGTACTTTTTGAGGAGATACTGAAGACTGGACACCAGTCAGTTCTACAAGTGTCTAGAGTTCATTCAAATATTTTTATGCACTACTCCAAGAAGAGAATGGACTCAAGTATAGGCATTAATTGTTCATACCCTTTGAAGCCAGGCTTTTGGCTAGACAAAAAAGAAAAAAATGTAGAAAGGTGATCTATATCCTAGGAATTGAGAGATTTCCTTGGTTGAATACAGTAGAGTACTCATTTAAAATCTGGGGTTTTTTTGTTGTTGTAAATTGGGTAATTAATTTCATTCCTGTGGACCTCAGATTAGTCATCTCTAAACCAGAGAGAATTAAAATTCTCCTATGCACAAAAAAACTTTAAAATCTAAATTGAAAGCTCTGTTCTGAGATCATAGTATAATTTTCCGTGCACAGTTAAGAACGAAAACTATATAGTATATATTATATCTATATATAGTATAGATAGTATAACGTAGATAACCATTTATCTTACACTGGTATCTAGTGGACATTCTACATCAGCAGATATCTTTGCAATTGGCCACTCCATGCCCTAAAACACTGTGTTCACACTCTGAAGCAGTCATCCTTGCTATAGAGCAACATTAGGCGAAGAAGACTCTTGGGTTGTTTTCTGTTTTATTTTTCCAAAGAATGTACCAACTTAAAAGGTCAAATTAATTTCAGATCTGTTTGAAAGTAATAGTTTAATAAATTGTAGATATTTAACCCTGGGACCTGCAAAAAAGTACAGTTGTGACATACTTGCAGAAGATTTGGATCTCAGCGTGTTCTACAAACAGGATGCCTGTCTAGCTCTGTAAAGCCTCTAAAACTACTTTCTTGAAAAACGAATGGTTTGTGTGCCTGCCACATCATTCACCCAAGTAAACAGTGTCTGAAATGAAAGTCTACTGCTGTGAAGAGAGTTCAGATGAAAATTTAAGCATCACTAGAGTTTTTTCTTATATACTGCTTTAGACGCATGCTACACCAAAAATACAATCTCGGAGTCAATTTTTCCTAAATTATATACCATACCTCAAAACCAACAAGAACAGTTTTGTACATAAGCATTTATTGTGTTGTTTTAGGATTCCATTTTCTGTTTTTCCTGTCACCCACCTGAGCCCGTCTTTTGTGAGCCCCAGTACGCCTGAATTTATTTCAGATGTGGTAGTGCACATGTGCATACGCCTGCCATCAGCCAGTCTCCCCCAAAGTAGCAGCCAAGGTCTGGACTTCAAATGAGCACATCTTGCAAGCGCAGATGTTTGTGTGCTGAAGTGTTACACCGGGAAGCGAAGGCTGTTTCAGTTCTGTTCTTCCTGGCTGATTGTGAGCCAATTATTTTTTTCTACCTGAGCAAACCTATTCAGCAGATTGGGGCAATTGCAATTCCGTGTTTTCTTCCTCTGTTTGACATGGGTGCGGAATAGGCTCTTCTCAATTTGCGGACACCGCTATGGATAATACAGCTATCTCCAGGGCTAATGATTCCCTCTGAGAATTCCATCAAAAGGTGTGACATTGCCCAGAGCAGTATATTTCATTAAAACGTGTTTTATAGCCCAGACCAAAGTCTGCAGCCAACCTGAGGATGCCTTTACTGCGTGGGCACAGTGAACATTTTAGTGGCATCAGCTAGACTGATTTTACAGCGTGCTTCACTCAGAATTGTGTATTATGTGTGTTCTTGTTTTGCTACAAATGCTGCAGCAAAATTGTAGAATATTCTGAAAGGTTTTAAGGTATTCTTTTTCTTTCCTTATTCTTTTTTTTCTTTATTGACTATTTGACATTAGTTCTCTCACTAGTCCCCACTACAGATTTCAATCTCATAGTATTAGTTTCTAGCATTTTCTATAGGACAGGAAAATGCATGTTAGCTAAAATACAATTTAGTTACTGAATATACTATTTCATTGCAAAACTAATCTGATGTTAGCAAGATTAACCTGTTTACAATAATATTTAAACCCTGAGGAACTGAGTAGAGGTGTTACTTCTTGCTTTTTACTGCATCACCTTGCTCCAGGTAGAAACTGAGGAAAACCGAAATTAACTTCAGTACATTGCAAATAAAGCCAAGCAATTGATATTGTGAAATATTTTCTTCTCTGTTACAATTATTATTTTATTCAAAGAGGTGATGGTGTTACCATTTTAAATGCTATTTCATGTTAAATCGAATACCTGCCAGGATTATGCAGTAAAGTGTATCTTAAGCATATAATAATTTGCGAATGCATCTTTTTTTCATAATGGGTGTATAGAATTTAGTTGATGAGTAAATCAGTCTATACTAACTGACTCATTTGTGTTTTGTTATGGTGAATTATGTCTCGATAAAGGAAGGGCACGCACCATCTGTATCACCAGAAAATTGGGCAGCTAGGCAAGGGAAGAATCGGTTTGTCTGATGAAAAGACAGAAAAAGTAAAAATAGTACCTTTTGTCTGAGAACAAATTGGAGGCAAAGACCTCTGAACATCCAGGTGAAGTGTATGTAGAAAAGAGAAAACGAGAGGAGATTCAGGCTGAGCCCTGTGACAGTGGCAGCCAGGAATTGTGAGCGTGTATGCCTTTTTAATGCTAAAAAAAATTGATGTTTGTAGAAGTAAAACTACAACAAAATATTTTTTTTTTTCTGTTTTGAAATGTAAGCACTTTTCCTAACAGAGGTTAATTACTCATATATGTATTATTCTGTGACATCTTTATTAACATGTAATAGTCATAGAGCAGTTAAATTTGCCTTGTGACTCTTCCCTGAATCCACAGATCTTCATCTGTGATCTGTGTTCAGCCAGCTGGACTCCTTTCCCCCCACTGCACCCACAGCTCTACGTGCAGGAGCTTTTATGGGCATCACAACTCTGTGGTCTGTGCTTCTTCAGTGAGCTGTGTCGGCCCAAACAGGAGGGCAGGGGACCTCTGCAGCAGTGCTTCTCTTAATGCAGGAAAGCCGAGAGGAAAAAAGCACCCACGTCCCTCTAGGTCCAGATTTGGTGTAGGTGTCTGCGCTCCCTTAGTAAGGAAGGGACCTGTAGTGGGATGTTGCCTTATCAAACAGGAGCTGCAAGCTTTCTTCTTTGTAATTCTATGTGGGTTCTTCCATATCTGTATTAAGCTGTTTGGGGCACTGATCAACATCAAGGAGTCATTCCAAAAGCTGGCAGAGGTTGATCTTTTTGCTCCTGAGTGAGACCTGATACTCTGTGTGTCTTCTTGGGGGTGGAGCGTACTTATATGTAGCCTAGTATCTTACTAAATACTAGCTATCTTTTAGCCAAAGAATAACTATTTTAATACCTATAAGTTGTAAATATCAGTCTTGCAGACTGTCTTTGCAAAGGCCTAAGGCGCCCTCCAAAACGATGACCCGGAGAGTGAAGGCAACAGTCTATTTCAATGAAAAAAAAGAACTGAGAGCTAGTTTAGATAGAGGATAGATTTAGAGGAAAAGAAACCAAGACTTAGAGATGAAGTGATGGAGAGGGACAAGGAAGAAGAAGATTAAAAGACAATACGTGGTGAAAGAGAGGATAGGAGAAATACTGGCAGATTCTCTATGCAGAACGTCTGTCCGCCTGCAAACCCGAAAAACACAGTGTTGCAGGAAGGCTTTAAATGAGGATGGCAGAAGATAGAGATTGGGTTCTGAGCAATGTAAGGAGTGAGGCTGTATACTGAAGAACGTGTGTGCCCAAGTTAGGGATATGGTTAGAAACAAAGTAGCAGTTCTGAAATCTAAACGCATTGTTCCCAAGTTTCACCATTACATTCTTGTCTGCAAATATCTGTGACTGTCTCTGCAGAACCTTCTTGTAGTTCAGGTACGCGTAGGTGGTCGGAAGGTGTCGTGGCCAGAGCACTCCTCTAGTCACGTGTGCTTTCCTGGGCACTGCCTGTTGTCATTAGGTGGTCACTGAACGGTGGTGACTGCGAGCCCTGAGCATCCCAGACTGTCACCGGGACGGCTGGTTTATTCCTCTTCAGGTCTTCCTCTTTTGGCCCTGGTTTGGGGGGTATTTTTGTATTGGTGATGGGTGTGCTGCTTTCCCACTGATCCCCAGTTCTGTATGTCTAACAATTTCTGCTTAACTGTGGGAATTTGCTGGGCTTTTGTCACATACATATTTTCAAGTGTCGCAATGTGTGGTGCAGGTAAGCTTTAAGTAACAACAACGAAGCAAAAAAAGTCTGAGGATTAAGGGCTAGAAACAAAATCTGTAGTTAAAGCAGTAGCCAACTGACCAGTTTGTTTTGCTGTTACGCTTTTGCTGATGATGGCTTTGCTGTCACTAGCAGAAGCAGTACCATATTAGCTGGGTGGTAAGCCCATAATTAGGATTGTGTTCACTCTACAGTAATTAATATGCTAGTGTATCGAATTACAGGTATTTAAGGACCAGGAAGTGTTAGAATTAATATAAATATATATTAAGAAACTCATTACCTGACAAGTTTAAATTATACCTCTTGAAATCATGCCCTTGGAAAGTTCAGCTCTTCCATAGTCTCTGCAGGGATATTAAAAGAAAATTAAGCACATAATTGGACTAATGGATGAAAAATATGTAAGTCTTAGCAAAACAAGGACACCTTGCTTATTATTCTGCTAAATCAGTCATACACTGCTGATAACAGCTAGTTAAAGATTGAAGAACCATCATAAATCATCCTGAAGCCAAACTGCTATTAAATATGTCAAGAAATGAATCCTGCTGGGTTGAAAGAGGTGACATTCCAGATATGCTCTTCAGATAATATTTTAAGTTTCTTCCTTCCCTAAACAGTTACAAATTCAGAGAAATATACACAGGAATAATGCCCGGGGAATGAAAATTAAGTCCTCTCCTGGCTTCTTCTAGTGGAGGAAGAGTTCAGATTATTTAGTATATGTTTTATGTTAGAAGTATAACTGGTAATAAATAACATTTTCAAACGTCAGTCCATCACACAGAATAGAAAATGCATTTTCACAAGAAATTCAGGAGTCTGTAGTTACTGAAAGTGCATAGGGGAAGTTGAGAGATTGAAGATGTTTGTAAGTGTTGACTTTACAATGCATTGGACTCTGGTCACATAGGCAAATGTTGTTGCAGGTCTGTATATAGTCATCAGGTCAGCTGGACTGTCCTGGCAACTAAAACCATTTAAAAGATGTTTTCAATCACATTTTCACATTCATAGTAAAACCTCTAATACAGAAACTAGCTATATTCTGCTATTTGGCAGTTTTTCAACATTTTCACCATATTTTCTTATATTTCAACACTCGTTATTCATTTCAGTGTTGTGAGTAATTAGCAATGTGTTTATATTTCTTTTTAAATTAAGAGATCACGGCATCATTCCAATTTTCTGACTTAAATTGGCATAACAGCTGAATAAATAACATGATTTTTTAATTTTTGAGAGTATTTATTTGCTTTGCTGCAGCACATGAATATCTCCTTCTCTAATGTGTACATATTCCGCAGAAGACATTGGTGGTGGAGTGACTTCTCATTGAAATGATAAGTTTATATATTTTATAAAGAACTGGGTTAAAGTGTCCTCCCCAAAGTCACCCAGTTTGTATCTGAAAGAGTGAATGAAAGAGTGTGAAAGAGTGCAAAGGGCCTGAGTCTGCACTGCAGGCTGGTCTCCTGCTCTCTGTCAGGTCCACCTGGAGTTTGCTCTGTTGCTGTCTTTTGTTAAGCAGTATAAACATAACTGCAGAAACCTCCTCAACCAGGTATTTGTACTCTAACTAATGAACCCCATTTACGCCAGTTGTGAAGTAATTTGTGGAATAAGCCACCCGTGGTGGAGATAATTTCGTAGTGCACAGGGAATAGAGGAATATCCATGCTCAAGGATAGCAGCCTCTCATTAATCTGGTTGACATCGTTCTGTTTTAACCAGGAGCTAAGAGCTCTTTTTCAGAAGAGCGCATGCTGCAAACAGCTTTTGAGAGGAGACTTGATATTCTTCTGCTTGAGTCATTTGGTACTGAGACACAAGTATTAAAGAAGAAAAATGTTCTTTCTTTTCTTTAAAGAAAAAAAAGAAATATGAACCTACTCACAAAGGAAAGGACCTTAGTTATACAATATTATATAAATTATTAATAAAATATTATTATTAAAGTGATATTATATAGTCTTCCTATATTAAAGTTCAACATTAGAAATTAAAAGTCATAAATGGAGGAATTTTCTTTACAATTGTTGCCTTACAAAATCATCATATGAAAGACACTTGCAAATCAAAAAATCACAACTTTTATTAGTAGTTAGATAATTATATTTTAACAATATTCTTGCACACATTTTCTTTTTGTGGATCAGTTTCTTCACGTAACATTGTCAGCATAACACTTAACCAGAGTAGACTCTAATTTGTTGACTATGCGATCAGTTGACCATTGTATTGTATTTGTTATTTTTTATTAGCTATGAGACATAAAAGCTGTCTGATTTAAGATCTGTTATTTTTTTCACTGATTGAAAGTACAAGTATTTGTTTCTGCACAACGACAATAATGTTGTTAATTTTCCATATAAATCATACATTTCATGCAGTTGCAGTGAGTTTCTCAGCAAGGCCTTCTGCAGTGTGATGGCAATATCTAAGCTGGCATTTTGGAAGAATCTGTACTCCTTAAATTTTACAGCAGTTCTTTATACTGTTGATGTCTCACCTGCTCACAAAACTAAGACTTTACTCATGTATTTCTATTGTAAATACAGTATTTTGTGCTGCAGTCTATATACTGTATACCTAAGTGAGCACCAACATTCATGTAGGCAGAATTAAAAGGAGGAAAATGAGGCTGGAGGTTCTTCTGTTTCTTTTTCTTTTCCATTTTTTTTTTCCTCTCAGTTGTGGATAGGTCTTACTATTGGAGGTCTTACTATTACTCCTTACTATAGGAGTTCACTAATGCTTCGCTAACTGAGCTGTTTTTTTCATGAATTATAGTTAGTCTTTCTGAAGCAAATATTAACATTTGAACACTGAAATTTCCTAGTATTTTGAAATCCTTTTGTCAAAAAGGATATAATAGCAAGAGAAAAATAATTTTGTTTGCCTGACAAAGTAGAATACCGGCACGTAAGACTATTAGAGGGTATTCCTGTTTCTAGAAATTAATCCTCTCCAGAGAACATTTTGGGTTTCTGAACATGGGAAGTTTGTGTGTCTAGCATTCCACAGTTAATGCATTATTTGTTTGTTAGTGTTATCCACTAATCTTATGAACATGATGAGCGATGAGCAGGTAACCAGAATTTGGCCCAGGGAAGGTGTATGACTGTCATGCTGCCATCTAAAGGCAGAGCCAAGCAAATAGACCTATTCTTTGCTTCTTTTATTTGCTTTTATTTTTCAGAAATAAAACAGATTTGTTCACAATAATGGCCCAGTTCAATTATTTTTCAAACATTTCTATAGATCAGATAGTATATTGGCATTGAATTTAGAATGGTTTATAGCAGCTGACAATCTTAACTTTATTAGATTTTTTTTCTGAGAAGAACTTACAGAACACACTCTAAATGGTGAGCAACACCTTAACTGCATAGATATAACAGAGACAAAATTAAGAGTATCCCCAAGCCCTATATAATGCTTACTTTTATGAGTAGCAAGGCAGTTCACTGTCTTCTGATTTAAATCAGAAAAAGACGACTGAAGTTTGTACTTCATTTGGAAGTGTTATTTTATTCTGTAACACCTAATTTCTAAACTAAGAATTGAAAAGTGTTGTGTTAATTAAAAATAGTAATTGTCATTCTGTTCATGCTTTATTAAGATTCTGTTCAGAATTTTAGTAGTGCCACATAACTGGTACTGGAAAGAATTCAGGACAGTGTGATAAGAATAAGAATGAGTGTGTACTTAAAATGAGAATGTTTCTTCTGATTTAACATCAGAATCTAGATGAACAATAACCGAGACTGTTTGTTTCAGTATTATCACTTTTTTTGCTCATTGTACACCTCTAACACATTCTGCTCTTCTCAAAGAGATTCTAAATTAGAAAAAGAAAGTCTCTCTATCTAGTAAAAAAAGTCATTCTTCCCTCCCCAAGGAACACATGTTCATTTTTAATCTAAACAGGCAATTCTTAGATGCAGCGAGCGCGGTGATTGGGAGGATAGTTGTTTAGTATTAGCTGTTGGTACACCAGGGTGCCTAGTGACTTTTTCAGATATCTATTTTCAATAAATTAAAAGTATTGTTATATATATTTTATAGCACAAAGTATGTGTTAGAAAGTTAAGATATCAGAAATATCAGTCAAATGTCATTATTTCTGTATAAGTAGTTAAAATGCAAGCAAATTAGGTAACTTTCTGATAACAAAAAGCAGAGAAAATGGCTGTTTTGATGCAGTGGTAGACTAATCCTGGACAGGCACTTCCACATTATGTACAATTCCTTCTTATCATAAATGACACTGTGTTTGGGACCATAGAACACAGGATAAGTGATGGGACTGAAATACAGTTACTTCAAACTTCATCTTCAGCGTGGCTTTTTCAAATATAGGACTCAAGGCAGAGTTTCCAGCACTTAGTGCTCTAAGATAACTATCTAAGGACTAATACCAAACAAAAATAAAACGAAGTTGCTAAAATATTATTGATTTAGAGAACTTTCCTATGCTGGCCATCAAATCCCTGAGATCTTAGTTAAAAAAGGAGCTACATTTGAGTGGAAAGGATCCAAAGGAAAATGGTTGCTTTGCCAGCACACAAGCATGGCAGAAGGTGTAAAGGTTAACAACTAAGTAGAAAGGGCTAATAGTAATGTTATGGTTTGTATTCCCTTATGTGCAGTAACCTTTAACGCAATATGCCATTTTGTGTAATTTTATGTGTGTATATTCTGCAGCTACACTCCAATTCTGACAAAGGTGATGGATCAGTGAAGTACATTCTTACCGGAGAAGGTGCGGGGACTATATTTATTATTGATGACACGACAGGAGACATCCATTCGACTAAGAGCCTAGATCGAGAGCAGAAGACGCACTATGTGCTTCATGCCCAAGCTATTGATCGGCGGACAAACAAGCCACTGGAGCCTGAATCCGAGTTCATTATCAAAGTGCAGGATATCAACGACAATGCACCAAAATTTACAGATGGACCATACATCGTTACTGTGCCAGAGATGTCTGAAATGGGTAAGGAAAACAAATTATTCTCTCCAGTAATCTTTGTACAAGTGAAATTGCCTGTGTTTGACAAAGCTATGGCATATTCCTATACCACTGATGAGATGTAAAAGATAATGGAGTTGAAGAGATGATAGGAAGACACTTTGGCACAAACTCTAGATTAGTGGCTTCTTCATTGACCTAGGTGAACTTATTCTTCTGTATAGATACAGAGTGAAGTAGAGATTGAATATTCTTTGCTATCTACCATGAAGAATCTGATGGTATTAAATAGACTCTCAGATTTAACAATTACCATATTTTAACAGAATATTAAATAAATCCTCCTCTTCATTCTTTCTCTCACTGCCAGTTCCCCACTTCCTTGTCCCTCAACATGCTTCTCAAAATGTCCCCTGTGTATGACATTTGGGAAAATCTCTATCTGTCTGCATCTTGTCTCTCACTCTTACTCTTATTTCTATTTTCATAGCTAATTCTTGGGGCTAACTCCTTCAGTTCTCTCCTGTCTTCCTAAGTCCTCTCCCAGTATGTTATTTCAGATGTCTCTTCCCAGAAATGGAGAATTTGAAGCTTTTTTTTTTTTTTTATCTGCACTCTTGAAGCAAGAATGTGTGAAAGGAAAAACATCTTTCTTTGATCTCCCTTCATATCCATCCCTCTGCTTTGTTCATATATATCTTTGTTCCCATATTAGCCTACACCTTTTTTATATGATTTTTTCTTGGTACAAGAGCCTTTTTTTTTTTTCCCTTCTAGCTTGGAATCTCTATTTCATCTTCCCTTCTAATCTTTATTTTCCCTTCCTCCTACATTATTATACTTTAATATTTGTCATTTCCTCTTGTGAGTAGAGACCAGAAGAATGATCTTTATTAACCATTCCTATTTGGTCAGTATCTAAAAGATTTTTAGATTATTAACTAAATACACTTTCATTCATTAAAATCATTTACAAATTATATTAGCTATCTGTTTGTTGCTCTCCAAATCGGTAAGTTCTTCACCAAACTCATCTTTTACTTCCCAAATTTCTAAACATGAAGGTTTCCATGGCGTCCACATAGCAATGCCTCTACATGTAGCAGTTTTTTTCTGCAGAAACTCATTTTAAGTATCTAAGCATAGTACGAGGAATATAATTTCCAAGAGAGATTTCTGGAGGTTGCAAGGGCAGTATTTCTGCGAAAGTCACAATACTTGAACTGTCTGAGCTGTGTACCTTTGTGGGGAGCACTTCTGTGAGGGAATAGAGCTGCCAGTAAGAGTATTGTGGGCCTGCAGGAAACTTCTTAAATTGCCTCTGATTCCTCACTGTAGCACTAAGATTTATTGTTACATAGTCATGGTTCATTTCAATAGCATCTAAGTTGGCTCTTATCTCCATTGTCTCTTGTCACGTCACAGACTGTCTTGATGTGAAATTCATTTCCTTTATCGACTGCCTCCAAAAAATGCACAACTCGGTCATCCTTGCTCTTTCTTCAGTTTCCTTTGTCTTTACAGAAGGAATTTTAATTAATTATTTTCTACTCTCTTTGTGGAAGCCTTTTATTATCTGCACTGGAGGAAAGACAGCAGAAAGGAAATCAATGTTATCCTCAATGTCAAGAGCAGCTAATGTAATTATTTTTTCGTGTTCATTTTGTTTGTAGAAGTTCTCTCTTTTTTTTTGTCCTCTCAGAATGTAACATCACTTTATAGGCACTAGTAGTCATAATTTTATAATAGTACTATGTGTAATTATTTTACCGTGGCATTATAGAAATTACTATTTTCCCAAATACTGAATTATTCTGGAGTGGCACTTTGACTTATGAACCAGGGTGGTTTGTGTTAAACCAAGCATGTTTTAATAAGATAAAGCATTAATGTGTATGTTTTATAAATGAAATCTTTTATTGTCTGAACCACAGGAAGATCATTAAAATATCTATTTCACGAAGCTTTCCCATGGTGTGAATAAAACTTAATTTTGCTATCCTGCCATCCAGTCAGTCTGCTGTATGCATGCATTATGTTTTCATTGCAAACTTTTGATCTTTATCATTTATTGAGTTTGTATTTGATGTATTCTATAAGCAGTTTAGTGTTAACATTCTCAGGAAGACTAATTCTGTTAGTCCTTTCATAGGCTACATTCTTTCTGTCAAATGACAGCGGTCCTTATGCCATTTTTGTTAGTTCAGTAAGAAATACGTTTTTTGACATTTGGTTATGTAGTCTATCAATAATTGATCTTCCTTCTTTTAGTTCACTAATGCCAAAAAGATGCTTCACTACTATCATTTTGTTTTCTTTCACTGTTTTACATAGGAATATAAAGAACATTCAGTGTTCCTAGCTCTCTGTAGCAGAATTCATCCTGAATGGCAGGTGTTATTTTTGATCTCAGTTAGGCTGTTTATTTTCAGCAACAGTTTCCTCTCTGTCTCATCAGGAAAATAACTGGAATTTTTCTCCCAAGTTGATCTTTTCTTAGTTTTTTTTCTTTATCTGTTTCTAAATAACTTCAGGACCAGTCAGGTTCTTTCTCTTTAGTCACTGTCAAGAAAGTGCAGTTCAGTTTTATTAAAATATTTGTCAAATATTGGATCACTGTTCACTGTGGCATGAAATGAACATGTTATTTATGCTTTATGTATTGCACTGAAATCACTGAAAGAAAGCAACCATCCCTTGTCTTCATTGTGCTTTTTGCCTACAAGTTGGCTCAAGAACCAACTGAATATATCTGAAATGTTTTCTTCTGCCATGTAAAAAACCACTCAATCTTATTGAGAGCTACAGCATGTTCTATTTTAAGGTTTATGAAAGGGTCATCATTCTCTAAATATAAAAGGAAATGGAAACATACTCAATCAAAAAACCTTCCATATCTGCTCATGTCTAGATAGCTTCAAAATGAGCGTAGCATTGAATGAAGTATTACATATTGAGTTTTCTAGCACTAGGATCATGCGTAAGAAATGTGTTCCCCAAGAAATCCTATTTTGGAAACTAATAGGCAGAATGCACTTCTTGACAGAATATTAGAAGTAACTGTTTTTTCATGTCATCTAGAGCACATTGTTTTTGATGTTCACGTATGTGGTATGCATGGCAGATGCTTACTTCTCCTCCTATCTTGTTTGGGTTTTGCGTTTTGTTAGGAGGAGATAGCAAAAATATTAAGATTTTTTGTAGACTTTTTTGTTGGATCAATTCTACAGCCGTTCAACTCCAATTATTTGCAGTTGAAATCATATTTTTTTAATGTAGAATGAAATTAAAACTTGTTTTCTTAACTATTACTTTTTCAAAACTATTTAAAAAATCAGTTCAGTTAGACAGGAACTCCCAGAGTTCGTTAATCTTCACCTTACTTTTACATCTTATGCTTTTTGTTCAACATTGATCCATTTGAGATTTTAACAGTGCAGCAAATGATGGCAAGTCATGCATACGGATGTGCATTCTCAGAAGACACATTTTATTAAACTGCCTCATTAAACATTAAAAATTCGTCTTCAGAGAGACAAATTGAAGTCTTCCCCTTTAGCTTTTCATTGATATTTAGCTTTGCAAACTTTTTACTGTGAACATATTTGAAAAAAAATATATTATGAAATAGAACTATAGTTTGATTTCCCAAATGAATTGATTCTTATTTTTTGTTAAAAAAAAGCAAAACTTGAGTGATGTTCTGAGCCTACAAACATATTTTGCAGTTTTGTATAAAGTATTAGCTAAGAAAACAGAATTCCCAGTATGTAATCTCTAAACTGTAAAGGGAAATCATGTGGAATGATAGTTGTGCTCTGAAGAAGCAGAGCTTCCACTTCAGGGAAAAAGTTTTTTGTTTTTTTTTGTTTTTGTTTTTTTTTTATTGCCTAACTGAGTGTCAAAAGTCTTCCGTAGCAAAACTTCAACTTTTCTTTGGCAGGCACCTTCACAGTAGGTTAGTGAAGAAAGTATGGAAGCGATGCCTGCGAGTCTGATGTTCATATCTGTTTTGAGGTCTCCAGGAAAATAGATGCTCATTTTTTTCTCTTGGATTCTTTTCTTTAGAGTCATTAACATTGCGAATAGTGTGGTAGCTGTACCGTGTACTTTTTCAGCTAAACTCTTCATTAAGCGTAGCTTCTACAAGTAGCTCAACAGCAAAAAAAAGTGATGCCCTATCTGAATGGTCTGACGTGCATCTCTCAAGCTGCTTTTCTGCTGTGGAAAGCAAATCAGAGCAGAGCGAGGCAGAAGGCCGCCGTGGACAAATCCTACAGGATGCTGCGCATGCTTCTGTAGTGCTGTGGAAGTGTTAAGCATGTGATGAGTTTCTTTGCACTGAATGAGGGCTGAGAGGAAGATGTTGAGGTTGAATTAATGTGTCTAAGTGTTCTTTCAAATGGAAAGAGAATACTCTTCCACTATTCAATGTCAAATTACTATTATCAGGTATTTCCTAGGAGAGAGAGAAATGGATGTATTTGAAAATCACCGTGGTGGAATTTAAGGTATGGTAGGATTCTATTTGTGATAAAAGGACCTGTCAGCTGCTTAGTGAGATATCTCCTATAGCCCTGTCTCTTTGTCCCACACCAACGAGCAATTCAATCACTAAGATTCTACCCCTGTCTTTTAAAATAAGGAGAGAAGAAAGTTCCTGGTGAAGATTTACCATGAAATCTAAGTGTTTCAGGTATTTTCTTCTTCAGAAGTAGCCCAAATCTGTTCCAAAGCTTGCCTTATTTTCTAGAATTATAGGGAAAAGTGCAATGGCCATGGCAACTTGTTGAAAGAATAAGCAACTGTTGACAGCTGTTGTTTCCAGAGGCAGGAATATATGTAATTCTATATATATGTACACTCATATGTATATATGTGTGTGGGGGTGTGTGTGGGGGGGTGTGTGTGTATGTGTATGTATGTATGGAGATACATAAGCTGCTCAATGCCCTGAGTAGCAAACTCTGGTAAGTGGCCATCTATTGAATAGGTGTAGTTAAGCTGTGTGTAAATAAAAAGAATGAAATCATAATGTTTCAGTGTCCTGTTAATACTTTTTGATAACACACATAAGATTCCAACATAAAATAATAAAACCCTAAATAGCCCTAAAGCAACAAGTTAATGTGAGAGGTGTTCAGCAGTGAATGGAACAAACTTAACCAGAAAACAAAAGTTATAGCTTTTCCACCTCGAGTTTGAAATTATTGCTGAACTGAGCTGCAGAAATACATCCCTGGAGTATTTAGATAAGCTCTAGATTAGGGCAAAAAAATGCATTTTTCTGTTATTTGAAGTGAAGTGTAGAAACTCCTTTGCAAAGTTTAGATAGCAAAATAAAATGGCTCAATAGATTCCTAGAGCATTTTAAGGAAATTACACTTATTTTTAACTCATATTTGTTTTGCTCGGTGATTTAATTGGATTTAAATTAAGTCTTGAATAGCTAGGAATGGAAATAACTAGGAAATAACTAATCATGTATAAATAGGCCATTAGCTGTGGCATGATTTTATTACTCTATTCAACTTTTCACTTTAAAATTCAAATTTTGAAATCATCAAGGTGTCTTTATATCTGCTGTGAGCATATAATATTTGGCTCTGACTGTGTAGTGGAACTATTCCACAGATCACAGGACATTACATTTATAGATATTTGCTGTACGTTTTACTTATCCCCAGTGCAGAAAAGAAAAGGAACTTTCCATGCCGAAGTTCTAGTATGGCACAAAGGAACGAATACTTTCACAGTGAGAAATCTAGTTCTTGAAGATGTGCTTGCTTGCTTTGTCTGTTGAGACCCACTGATTTAAGTATTTCCATTCCCAGTACACACTGGTGATGGCTACATTAACAGAGACCTCTGTGCCATGGAAACTGATCCAAAGAGCGAAACTTTAGGAATTGAGGATCCATATGCTTTGGGGAAATTTTACTCCAGACTCGCTCTAATGTCATCTCTGGGACTGAGTGACCATCAGCAGTCAGAATAAATCAGATGTGCAGCTGGAGCACTTCTAGATTAGTTTCATCCCAAGTACCCCAGTCATCCCGCTCTGAAGGCGTTCCATGAGGCAAATCAAAGTACACAAAGTGGGAGAGATCAAGGGATTCAATTCAAAACCACACTTACGATCAGAACTAAAACACTAAATCGAGCACTCCAGAGCAGAGGTGATGCCTCAGCAGTTAATTTAACCGAGAAGCCACTTTTAGAAGCAGAATAACATGAAAGGAGCCAGCTTCATTATTATTATTATTTTATTATTAATGTTGTACCAAAGGAATCTGTAGAAAGGAGTGCCTGTAGAAATATAAACAAATGGGATGAAGACTGAATGTTAACTTGACAGGTTTTCATTTGCTGATTTCCTGTGTGAAATGTCCACTAGAAAAGTCATAATTAAGTGTCTTGAAAAAAATACAGTAAAATATAAAATCTCTTCATCGTCTGCTCTGTATTTCTGCATTTTTTTCCTCCAAAATACTCTTTTTGAATTGTCACACTCAGTGATACATGAGAAATGACAATTTTATTTCACTAAAGGAATCTATTAACAATGCTAAGATATTTGTCATTTGAAATCCCTATCTTTCTAGATTTTTGTAAAGAGCATCCCTCATTGGAATTCCAGCAATCTTCATGTGGTTATTTGGTTTCCAGATATGTGATACTGTATGATGGCTAGATATTTTGATTCTTTCGATATCCTTCACTGATCTGGTGGCATTTATGAAAGTGTTTTCAATATGAGCTTCAGGATCAGTTTGTACTGTGGAAGATAAAAAAAAAAAAAAAAAAAACTGACATTGGTAATCTTGAGATCTTCAGGAGTCTGAGCTGTATCCAGTTTAGGGTGTGTACAGAGACAAATATATATTCTATATAGTTATTACATATATAACTGTTGTATAACTGTTGCTCTTAAAGATCCTTTTCCGTCGATGTAAATCAATGTAAGTGTGTTTCCTTAAAAGTATGATAGGATGATATTTTTTAGAGAAAATGAAACTAATCTCTCAGTTTTAGAAGAAGAGGATGATAGAGGTTTCAAAAGTGCATTTGAAAATACTCCAGTTTGATGAGGAAATGAGCAATCTGATACAATAATTAGCAATTTATTGCTATTTAACTTTTATTTTCCTCTATGTACAGGTACATCTGTTCTACAGGTGACAGCCACAGATGCAGATGACCCTACATATGGAAATAGCGCTCGAGTGGTGTATAGTATTCTTCAGGGACAGCCATATTTCTCTGTTGACCCTAAAACAGGTGGGCATCTTATGTTTCTCTCAATGCGATTTAGTTAATGGACTGCAATTAACTAATTCTGGCAGATGGAATCCCATGTGAAACACGTAGGTGTGTTTGTGGGTGTGTTTTTTCTTTCTTTTTTTCTTTTTTTTTTTTTTAATTTGTATTATATGCTACGTTTGGCTCTGAAACTGCCATTTAAGAGCTGCTATTTTTAACTTCATACTGAAATTAA
This sequence comes from Eudromia elegans, assembly GCA_003342815.1. Classification (NCBI taxonomy): domain Eukaryota; kingdom Metazoa; phylum Chordata; class Aves; order Tinamiformes; family Tinamidae; genus Eudromia; species Eudromia elegans. The sequence goes on from PTEX01000312.1 coordinate 292,109, forward strand.
CCTACTGTGTATAGAATTAATTCTGTATTATGTTCTGAAGGGAACCATTCACACAAAGTGGAATACCACTTTTCTGTGCTTTCAAGCTTCAGTTTAGGAAATGACTCGAATTTAATAATTATGTATTTAAATGAATTATTACCTGTAGGATACACTGAGGAGAATTATTGAATGAGCATTTCAACACATAGAATTAATATCATGCTTATAGTTATAAAACTACATTATTATAATTATACTGAAATTGTATTCTGTGGCTCAAGGAGCAGACTCAGCTAAAACATACATTTTTAAATTCAGTATATCACACTCACCTTTTCACAAAAGTGTAAATTACATATAATTGATCCAAATTGATTTCTTTAAAGAGAGAGTAAGGCTGGATTGGGGATGAAAGGTGTTACTATTCTGAGATTTTTCTGAAGAACATTATCTTACCCATTGATATGATGGATTTTTAGCACATATTTCTGCTCCCTGATATGAGGAAGTGTAATTTCATGTAAGTTTAATAAATATTTTTCCATGCCCATATCAAACCTCTAATACCAAAGGAAAAAATGAAATAGAGTAAGATCGCTGCATTATCCCTGCAAAGGAGGTCTTGAATCTGAATTTTTTCATCAAACCTTTCTAATGAACTACATTTTTTTGTTGGTGGTGATGGGGTTTTTTTATGTGTAGATACCAGAAGAATCATAGCGGATATTTAGAGTATCAGGTCTGTATCACACACAAATAAAATAATACTGATCTACCTGTTTAAAATAAAAAAGCAGATAGAAGTGTATTTTCCATTCCAAAGCCTTAGACATTGATGAGGATTTAATGACACTTTATGATCTTAAATTGATTCTAGTATGTGCATAGAAAGTTTCTGGTTCCTTACTGTATTACTGTATTAGAATATTATGTAGTGAAAGAATAAATGTCTTAAATGATAAGTAGACAGTGATGATGTGAAAAAATGGAGGAAGCTTTCTGATTTCATTTGGCAGGATATAATATTAAAAAAAGAAGAAATATTGGAAATGATGAGAAGCTCTTTAAAAATGTAATGCTTCTCTAAGAAATTCCCCTTTGAATTTGGTGTTTTAAAACACTAATTTAAAAAAAAAATAAAAATCACCATTACTTCTGGATTTGCAAGCATTTCTATGCCTGTTTTTCCCCATGATATTTTTTTTCTGCGGTCTCTACTTGCTCGATTCCATCTTAACTGTATTTTATCTGGGAGATTTCCGAATTTATAATGATAGGCACAAACTTCCTCAACAAGGAAAAAGATGTCCAGGAAGGAAACTGAAGAGAAAGAGCCTAGCATGCAGGGTTGTGTGTAACGTGTAGCATGAGAGATGCACTGCGACCTGGATCTCTTGCAACTCTCCTTTCAGCTTGCTGGAGCTATTGGATAAGAGACTTTGACCTATTCATAGATCTAGTGTGAAGAGTAACCTTAGGAAGGCATCTGCTTCTAACCTAGCCCTACCTAAACTGAGTGCTAAACACCTTACTGTCTCCAAGACTTTAACATTAGGGATTTAGGGGACCATGATCTAAAGTAGCTTAAATACAGCCGCCATCAATGGACTGTAGAGCAAACAGTTTCTTAATATACATACTACTTTTAATGTCAGGTTGCTTTGATTTTTTTGGTAGAACTCTAAGGCAAACTCTTGAAATATCCAGATGTGCTTGAAAATTTGTCCAGGCAGTTTGAGCTTCAAATTTAGAGTCCTTGTATCCAATTTAGTATCCATCTTGCCAAAGCCACGTTTTGATCCATGAACTAGATATAGACTCCATCACTACTTGGAAGCAGAACTTGTTCATGGTTCAAGTCTGGTGTGGCCCATCAGACTGCAGTGAGCAACGTGGGACTGGCAGCACTATAGAGCTCCTTTTTTTCCATAGGGAAACCTCAGTCTGGAATATGCACTTTTTTGGCTACAGCAGCCTACTCTGTGTTGTCACATGCTTTGGGCACAAACATGAAACTCCTACTCCAATTCCGCTGCTTTAGATAGTAAGGCTGAAGGATGTTTGCTATACACAACTCTTCCCAGATGCATTGGTCTTGCTGAGTAGGCCAAGAACATACACAAATAAACAGATTTGAATTCATCTGTGGGACATTTTTCTCTTCGAATCAGCAAGCACTCTTCGTTTTAACTGTGAAAAAAATAAGAGATGGAAGCCTCACACAAGGCAACTTTTAATAAGTATTTATTATTTTGAGATATGAAATAGTAAAGGCATATGTCTTTACGACATATTAAAGACATATATAAATATGTCTATTTATAATAGAATGTTTCTGCAAATTTGTGTAATGTGTGAGAAGAGAATTATCCTCAGTCTCCCTTCTGCCTTCTATCTTTACATTAATATGAACGATGACTTTAAACATCCCTGTCAGAAATGGCCTGTTTACCACTTTTTCTAGTTTAGTGCACAACTGAGCACAATACAAGTAATAAACATCATGAAGAGATGGATAACACATAAACATAGAGGTGTACCTTGTGAGCGCCAAATGAGTAAGCCCTGGAGCTCAACAATTTTTGTCTTCATATGTAACTCTTTTCTTCTAAAATTACTTAGCCTGTAAAGTAATATGTAATAATACAAAGGCTTTTCAGGACCCAAAGTCTCTGCTGCACAGAGGAGTTCATGTTTGTTAGTAAAATCTGTTCAGAAATCAAGTTATGCAATTTACCCATATAAATATAATTATCTTTTGTATAAATATCTTGTTTTAGTTGAAATAGCTTTCTTAGTGACATCTGTTTAAAACAAGCATGTTTATTGAGGTTAATGATCCACTGCTGATGTGCAGGTTGGCTCATATTAGAGTGCTTCATGCTGAGAGTCTCCAGTATCATTTACATAAACTTACGGAGCTGTGGAAGCATCTCACACAAATTGACTGACTGCGCCCTGATGCTAGGAGTGCTTCACAATGTCCTTCTAGCACCACAACTGAGACACCACAGCTCATACCCAGCTTCTCATAGTGTTTGAAAGTAAAAACATCACAGTTTTTACCTAAGGGCTCTGAAATGGCACTTAGTGATAAATCTTATAAAATCAGTAAGGGTAGTTGAATGGCTCATAACATTTTGCAAATGAGAAATTCTAAGTTAAGCAAGCAGGAAACTGTAGAGGACTTTCAGATCTCACTTGCACTTGACTTGAAGATCATTTATTTACAGCTACTTGTAAAGATCCCGAATTAATTATATTTTACTGGTTTCTACTTGGTATCACGCAAAGGTCTCGTGGGAGGACCATTCTAAAAATTGGGTTCTTTTTATTAATGGTATATGTTAGCAGCATTGTGCGTGATTCCATTAAATCTAAAGTAAACTTATTTCCCTTGTGCATGGGTGTTTACTTTTTATCTTGAAGTTGTAAGAACTGTATTTCATGTTCAGGTTTTCATATGTTTACTTTCCTTTGAGAATTTCTGAAGTATTGTAATGGAAATTCTCTCTAGCATCTATCATTGCCAGAGAGTAGACAGTTTACTGTCCAGAGAATCCGTCTGGAAATCTGAGTTCAAAATTTGAAAGAGTCTTGTCTCATTCTTCTGCTGTTAGGTACACTCTTCCATTCCTGAAGGAGGACGTATACCTATCCTCCTCCTGAAAATATTGTCACAAACGCTTCTTTAGGAATGTCATCTGCTAGCTTGCAGCTGTTGGCAGTATAAATATTGTAATGTTCTTTAATTTAGATTTGAGTAACTGCTAGATTTGCTACACCCACAGTTTTCTCACTTTTAAGATGAACTCTGAATAATGGTCACAATTATTTTGTTTCTTTTGTGTTCAAATTATTTAGGATCTATTCATGTGTTGATCACAGAAATTCAAGGAAGGGGAGAATCCATCAGATGGATCACCTGCTCATATCACTCTAACCATCTATCACCTGTTTTTTGTGGGGTTTTTTTTTGTGGTTTTCCTATGACCTTTTTTTGGTAACTGGAAGATATATTATGAGGTCTTTGGTACAACTGAAACTTTGCTGTTTGGGCCTTGTTATCCACTGGTATATGAACTGCATAGAAGAGTCCTGGTTAAGCAGAAGTGTGCAAACGGGAGGCAAAATAGTGCAAATGCATAAGAAGGTTAACATTGGAATAGCAACATTGCTGCAGACTAGAGGTCTGTACAAACTAGTACAGTGACAGCTAGGTGATGGGCCACGCTCTCACTTCTATATGGCAATGCAATTTTTGCTGTCATCTCCTCGGAGATTTTGTGGTCTGTCTGCAGAAGCAGGAATATGACGAGTAGATGGGGACTCACAGTGCTGCTCATATTTCTAATATTCAAGTTTATTAAATTTGCTTTTCCATGCTTTTAGATATTTACATCTTTTGAGATGTAGTGAGGATGGTAATGAGTCTTTTGCTTTCTATTTCCTGGAGATCTGACATGCTATACCTATTACCAAAAAGTAATGATTTAGGTGTAAAAGAAAAGTTCCATTTTAAGTAGCTGTAAAAAGTCTCTTTTTCTGAAATAGGATTACTTTTATGGAGAGATATTTTTCTCTGTTTCTTCTGACTTCTCACAGGTGATACATGAAGCTTTAATTATAGGCTCCTCCTTCGTAAATGGGGAGAGCTAATACCCTATCCAAACAAAATGTGGAGAATTGCATTCGTGATAAAATGTTTTTAACTTTAGGGAGAGGGAGTGAATATGATTTCACCCTTAAGCTACTAATACATTACTGTAATTTTTAGCTCAGCTGGGATGAGTGCCAGAGCACTGACTCAGAAGATTAATGCACGAGCCTCTTTTTAAAGACCCTGTCCCTGAGGACTGACTATTCCACATGTTAGCAATGCTTAACAGATCAGTCTTTAATGTTGTGGATTTAAACAGTGACTTCACTGCCTTTAATTGTGCTAATGGCCATCCTTTTTCTAGGCAGTGTTTTACTGTTGCTGCCTGTGGTTCTACAAGGAAGGCTTATTGGGACACTGAATTTTCTATCTTTTTTTTATTTCTCTGAAATCTGTGCTGAGGACTGAATGAAAATTTAGAATGAAACATCAGATTGAACTCTGTAGAGATGCCCTCTTCCTACCCAGCTCTACTCTATTTGTACTTCAATTCCCAGTTTAATTTTCCATATCACATGCCATTGTGGATACTGGCGTTATTGAGGACGGTAATTTCATAAGTGCAGCTAAGGGGTAGCAGTGAAGCATTGCAATGGCAGCGAAACCAAGGGGGAGCAATATTGAGGTACTTTTCCAGGAGCTGTGCTGCTTCCTGGTTTGGTAATGTTAAGATGCCTGCTTCTGGATGGAGAGTAGTTGTTATGTATTTATCAAATGACACAATTTTTTTTCCCTTCTTTGGCTTAGGAATTGCATTTAATTTGGATGGGAGGAGGGGAAAACACCCGTGGTAGTAGACCTCTGAAAAGGGAAGTAGACGTAAAGTATCGATTCTGGATGTTGCATCCTTCAGCAGGTGCACCTGAACACTTATTTTTATAACGCATAATCACAAGTCCTTTGATTTAAAAATGCAGCTATTCTCAAAATATAATTTATAAATAGTCCACATTAAATCGGTAAATATGCATACATCTTACTTCCCATCAGTCTTGATATTTTTGAATAATGCATACATTTGCTGTTACAATCTGAATGAAAGAGGCTGAAAACATTTTGTTTTGTTATAAGCTATACTGAGCAGCTGATCTGGTTCAGAGCTGTTACTTTTCAAAGCATGTAAAGAGAATGCTTTTCAGGAAATATTGCCCGTGAAAATGAGTAGACCACAGCTGAGATACTTTCTACAAATTTGTACAGAAACATTCATGAACAAGTGCTGTATCAATTGACTATCTACATTAAGAAAAAAAAAAAAAAAAAAAGAAAGAATTTTGAACTGTTTTAAAAATAAGGTATAGGAATAAACCTAGCACTGCTAGTGGTGTCTGTAATTCAGTTCTTATCTGAGTAGGAAGGGAAAGAGAAGCTACCTTCACAAACCATCCACAAACCCAGCAATGTGCTCTGGGAAGTTCGAGGCTTATCAGCTGTGTGTCAGACTTTGTGCCTGTCTTCAATGTTCCAGTTTGTGGAATAAGGTTGGTGCCTGTGTGAATGGGGAGCACAGAGCCTGGCAGTGAGAGCCAGAGAGTGAGAGTGTCCCCCACGTGAGATCCATCTCGCCCAGTTCTGTAAGCTTTTTCTGAGCTATAAGATTAGAGATGGTCTCTGATGAAACATGATAATTAGCAAGGTAAGCTCATGTCTTTATAAAATGGACTCCAGCTGAAACCCAGCCATGACATTTTTACAGCTAAGGAAGATAATGTGCCATGACTGAGACTAGGGGATCATTCTTAATCATTTATTTATTTAAAAAAGTTTCAACCTGTGTAATACCCTCTAAAACCTACATGAATCTACCTCGCTGAAAGGATTAGAGCTTTTATAAACACTACAAAGCTTTGTAGAGACTACAAAGACACTGCAGTTTGCCATCATATTTATGAATTTTAAATTTAGGACATATTATTTAGTGGAGATTATTATTAGGAGAGAGATATGGAGGCTACCGTGGAGTTAATTTCCAGCCCAATAGCATCTTCAAGGAAGGATTTTACTTTCTTTTTATATAATTTTGATTTCTTTTGCTCATGGTACACACATTTCAGGATTAAAGATTTAAATATTTTAGCAATATTTATGATTCTGTGCCTTTTACCTTTCTTCACGGATGGTTAGCAAAATTCTCAGTGTTTCTATAACACAGTATTTTCAGATCATGCGTAGGGTGTTTGCAAGGAAAATTTCAACTCTATCTTCAATGTGAAGGAAAGTTTAAAAGTAGAAGCCTTCCTGGAATTTAGTAAAGCACTTGCAATCCGAGACGCAGATACAGGCATCAAGAGAGTAGTCCTAAGGGATGAGGGTAGATGAAATGAGGTTTCGCTCTCTCCCACACTGGTCTTTCGAGAAATACGTTTTAGATCGATAGATTGCATCTGGAAGTATTCAGGCAGAAAATGCAACAATTCCCTATATATATTACTACCATGCGAGCGAGGCCACAGGCTTCACTCTACCTGAACGGAAGACAAGAATAAAATGTGAGACTTAGCTGATAAGACTATTTCTTCTTGAGGAATATATCTTTATGATGAAATCTTCTATATCTTGCCACTGTCAACGTAAAATGGCAAGGACTGGTAGTGTGGGAGGGGTTATGGGAATGGATGCATTTGAATTTATTTAGTTATTTATGTAGACAGGGAAAATCCTTCCTTGCATCTCACTTGTCCACCAGGCAACAGAAGTCCTTAATTTTCACTGAACTGTCTAAAAAAAATGTGGAAAACAAACTGAATAGTTATCCTTGCAGGCCTGATGTCAGATCAGAGATGCATTATTTCATTATTTCTTACTTAGAACTTTATATCCACTGAAAGAATCACTGATAGTTTTATCCTGAATCAGACCAAAAACAACTGAAGGCTCACTTCATTTCTTACCAGACAGCTATTTTAAGCACTGATCAATTATTTTTTTTAAATAAAATTCGTAAGGACAATAAAAATCAGTCCATAATGATACATGATGATATTTTAATAAGGTAAGGATATGAGATTGTTAAGAGATTTTGAAAAGGTTCTTTTCACATTTTCTTTTTTTTTTTATTTTATTCCTTCCTATTTCAAATAGATTTCTTTTCTACCTCTTGTTTTTTTCTGATGAATAAAAATTGCCCGAAACAAAAAAATCAAACCATGACTTAATTGTATAAGGGTAGAGCAGTTTTTAGACCCTGCACTTTAACTTTTCTTTGAAATAGATCTCCTTTTTTTCCCTTTTTCTCTTTTTTTTCCCCTCCTTTTCTCCTAAGTGTTTTTGCAGTACAAAAGAAAAGAAATAATTGGAATATTCCTGATGATTCCTTTTTTTCCCACTGGGTCTCTTTGCAAAGGAAGGAGCATGAAGTGAGCCCCTCTGGTAGCTTATTTTCTTGCACATTCTTAATCTCTGATGACTGGAAGTGCATTATGTCACATAGCCAAAATCCAGCCTCTCTTTTTTTTATAACTGAGTGTGTGCCCAGTGCATGGGTTATGTGACCTGGGTTGGTCAATGCAGCATTATAAGTTCTAATTCTATTTTGAATGGGCTGATCACCCATAGCTTGTTTTAATGCTGTTTCTCACCCTGGGTGTTATTGTTAACAATTCTGGTACAATTCTGTTGAAGAATTGGACATTACATTCCATTTCCTGTAATGTCTTTTTGATGGTGAACAGGTTTTTTTTTTCCACATTTCAAAAGTTCATGAAATGTTTCACCATAGTTAGATGATATAGTAGATTACGAAAGTGACATCCTAAGCTGGTAGACATAAATCTTTGTGTCAGCTGTTGCCTTTTATCATTTATGTTTTTCCTCAACAGTAGTTAATTTGATCTCCAGACTCTAATTTTTTCCTAATGAGGTTGATGGATGTGTGGTAGTCTAACAAATCTAACAGAACCTAGTACAGTGAAAAATAGGTTTTCAGTAGTTTAATATAGACAACTGCGTCCTTTTCGCTTGCCACTTCATTAGTTTGTGTCTCAATAATGCAAATACGTAGCTGTTGTTGTATTTGAACTTTTGTCAAATTATATTTGCATAATATGTTTTCTTACCATAATAATGTATTTGGTATTGGTATCTGGTAACATGATGAAACCAAGTGTTTCTTTCAGCTTTGGAGCACTGAGTTTCTATTTTTGGCATTTAATATTTGCATTTTCAGTTCTTAGGGTTAATTTTGCCTTAAGATAGTAAATAACATTACTATGAACAAAACTTAAATAGTGGTGTGTATTTGTTTAAATTTCACTGCTTTCGATTATACTAGAAATCTCAAATAATCTGAAAATGAATTATTGTGGTTTAAATAAAATGTGATGAAGAAAAGAAGCTGACAATGTCTGCTGTTTCTCTTGCTGAACTGGCTAATTTATTAATAGCAATCCCATGTCGTGTGTCCTGTTTTTGATTTAGCTGCCTTTTTGATTAATGTTGAAAACTTTTGCTTGTAAGTAATTCTAAAAGAAGAAAATTAAGCACTGTACTTTTGTCTGAACAACCTACATGGTTGCGTTTAGCTGAGAGGGTAACCATCAGTGAAATCACCAGACAAGGCAGCTGATCTTGAAAAAGATTGTCCTTTCAGTGATCGTAATTCAGAGCTATGTGAATAACTTGTCTATTTTGCTTGATTATCAGATGAGGGATGGAGGAGTGAAGGAAACTCATGTCAAACTGACTTTTTGTTTCAACAACGACTTTTAGTGAAAACAAAATTGAAAAAATACTTAAAACAGTTTTTGTTTAGCCACTTGCTCAAGTATTAATGTGTAGTTTTGATGCATTTACAATTAAAAAAAAGGATAAATTGAAGGCTAGATTTACAAAGCTGCTGGTGGCAAGATGATTTCATCATCCATTTTATCTAATGGGAAATTTGTAGGAGAAGGAGTTTGATATTTTCCATTGATCAGGATTTTTTTTACCTCCTACATCAGAATGCTGCAGGTATGGTTTTGTTATTATTTTTAAATGTGTTTTTCTACTGAAGTGTGTTTCTCTATATTTTGCTCTAGTTGAAAGTATTCAGATAAAAGTTTATTTACAGTTGAATTTTAAAATAGATACCGTTTTTTTTCATGTAGATGATGAATGAAAAAGTCATATATCTTTTGCAGATTCTCAGTTTGTAAACCATTTTTTTTAATCTAAATTTTCTCCCATTGTTATGTATGTATGAATCTCTTATTTTGATACTGTTTTCCTTTATATAAATAACTAGATACCCCAATGAAGCAGGAGCTCTCTTTTTTCTTGCTGTTTGAACTTGCTGCTCTAGAACTTTTCCCATATCCACATTGACTCACGCAGAGTAGAACATTTTCAACAGGAAATGTTCTTCTATCTGTGATTCAAGTATAGTCACAAGATGTGGAAGCCAGAGCTCAGATTCCTTTTCTTGCCTGGTTTGACACCTGGTTTTGAGGCCAAACATTTCTCAGGTGTAAGCTCTGCCTGATTCATCATCTATTCTTATCCTAATATAAATCAAACTATTTAGCATAAGAAAATACATTGAAAGAAAAAAAAAATTGTGAATAAAGTCTGCTTTGAAAATGAAAGATGCTGAAATAATTTGTGGCATTTATACCATCCTTTCATATGTATATGGTGTTACACTTGCCTTCTGCCTTTTCAAACAGTCTCTATTTGGAGTTAGATAATGCAATCTCAGTCCTTATATAATTTGGTGATTCATCCATAACAGCCTTTTCTTATCAGAAAAGGGTAAAACTTTCTGTAACCAGAAAATATTTCAAAATCTGTCAGAATTAGAATTCTTGTTGTCTTACACAGTTTGTACATACAAATGTACATAAAAATGGACAGATACAGCACCTGCAATTATACATTATGTTATTAAATCTTGTCAGTTCTTTCAGGTAAGTCCACTATTTCTGTCAATTTTGTGTTCTGTTTTCTTAAGCAAAATGTTTTCATCAGTGTTCATTCCTTACACATTTTTTGCTAATGACTACCTGCCTTCCCTTGCTCGCTTACGCAAACTGAGAGGATCAAGACCACTGCTTCCAGCCAGTTTGATCCAATAGGGAAATGGCAGATTTCTAGACTTTAAATCATTTAAACATAACCATTTAAAACCAAAAATTTGAGAATATTTATAAAATGTAAAAAATCTGTTAAATTATTCTGAGTTTTACTGAAATCATTTGTTTAAATCACTTATGTCTTATCAAAGGATTCTTATCAATGGTATTTATGCTTGTTTCAGATGCTTATTTAATGGTACTTATAAAAAAAAGTCACTAGCACACTGAGAAAAAAGCCAAGTAGGCTAGAAGTTGTTTAGAAAAAAAAAAAAAGCACTAGAGGAAAAAGAAGACTAGAAATTGAAATATTAACCTCACTGGTCAAGTTCGTTACAGAAGAATAGCAGGCTTTTTTGATGCTAGCGCAAATTCACAAGAATACATCTTGGAATAGAATTTAATGCATTCATATCAGCCTGATTCTTCACTGTCTCCTTTCCCCAGCCAAGTATTTCTTACAGGAATCCATAGTCTTTCAAACACTTGGTGAACACTGTTACTGTTTGTTGCTTATTACTGTGAGACCTTTGGTATATTTCCATAAAAAAAAGTGAGTAAATGTGATTATTTTTTATAAGTTAATCATATTCTCATTTACATAACTATTTTGGATTTGTAGCCTCTGTTATAAATCCTGTTTTTCAGGATTTTTTTTCCAGATTTTTTTTTTCCTATTTATCCAATTGCTTTCATATTTTTCTACCTTTTTTTTTTCTGAGACTATAGCCTCATGAAGAATCACTTGTCAGAAAAGGAAGTTGAAAAGCAGAATAGTTCAATATATAGGAAATCAGGAAACTTTCCCATGTTAGCATTAAGCTGTCATCATTCTGGCACTAAGTTCGTTAAGTAATGATCTGAGTTGATAAGCCCTTTCTATTACTTCTACAGTTTACAGACCCATACTTCTTTATATGCACAGAGAGTAGACAAATAGCAATTCCATAATTAAATTGATAGTATTTGCATTTAAAATGAACACTTCGATGTATAAATTACTAAATTAAATTACTAAAAAAAACTTTGCAACATTTTAAGATAGATCATAAGGTATTAACGATTTCTTGGGCACTTGCTAATGATACAGCAAATTTGAAAACTGTTATTTTTACAAGGCAAAAATAAAATATTCTGTGACATGTAACTTTAAATTTACTTATTTTTAAAGCTCTCCTTTTAAAGCAGCTTTCCTTTAATTGGGAATCACATTTACTTTGTATTCTTAATGAAGAACCATATTTTCAGGTGAATAACACTCACCACTCTAAAGCATTGTTCATTGAAAATTTATCCTCAAATAAAACCTTCCCGTAAAAGTTACCCACCTCAGATAGTCCGTGCAAAATGAAAATAGACATTCAGAAAAGTTTTGGTGGAAGATCTACCAAAGGAAAATGGGTTAGCTGTAGACAGTCCAATGAAGGATTCAGAGTGCAGTCTATAAAGAAGCATATTTTTGAAGGAAAAGGAACTCTTCATAATACCTGTGTACCACTGCAGAATTGCATTTTGCTTGCTTGTCTGGTTTAAATAAAAACTCGGGTAAGGTACAACTAAAGAGTAATTCTCATCATGAAAACATGGTTGGATGTTTTGTCTTCAGTTTTTCAGTAGATCTGGAGAAACAGAAATGGAAGAGAGGGAAGGAACATGTACAGAGTGATTTCATTTGCTTTGTGAAATCACGTATTTTCTGAATCCGTGAGAAAAAATAAGATCCTGTGTGCAGGTGAATGTTTGAGTGAATTAAAAAACATAGAGCTTTGCAACTTATATAATGCAGTCCCTGTGATATAGAGACAGGTTTAAAACAGTTCTATTGTTGATAACATTGACGAGTTTCTCAGGAATACAAATATTCTCTGTGTGTTTTGGCTGTGTCATAAGGTAAACAGAAACAGGCATCATGTTCTCAGGCTGTTGAACAGATACTTAGTAAGATAAAGAAACAAACAACAACAAATGCACCCTGAGAGAACAGTTTGAATTTTTTCTTTGGGAAACAAAAAACCCTGTTAAGGTAATGGCCAGATCTTTTAGCAGATGTGAATCAGGATAGCTGCAATGGGGTCAGAGTAATACGGATTCAAAGCAACTGGTTCCCAGTGTGCCCACACTGGCAGTGAAAAGCATGGAGATAAAAGATAAGGAAGAGAGTAAATGTGAACTTGCAAGTTTGTAGTACAACTGCCCTGTTATAGTGCACCGAAGAAGCATTGACAATATTTTTAAAGCATAAAGATTGCCATCTTATACTCTGATGAGCTACAACACTTGAAATCATCATAAACTAGTGTTTATTCTGTATAACACAGTCATAAACTGACATGCAATTTGCAGTGTTTCTTAACATCTGTCATTAGCCTATCTTCTGAGTTGCAAGATGAGAGGAATCCTAAGACTTTGCTACATGAAAAGCTGGTATGCTGCTTCATGTTGTGCTTCTAGTTGTGCCTGGTATCAAAGTGTTTTAAGAAAACAGAGTTTTGAAAATCTGTTCCTTGAGAACCAGATTTTAATGCACTAATTCGTGTTGACTGAAGAGCAGAGATAGAAGGAGGAGGAATATAGCTTAGTGTTTTTCTCCAGTCTGATATCCTGTCACACCCTGACTTCCACCTCTTGCCAAATTCATTTATTTCTGACTTAACTATTCACTGTCTTCTGAATATATTAAGAGAATGAAGATTTAAATTCCAGTGAACGAACTGAATTAATCCATTTAACTAAATTCATACCTCTTTGCTGTGTTTAAGTCCTGTATAATAGCCCTGCTGTGTTTGCTGTAATTTTGAGCTGTGTTTTTATTCTCAACTACTCCTGCACCAGCTGCTGCTGGAGAGCACTGTTGCTGGCATATCAATTCATGAGTAGCAGCAGCCCAAGGGAAATTGTTAAAGCAGATCAGTTCAACAGATTTTGTGCTCAGTTTTGAGAATTCTGTCCTTTGTTTCCCCTTGTGTGACACGCAGATCTTCAGTTCTTGTCTTTTTTGTATGTGTTTCTTTAACTCATAACCCGATAGCATTATTTACATTACTGAGAAGCATCATGGTAATTTGGTTTCCTGAGAGAATGCAACACAAGTTCTGTGCAGCTCTTTAGCCTTCAGCATAGGTTGTCATCTTCTCTTAGAACTGAACATGCCTTCCAGACCAGAGCCTGACTTTTATTAGTCATATTTTATTTGATCTTACTTACAATTCAGTTGTATATAACTATTTGATATATATTGGGAAAAAAGACGTTAAACTTATTGAAATAATTTATTTAATCTTTTATAAAACTTTTCCTATGTTTTGTGAAAAGGATTTTATGGGAAAAAAAAGTCTATATTGGATAAGAACAGGTAAACTTAATAAAAGTATGCAAAGAGATTACATGTTTAAATGAGAATAAGTAGACTTAAAAAAAAATTACTAAATGCTCAGAAAGTTTTGATCAAAGAAGACATAGAACTGAGTATTAAATATTACTAAAGTAAAAGACATTGGTAAAGATGTAGGATTCCCACAGAAAGAATTATAGTTTCAAATGGTAGAAAAGTAGTAGCAAAAGGAAAAAGGAAAGCATGGCACAGAGTTTGGGAGGGGAAAAAGGATTTTATATATATATATATATATAAACTATATTTTTGATATAATGGCAACAATACAAATCACAACAATAGCTCCGAGAGTTTTTTTGTTAATGATATTAATAATATCAGATTCTATACTTATGTTTTGTAAATCTTTTTTTGTTATTGTTTAAAAATAAACAGAGGAATTGGTTTACATTCCAGCAGAAGCTGAGGTCGAGACTGAACAAACATACTGAAGTAGTTTCTAAAACATAAATCAGGACAATCTCACTGCCTGCAGACGAGTTAACAGTATTTTTTAAAAAAGAGTTTGCAGAGACTGGAAATGATCCAGAAGACCAAAAGAAAGCCACTGTGCCAGTATTTCAAAGACTAAGCAGAATGTCATAGCTACTTACGGACTTTTCATTCTGTTCAAAATAATGGACCTTCTTAAAAAAGACTCAATTAAGAATCAGAAAGAGAGCAATATAATTACAGGCAATCAGCATGCATTTACGGACAAATACGTCATGTTAAGTGAATCTCTTAAATAAGGTTAGCATTAGGTGATAGAGGCAGTAAGGCTGGCATTATATAATTAAACCTAGTTTAAAATTTGAATTCTGTCCTCTGTAATATATTTTGTCATGATTGAAAAGCTGAAAAAAAAATCTCATGACTTTTAATAAACACTATTGAACAAAGGCATTTGAAGGAATAAAATGCCTCAGACCATGTTGATGGGCAAATGCTGTTTCAGGAGAACATATTGACCTGGGCACTTTCTGCAGTCTGCTGCCTTAATAATTTCCCAGTCCTGCTTTTCAGGGAGCACAATCCACTACCTACCCAATTCTGCAAATCTTGATCATATCTTCCCTCAATTCTTCATCAGTGAAGTAAAGAGATCCAGCCTTTCTAGTCCCTGATCATAAAGTGACTGGGCCAGGCATTCAGTTTACTTGATCTTCTTTGTATCCACCTTAACAGTATTTAAAGTATTTGACATACATTGTTATGCTTTAATTTTTTTAAAAATGGCAAGATAGCGCTCTCTTTTTTCAATAATTTTTCACATGTGCCCAAAGTTTTATTGGGTTTTGTATTTAAGTACTATGCCTGTAATCTAGGATGACTTTTAACAGTGACTTCAGATTTTGGCTTCCTCAGCTGTAAATGCCAACATGTATGGGCACAGTTGCATTACCTTAAGTTTACGTACACTAAAGCTCATCTTTCAACTATTGACTGCCTAGTTTTGTGAAGTTCTTTTAAAGTTTCATTGCTGGTGTCAGTGTTTTAGGTGGTCCAAGATGTCTCTTGGGTATTTGTTGCCATTGAGCTGTTTATTTCCTTCCTGGCCTTTTTGGAGGCACAGTGAATGATAGCTATTTTTCCCCTGTGGCTTGAATCAGACTGGATACATCTCCATATCTGCCAACTTTCTTCCTATTCCTAGTTTAAATACTCTGCCCTGACCTTTTGAGTTTCCTGTGCCAACAGCCAGGCTCCGTTATGGCTAGGGGGTGGCCTGGCAGTTCTGTTCGGATTTCTGTTGTCCCAAAATGTTCCCCAGTTCCTACAACTCCTGAATTCTGGCCCTCTACACAGTGCACAAAGTGAGACTCCACATGCCTGCCCACATTTCTTTCTATCTTTGGAGATTGCCTCTGTTGCAAGAGCATTTTTGGAGCATCCTGCAAGCAAGGAAAGCAGTGACAGCTACAGGGTGACTCATCCAGTATCAGGTCGCTTTTTCTCAGCTAGGTGCCCTCCTCTACTGCTACATCTGGTTTCCTCAGCAGCAGGAACTACTGGTCTCCAACTAGGGTGGAAGTAGATTTTTTCCTAGAATACAACTGTAGACCTCCTCTATGAACCTCTTAATTTGTTTTTTAGCTGTTCCGAGGAACAGGCTTCATGCAGATGATGCATCCTGGCTAGATAATTGTATTTACTATATTCTGTGTAATAAAATGGGGGAGAATGTCATGGTAAATACAAAAGAGGACTTTTATTTTTTCATTTGGATAGCAGGTATGTTTCTGATGAATAGCGGACGTAAACTGTTGAATACATCAGCGTTTCCTGAAGAAATTAAAATCCTGGTTATAAAGAAAATATTTTTTTCCTTATTTCATTCTCCTGGGGATATCTCTGAGGAAACTTTTTATTATTTCCTTTAGTAGGAAAAATAAGTGCTATTTCCTCACAGATTATTTTTTCCAGGATTTTTTTTTCAAGGAATGAGTAAGTAACACTGATTTCTGGTTTGCTTATGTTAAAAAAGTAAGCAATGTTTCAGAAATTTAAGTTTATAGTCCCCTTTTTTGAGGGGTCTTTATAGAAGCTCCAGATGGTAACTTTCTTCAGTTTTATGAATTTTAACATGGCACACTTACAACAATTTATTTAGTTAAATAATTTAGCTGTGACAGCTCCTTGCCTCTTCTATATTTGCTTGTTTTACTTGGGATAGTATTATCTTTTGAATAGCTTTAGAAAAGGCCCATTAGCAATGTCAAGGGAAAAAAAGAGAAAGCTTGAAAATTTAAAATCTGTTCTGCTTCATGCAGATTGGTGGATTCCTTAGTGGAATATCCAAATCCTTAAAAAAAAGAAAAGTCATCTCCTAGCAGAGTTCACGGTCTTTACATTGAATCACTTTTTTTCTTTTTACCTTTCTAGAATGTTTTTTCCTTCCTGTTTGTATATGTGAATCTTTCCAAATAGACCTTCTGTGTCTATGCTGGTCAGTCTCATCTCCGTCTATGTTTTATAAAAGGAAATGAGTTCTTATATAAATGTTTAAAAAGTATTATAAAAGTACCCAGTTCTTTTCATTGACTAGAAGGATGTTACATTGGTTGAAATGTACTTCTTTTTTATTTATTTTGGTTTTGTAGGAAAAAATAAATAGTGAAAGTTAAGTAGTGGAATACATCATCCAAAGGGATTTGAAACCTTTTATCATTGGAGGTTCAAAAATGAGGTTAAAACACCTGGTGGGAATGCTTTATATCATATTCTTGTATTTGCATTTGTGGACTTGGGACTGCACACATATCCAGGGCCGTATGGTGAGAAGGAGACAGAGGGAGAGGGAGAGAGAGCTGCTTTCAGCATGGAGCTCAAACCTCTCCTCTGTTGTGGGTCTTCCCAATGAGTCTGCGGATCAAGCCAGGTAGTACCTGTGTGGTAACAGAGCAGTAAAAAGGATCTGTACAAATGTGCGAAATACAAAAGCTGTAATGGGAAACTAAGGAGAGAGCCACAGATCTGCATGTCTTTGCTAAAAAGAGCATCAAAACTTAAGGTAATAACTGTATCTTCAGCCGGCATTGGTTTAAATTTATCTCTTAGTATGACACTAATGGTGATGTGAATAGAAACATAAAACCAAGAGTAGATTTCGTGAACAGGTTACAGGATAGTGTATTTTAAAATTTTATGTCACAGAAACTAGAATATCACATTGATTCAAAATGTGTATTGTTTGTTACACAGTGGATCACACTAGTTGATAAATGTGCTTTTCCCTAAGAATGAAGCAATGGAGTAAAAGGTAGCATTGCCACTGGGAATCGGGCTACTCACGTGAAGTACCTTGTGGCACAGCAGAGCTCCTCCAGGCTTGTCGCAGCCATCATAAGGGAGACACGGAATATTTGCTGAGAAAAAGCAAGCGTTTCGGTGCGGTGTGGGCAGTGTCACTGTGCAATGTGTGTCTGCTTTTGTTTTCCTGAAAATCTGCAGAAGTCGGGTCTGTTAGTGCACCGACTCTGAAGCCTGCCGGGTTACAGTGTTACACATCTTAGTTTATTGATATGCCAGAGAAGGCAGGATGTGAGGGGAAAGCTAAGATGGTTTGTGTATCTCTATACTGTATTTTTGCTTTGGTTTTACAAGATGGCTGCATAAATATTTTAATAGCTTGCTTCTAAGAAAAATCAGTTTATTCTATTAATAGGCATTTTAAAAGTAGTTTATAAACCTATGCTTGTTCCAGCTCACACGGTACTGCCTTCTGGGTTCACTCTAATAAAGTAATATTGCACGGCACAGCAGAAGAATGAAGCAGCCTTTCACCATGAGGTTGTCAATTTGCAGAATATCCGTTAGAGACAGGCCTGCGTTAGCAAAAGGAAAGGACCATAAGCTGCATCGTCCTCAGCTTGTACTTCCGAGAAGTGTGTGTTTGCTAGTAATAACAAGAATCTGGCATTTTAATATCTGAGTTGTTCCTCCTTTACATCAAAGCAGAGCATTTAGACTCAGATTTATTGTCAGATTTTTCAAGTGGATGTCCCTGTGTGTAAAGAATTCATTTCTAGCTATGAATGTGTCAGGTAGTCAGTCTTAAAAAAGATTGAGGCTCAACTAACTTGGAAGAGTATTTTCTTAAGATAAGGTTTCTCACTGTTTCAGTCCATATCTTATCGCAGTTTAGAAAGAAAAAAAAAGGGGTGGCTTGTAAACAAGGAGAAGTTTGGGACATTACTGCCCTTGTCTATTGAAGAAATAACCTGACATAAATGTGACTTGCATGCTGTTGGTGCTAAGAATAGAGCTACTGGCACTGTTGGTGTGGATCGCATCTACTTTAGAGATAAACAATCAAATGGATATTTTTGTATCCCTGTCTTTTCCATACCTGCATATGTTCACAAAGAAAGCACAAGACTATTAAGGATTTAAATTTTGTTATGATTTTCGCATGAAATTCAGTTACCACTTCACCATTCTATGCTTAGGTAAAGCTTTATGGACACTATTTCTTAAAAAACATTACAAGGTAAAACAAAAATATGTTGCAGATTGTATATGCAACAGCTTGTGCAATATTTGTATATAAAAACAGATACAGTGGCTCTAAATAGAATGGAATGTAATTAGAAGAGCTGCATGCAGCAGTGATTGGTGCTAAAGAGAATGAACAGAGCATAAGTTGATCTGCGTTATTTGTTTTACTGCTTCTTTCAGAACAATGAATATCATTTTTGACAGAATATAAAAATCCAGCAAAAAAGTCGTAGCAGTATTTCCTTCCTCCCTATTGTACTGCAGCAAAAGCCTTTAAATAAATATTCACTGCTGCAGGGAAATCAAATGTATCCTTGGAGCTTGGGAATACCGTATGTCACTCAGAAGAGTCCTTTTTTGGCAGACACCTGAGCTGGAATCCAAGCTCCTCTAGCTAGAAGAAGGGTCGCAGTGGTATGGGGCCTTTGAGATAGAAGGAAAGAGAATGAATGAGGAATTAAAGTCTCCCACAAGCCATTACTTATTTATGAAGTGAGCTAAAAATTGCGCAGTTACATTTCCTTTGGATACGGCACATCCTTTCCCTTCAACTCTCTCTTTTTTTTTTTAAGACTATCTAATATTGCCAGAATTTTTAATCTGTGTTTTGGCTCTGACTATGTACCATTACTGTGGATAGTAATGTGCCATCTGCACAGGAGGAGTCAGCACCAAAGGCACAAATGGCATGTTCAAAATGAAAATTATGCAGAGTCCTTTCTCTATTTTCCTGTCTGCTAAATTTGTGCTTGTTTGTTCCTGTTTGGATGTTATGTATTTTTGATCCATATGTTTACCCATTAAATAGATGGGATGTTTCAGTTTCAAGAAATGCGGCTGAGGTTGGTATCCTATTAAAATCAGCCCAAAGCATTCTGAAATACTTTCTTATGTGATAACGGAGTTATATTATGTTTTGGGTTTAAACACACAAAACATAAGTGGGTCACACCTTAAAGATGACCCCAAGTGACGTAGTTGGCAGGACGTAGAAGGAGAAAATGAACTTCATTGTAGCTCTTGCCCTGACTAGCAAAATAAGGAACCAGGGGGTGGTATTTCAATCTCTGCATCTAGGATGGGGGGAAGGTTGAAGACTATCACCTGTGAAGCTTGCAGGTGACCGGAAATTGGAATTTGAGGTTCAGAAAAACTGTTTCTGGCAGGCAGGAAAAGCATAGGTCCTCTTAAGAAGAAAGGAAGGTGGAGGAAGAAGCAGTGCTCAGATTCTTTATTTCTTCCTCCTCACAACGTTATACTGGTCAACAGTATAAATGAGAAATCAGTGTCATAGATCTGTTCCTGCACATGGAAAGTCTGTGTAAAAGACTTCATGGCATTTTATGTGCGTCAGCAAAACTGTATTTGGTTTATGCAGTTTTCAGAGAAGTATCCTCTATTGAAAATTGCCAGCTTTAAAAGTCAATATTCATTCAAGGTAGTGAACATTATCTTAGATAATTCTGACACTAGTGTGAGAGGCCAGTTCTTGCTTTCTAGGCAGTTTTTTACCCATTATACCAATCCTTTTGCAGTTACTTTGAAAAATACTCTCTCCAGACTGATGGGAGAGAGTTTCTTGCTACAGTATTGTCTGCACTGTGACACTTCAACACACAGACAGATGAATATTGGCAAAATGCTATGAAAAAGATATAAGGCATCTCCCTGACATGATTACTGGCATTTGGGAAACCAAAATGGAGATACCGAATATGGTAATGAAATGGCTGTGCAGATTTGTTTACTTGAAAAGACACTGTGTGGGTGGAACTTCGTTTGTCATCCACTTAGAGACAAGGTCAATCCCCCTGTTTAAATTGTATGAAACACTAATGCATCAAGGGAAAGTTATTTTGCATAGAAATTACACCTCTGGTAAATATCCCTTTGTAAACTGCACAACCCGAATTTCAATTACACCTTGGTTTGTAGCGGTGTGCTGCTCACAGTCTGTCTGAAAGGCTCACAGAAGAGAAGTGACCTGTTTCTTTATACTGCGAGCATGTAGAAAAAGGGTCAATTTACCTAAATCCTAATGCTAAATGGAAGAAGAAATTGCTTTTTGGAATATCCAATGTAATTTGTTGCAGGCTACACATTAGATAGCACTTTCTGAAGATGATAGAAGACATTAATTGATTTTGTAGTTCAGTGACACAAGGATAAGTGATTCTCTCAATCACGCAGCTCAGCTCTGAGGCTAGTTTTCATTTTTCTTCTTTTTGATCTGAAAGGTTTATATCAAATATGTAGGAGGCACTTGATGGGAGAAACATACCGTGCAGCACGTAATTAGTATGATGAATGCATCAGCTAGTGTCTGCCTTTGGTTAACTTACTGGATTTTAGTGTAAGTGTCAGCTAGTGCCCTAGCAGGAAAAGCAGCTTGTAGGTGAGAAAGGGGAGGAAAAGCAAACAAAAGTGTTCTTCTATGTAAAAGATTATTTGAAAACTAACCCTTAAGTGTTATAAAATGAAAAATGGTTTATTTTCTGGGTAATGTTAGTGTTGGTGTGTTTCTCAGTCAATAACTGGTTTTGCCTATTTTCCAACAGATAAATATAAGAATCCATAGAGGATGCAATAATTGTTTAAGATGCAGTGTAGTATGAAAACAGATATCAAATTGTGCTTGCCTGGAAATTGAGTCCTGGCAACTTGTGGTGTAGTGGAGAGTGAATAACCACCCTCCACGAACTCTTACTTCCCTCCTTTTGTCTCACAAATGTGCACACAGAGCATCTAAACTGCAGTATGGTGAGGACCGTGCTCTGACCTGGTCCTTAGGGAAGCAACGATGGCCAGTTTATAACTGATTTTAAGGAACATCTTCTCTTACTGACTGCTGTGGCACTTAGCCAGTAGGTATAGTTCTTTCATCCCTGCCCAAATATAGAATAAGAAAAAGAATATATTTTATGTATATTCTTCTCCTTCTAAAAGAGATGAAAGCAAGCGTTAATTTCCTTGATAATCTGTCTCTAGGTTCTAATCAATAACATAACGCAATCTCTGTTAAAAATAAGTAAATCCCTTCAGTTCCTTCACACAGCATGCATGGTAGCTAGGAAAGTTAGAATAAAGCTGAGTGTTGCTCAAACTAGTCATTATATAATTGAATGATCAACTGGTGAAGATGATGTGGCAAGTGTGTTCCCTCCCATTTCACACCTGCACCTGGGCTCATTTCCACAGGCTATCATTAAGTGTGATTGGAGATGTCTTTTTTACATCTTCATGGCTGCGCTGAGCTTGTGCAGTCTTTGCGTTTTCACTTTGAGCCATTTGTCCCAGGTTGATGTGGACATAGCTCTATGAGGTTTAGCTGGACTTGTTCCTGACAGAGTGACTGATGGGGTATTGGACTCACTTAGGTTTTAACCATGTCTTTGATTTCTGGCTGTGAAATATGGTCACTGTTGGAGGCACAATACAAAATAGCTGCAAACTGATGCCTGACCTTATATTTTGATACTTCTCCAATGTTGTAAATTCCAAAGCAGCTTCTGTTTAAGCTTACCTTTAGGAAGAAAAGTGTTTGTTAATAGCTCAAATAGCCCAAATGCTTAAAAGCTAAGCAGGTAGTCGGGACATTGAATCAGGGCTGGCAGCGAGAGAAAGCTTTAGAGATGCTGTGGTGGGTAAAGTGAGCTCATCAAAATAATGAGCTGAGGAAAGGTAAGTGGAAAAGAAGTGATGGAAGGGTGAATTTCTTAACTCTAAGCAATTGTTATAAGCATGGACAAAATTACCTGTTGTTTTAAAGTAAGAGATTGAGCTGCGATCCGTTCAATCTGTTGAAAGCAAGTTTGTACAAGCATAGGCAGCCTGCAAGACAAGATTAAAGTCTGACAGATTGGCAGGACTGAACTATCAAAGACTGAGAAAAAAATAACTTTAACAATATAGAGCTAATCTACAACTTTCTAGGCAGCCAGCCTAGAAGAACATGAGAGGCATGATGATATAACAGTTTTTTCAAGACAGCATACTATATTCTGTACTAGCCATAAGAACTGTTATAAAACTGACAACAGCCACCACTGGCAGGAAACTGCAGTATTCAAGCATTGTGGTTTCATGCATGCATGGTGTTCTTGCAAAGTCATCAAGATGTAAAAATAGGAGTTTCGTGACTGAAAAAATCCCCTCATGTCTTTGAGTTTACACAGTTTTCCATGACAGCTGATTATGATGTTGCTAGGAAATCTATTCTTTTCAGAAAGTGACAGAAGATAAATAGTGAAGTTAAATAGTTAAAGTGCTTCATCTGGAAGCATCTGTTTTATTTAAAACAAAAGATTTTGCAAATTTTTTTTATATATTTTTAGATGGGAAAAATTGAACTCAAATAGCATTACTAAAATAAAAATCTTCAATGCAATGTTAGCGTTCCTTACAATCTTTTTTTTTGTTCATAAAACTTCTTCAGATTGTTTTGCTTTCTTCCTGACTTTGGATGGAAAAATATTTTTCTATCTCAAATCTTTCCAAGCAGGGAAAAAAATTTCGAGTCATACTTGAGATATGTCATAAATTCAAAGACTCTTAATCAACCTCTCGTTTTAGCATATCTCTTCAATTTCCATGAAGGGGTACTTTTAGTAACTGAGTACTAATAATGAGTAACTAACAGTAAATGCTCCAAAATTTGCAGCTTGATATTGTGCTTTAGTAATATATCTGTTTTCACAACTTTAAATATATCTAATGATAACACGATACAAACCCATGTCCATGTCAAAGACAAATCTGAAGCTTCTTAGAAAAAAGAAGACTGAATCTCTTCCATGTCTGATAGAAAAATTATCATAGTTTTTTTCTGCTGAACAGTGGAGAACAGGATTGGACAGAAGAAAACACGATTCAACTTCTCTTTTCCATTTATAGTGTAAGGAACAGGAATTAATTTCTGCTTTCCTAAGGGACAGCTAAGAACATAGATTGGAATAGTTATTGAGAAATACAGTGTTTCACATGACTAGCTATTGAAATGCAAAACAAATAGGAGATGAGATCTGAATCTCCTCTCCATCAGTTTCTATTACAAAAACAAAATCCAGAACTTCCAGAACTGTCTGATACTGAAAAAATGTTACATCTTCACCAAAAAAACAACCCATATGACTTCAGAAATGTTTATTTAAGTTACATATTGTGATGTCATTTCTCATTAGATACTTAATCATCATCCTGATCCAAAACTCATATACATTAAGATCCAAGATGAACATAAAACTTTGTTGCAAAATGTAACGAAACACAATTGCAGCAAATACTATATAATGCATGAAATTTGGCATTTTAAAATACTCTGTTTTTTTAACAGTGAGATAAAATATTGGCCTTTTTTTATTAAACTTTACATTATTCTTTTGAAATAGGGGTTTTTTGGGTATTTTTTGGTTTTTTTTTAAAGTATGGAATACTCACAGACTGGACAGAAATTTAGTTACTGTGGTTGGGATGTGGAGAGCTGTTTTGAAATTGCAACAAGGTTCTGTCATGGTTCAAGAACATGTGTGTAGTGTAAATACAATACTTGGAAAGGAAGGTTGAATGATATGATGTGTATGAAGCAAGGTTAGGAACTGCAACACTGACCTGGCACCCAAGTCTGTTCTTGTATAGGACTGTTTAGCTGAGTCCCTTCTGAAAAGCACAGAATTCAATATAAAGGCAATATACGTAGTACTGAGCAAAGACGATAGAGCTACAGTAATTTAAAACAATGTAGATTTAAAAATTCCTGCATTGAAGGAGTTGTTTTAGAAGTCTTAATTTTTCATAAATATACATGTCAAGAGATTTGCTTTTCTTTTCATGCTTTGATTCGCTGCAAAGATAAGTAGAGATAATGGCACAAAGTCATACTTATGCATGAAATAAATGATTGTTATTTCTAGCTGAGAGTTCCCTATTCATTTCTGTATGTAGACACCGTTGTAGATTTATGCCAGGGACAGCATAGCATTTACCTTCAAAAATGTCCTGTGTCCTCCTTCCATTCCCTCCAGAATTCTTTACTAAAGTCCATTAATTTAATCAGGATTTCCTTTATTCTTTTGGCTCTGCAAATACTCTGTTGTTGTGGGACAATACTATGCCAGCTGTACAGGAGAAATATATACCAAACACAAACATTACATTCAAGGAGAGGGTTAGAAGTGATGGCTGAAAACCCCATTATCCTTGCGGAGTTTTTGCCATTTGACAGGTTTGCACCTGCATGCACTTATCTGAATTTTCTCCACTTTATTATCAACATCGCAGTCTTTCAGGTGGGGAATGCACTTAATGATCTGGAAAATTATTTCAGTGTTGCTTAACAGCTGTATGTGAGAATATAGTGTGTGGTACAGTTAACTCCTGTCAGTTAACACCACTGTGAAAAGTGGGTACTAGAATAAGCTGTTCACAGATGACCATCTATTACTTTGAACTGCTGAGAGCAAAGCTGGAGAACATTAAAAGTTGGTAGAAATTCTTCAGTATTGGCATAAGTATTTCTAGCACATCAGAGAACATGATTTGGTTGATGTTGTCCGTTAAAATATATGCATGCTGAAGCATAATGAGATTTTGTTTTGTTTTCCATTTTCCATTTTGCACTTTTAAAAATAGCCCTTATTTCCTCCACAGAAAGCGTAGCCCTAGTAATGAGGCAGCAGTCGAAAGACTGGCATAGCTTTCAGACTCAAGATTGTGATTGCAGAACTGGCAGCTAAAAAAATCTATTACTAAAAGAAAAATTATATGGAAATCACCGACACACCGTAAATACGCAGTTCTATAATACAGGTTTTGTCAAGTCTCTTTCCCCAGGAACTGTATATATCCCAAGAGATATATTGTATCTATGTACAGGAAGTGGCAACAGTCTCAGGTCTCAGTTTACCTTCACTTTTTGGATGTGCAATGCTACATTTGTATCTTTTTAACAAATATTATAAAAAAATTACAAATGAGTTCCTGTACCAAGTCTGGTTTATGATAACTGTTTGTGCCTGTCAGCTTTCCTAACTGTTTCAAGCAACTGGTTCTGAGGACCTTCTAAAATAAAATAGCATGAAATGCATGTTTACATTGTAATCCTTGTTAAGTGAACTGCATTGTTGTATTTCATGTTTCCTATAGGGTTTTTCTTTAGATGTCCAGCTAGACATCTTAGCAGCCATTCTGGGAAATCTTAAAATAGGAAAGCTCTGTGCTAGTGTTTAAGGTCAGAGACCATAGGAGAGTAGTCTACATCCATGGAGGTTTCTTCTGAGTTAGACAAATAAAGCTTCAGGGAATATTGAGAACTTGTAAAACACATAGAGCCAGCATCACGCATTTTGCAAGGGAAGATATCATGTCATGCTGGCCTTTAGATCATAACACCTTTCCAAAAACCAAAACGTAGTGGAAAATGCTGGTATTGCATGTATGAATTGCAGCAGGCAGACTCTGAACGGAACCTTTCTATGGCTTGAGTTTGCAAAAGGAGAATGTCTGTGAACTGACAGGGTTGCTCTGGAGTCAGATGGCTGGACCATTCCCCTGGTCAATGCTACATATTTACTGAGCATTATGACTGGATTTGCACTTACAAATTGAAGGCAATTCTGGGCTAAAAGCAAATAGAGTGCAATCATAAATTATGCATGGGGATAGTAGAGATTTAACTGATGGTGACTAGTAATATTGTCCGAGATCTGAAATGGTGTGGTCTAAGTGGTGTGATCTGAGTGGTCAAATCCCCACGTCTTCCACTTTCTACCCTTTGGTTTATCAGATCTAATATTTTTTTTCCTGGTTTCTCCTGTTTTCTGCAGAAAGACACAGTCCTTAAACATGTCTTTTGTATTTTTCTAAAAATCATTCATTCAGATAAAAGAAATATTAAAGTCAATATTTTGAAGTATTAGTTGCCCAATGTTAGATTTTTCTGCAATAAGTGGACACACTTATTTTCAGGACATGTTTCTAAATTAATGTGTTGAAGCATTTATATTTGAAAATTATAGCTTTTATCTATATTGTCTTGGTATCCTGTAAAGGAAACTGTTTTAAAAGGGCTTTTTTTTTTCTTT
Source organism: Eudromia elegans (assembly GCA_003342815.1). NCBI lineage: Eukaryota > Metazoa > Chordata > Aves > Tinamiformes > Tinamidae > Eudromia > Eudromia elegans. The sequence goes on from PTEX01000312.1 coordinate 319,250, forward strand.
TTTTTCAGATTGATAAGACCAAAAATAAAAGATACGGTGATTTGAGACAGCTTTTAGAAACTTTTAATCTTTTTCTTGAAAAAAATATATTAATTTGTTCAGAGCTGTATTGCTGTGTCCTTTGCAAAGTATATATGTGTATTCCATTAAATGGCTTAAGTTTCTGAGCATATATATCTCATTGTCCATGTGATAAATGGTATCTTCTATAAAGGATAATAAAAGTCTGTTCTCCAGTCTTTTCTAAATGGCTTCTGGAACACAGTTCATTTAAAAAAAAAAAAAAAAAAATTAAAAAGTGATGTTGTATTTATGTATTGGTAATGTATTGGGTCATCTCATAAAGGTTTTATACAGATTTTATAGAAGCTTTTTAAGTTTACTATTCACATTTTAGCATTTGCAGTATTACTTCTTCTTAAGTCTTGCAAAGAATTTAAAGGGATTGTTTAGGATATTATAATCTTTGAGGTCAAGCAGTTGTCCTATGTACAGGAAAATGTTTCTTACAAAATTAAGAAGTTGTTGACATAAATGGACAAGATCTACTAATGCTAAATCATCTACTTTGCACTTGTGATGCTTTCTAAACAACTATCAAATGCACCAAAAAACCCCCTGTTGTTCAGCTATGAAATACCGTTTTATATGTGTGCTGCATTTTAGTTTTCACTTGCCTGAGAGTTAGGACCACCAGATTTTGCAAATAATTACACTAGCTTCATTAAATACGTTGTTTGTAGGTTTGTCCTGGCTTAAACCTATGTCATTTTCAATGTTTCAGTTAATTTATACTAGATATCCTTTAGGGAGTTAACATTTTCTTTCACTTACACTGCCATGGTTGGTTTTCTCAGAGCTTTACTCAGAAGATGCAATTCTAAGTGTCTTCACAACAGACTTCTCTCTCTAGATCTACTTTGTTTGGATGTTTGGATGGCTTGCTGTATATTGGAGCAGTGCTGTATGCCTGTGACAGATACCAGGCTTCACTGTGCTGAACTTTCTCAGTTCATATTCAGGTCATATTCAAAAAGACAAGATGATGGAAGACATTGGGGAGTCTAAAATTTAAATAAAGGAGTGAAATTAGAGGTAGATTTGAAGTGAATTGCCAATCCTTGAGAGGAATTAAAGTCTTGAGTGGGCACACAATCTGCTTCCTATCCCTAGCATGTGCCTTAGCATGCACATTCACAAATGTCTGTTTTAATCTTTAGGTGTGTTTTGAAGAGGCTGTGGAATAGATAACTATAATTATTGGTCAGATTCTCAAGTGCTATAACTACAGCTTTACTCATGTAATGCAGTCTTCCCTGATACAAGCTCCCTTCCCCATTCCCCCGGTCTTCCCCTGCAGAATTAACTCATCATCAACTCTAGTCCTGGATTGACAGCTTAGCCCTCATCATGGTAAGAAGCTTTTTGCCTAAAAATAAAAGACAAGATTCTTTACTGATGTAAATCAAAATAGGTTCATTATCTGCATTCAAAATATGTGGGTGTATTCCGGATCAACAATTCGAGCTCCTGCTCACCTTCTTCATATGTGTACTTATATCTGATCTTAAGAAGAGCAGACATGAAGTGCACTTAGTGCTTCTAAACATGGCAAGCCATAATTACTGCATTTTTGGCACAAGGAAATCTCTTGTCCACTCTAATTAGGATTCTTTGTGTCTGGTCTGATTCCATGGATTTTTTAGATTCTCTCTTGATGAGATGAAACACTTCATTTATTTTTAATTACATATAAATTGCTGTACGTATAGATACACTGTATCCACTTTAGGCACACTGTTTATTACTTCAGGGCATTCTGAAGATTTAGAAAAGTGACCTGCAGATACAGAGAAATGCAGATCGTAGTCAAAGGAAGGACTTCCTCTGCAAGCATGTGTGAAGGGAATATTACGAGAATTATCTATTTCTGCTCTGCCCTGATAAAAGAAAAATGGTCAAAGAAATTCACAATGAAAACTGGTATACTGCTCTGACTCTGGTTTGGTCTGCTGAAGTTATTAAAGAGTAGACTTTTATATAGCCCGTGTTACAGAGCTCAAGAACAATTAGTTTAAGAAAATAATTTAGCCTTCATAGTGTCTCAGTAACATATTGTCTCAGTAACATATTGTCTCAGTAAGGATTGGATTTAAACTATGGCAACCTACTGTCTCTCAGTTGTTAACAAAAGAATTAACCATATTCTTTTTTATTTGCCATTCGTATTCGAAAGCCACAATAATAATGTAATTTAAGTCCAATCATGTGAAGGAACTTAATGCTCTTTTTGTTGAAAATAAAGTTTTCTGCTGACCATTAAGCTGCTTGCTTTGAATGAGTCGAGATAAACCATCAATCACCAGTTAGAACATGCATTTGGTAAAGAGTCATTGATTTTTTGTACCAAATCTCAAATAAATGCAGTCCTTTTATCTTTTACCTATTTTATCCTCCTGTGAATATTTTATATGAAATGAAGAAAATGCAACAGTTATAGAAAAATATATGTCTTCTTGAAAGGATCTCAGATATAGAGTATTATGTGTTCACATTTTTTTATTTATCCCAGGCTCACATGAGACAAATATTCACACAGAGTACAATTCAGTGGATTCACTCTGATGCTGCTCTTGATCTGTTTTCTTGTCCTGTGCAGATCACTAATTAATTATCAATGGAATTAGATGTATTGAAAATACCATTTTTAACATTTTTCAGGATTTTATATATATATATTTATATATATATATTTCATTTTTTACATCTCCTGATTTGTAACAGTTTTATATTTCAAATCTTCACCTTTGGTCAAGAAGGAAAGAAAAGATTGATATCATGAATTCTGCTAGGATCAGAACCAAAACTTTTCTTCATACTCATTTTCATTACTGTAATCAATCTTTCAGTAATATCCTGAAATATTTTGGCATGTCATTCCAGACATTAAAAATTACCTCATATAAATTTGGTAGAAGATGTAAACAGCTAATGCTAATTCAGTGCAAGTTTGAAATATTGCAGTATGTTTTATTGCCAATGCATAACCAAGCTATGTAGAATGTTCCAGTTATGCAGACTGATTTTATCTTGAATTAGCTTCATGCTTTTTTTAAAAAAAATATTGCTTATTTATCTTTACAGAGCTTGAAATGGCACATTTGTAATTTTTATATTCAACTATATAAATTTTGTGTACATTAGAAAGGGTCATGTAAATAAGTGTGGCTTTTGAAGCTGATTGATCAACAAAATTAAGTTATTAGTTAATACGTGTCAATATTTATTCATAGAAGGAATTGGAAACCTGAAAACTGTTATCATACTTTTTAAAGACTGTACCTAAGAAAGGTAGGTAGGAGGAGAAGAAAGGAGAAGCATACTTTATTTGTGCAGCATAGAGGTTTGTAATATCCAGTACATAAAATTTTGATGCTTGTGACTTGCTTGATAAAACAGCGTGTCTTTCCTCACTATGGGATCTGAGAAAAAGTCCTGTCTTTCCCAAAGTTGATGGCAAAACTTATGTGGAATTATTAATAAATGAGGTTGTCTCCATACAGAACTTTTCAGGGAAAACACTTATATTTTCAAATTCATGCTTTGTCTAATGCAGAATAATTTCAAATATAAAAAAGGTTCAGTTTCAATATCAAGAAGGTTTCGGTACTAATACTTTCAGGCTGGCTGCCTTGCAGTATAATATAGTCAGTCAAAGCAAAAACAGAAAAAAAATTATAAAATTGTCTCCTCTCATGAAGTGATCACGTTTTATGTTGTGTCTGACCTTATTGTGATTTTGAGTTTATCATAGTGTGAGGGGTGTCTTTTAAACAAGCTACAACGCTACCCTGGTTCAGTGGTCGTTTTCTTTGTAGTGGTGCACCTGTGGCAATGGAACAACACAGACCTCTGTTTCCAGCCAAGCCTAAGATTTATTGTACCTCCAGGTACAGATTTATCTTTTCTCTGACTAGATCAATATCTAACTCTCAGGTCAATAAATCCTGATGGAATCTCAACAGAAGTCAATAGCTATCTATTATGCCACCTAACGGGCAAAGATTTTGTGGGTGTTGAGTCTAAGAAAGAAAATAATATCTATGAATAAACTTAAAAGAAGGTTTATTCTATGATTTCTTAATATTTTGTCTAGATACTATATATATATTTTTTTTTCTCTCTCTCTTTAAGTGTTTCAGAAAGTTAAGAACATTGTTGATTTGAAAATACCAGTATCGGATATAGATCTTTCGTGTTCTGTTTACGAGAGTGGTTGCATTATTGTGGGAACAGACTGATACTTTGTTAGAAGTAATAACCATTCAATGAATATATAGATTTTTATCGGTTACAATGCTGTTGCAGAAAATATTGCAATAGTATTTTATAGTATTCTTTTCATTGAAGAACTTGTTACAAAACCAATCAATTTTGTAAGGTATTTTTAGCAGATATTTATGTGAAATATATATGTGTTTCACCTTTCCAGATTGAAATACCAATCAATCACAGTGTTTCATTTACACTTAAAATTTACAAACAAGCATTCTTAAGAGTTGAGTAAAGTTGTCCTCTAAATGCCTTACTTAGCAACAATTACTTAGCAAATTGCTCAATATTATTAGAAGCTCATTAATGTGTTATGCATGGGTCAAAGAGGCATTGAACTTAATTGGTGTGTACATGGGCAAGTAAGTAGTAAGTATAACACAGAGAAAAGAACACATCCTTGGTCTGCTGGCCAAGCAAGCTGCATTATCAATATACTTGAATTACCTGAAATATCTAGGTGCAACCTGTAATTAATCAGCACATGAAATTTTGTTCAAATGTAGGCTCTTTCTAAGACTGTATATTGCATTCAGTTTTCAATCATCTGGATGCAATTTTGATCCTATTTGAGTGCGTTCTTTTCATGTCTATAAACTTTGTCTCTCATTTTGTCCCTATTATCAAGGTGAGCTGCTATAAAAAGAAACCACAGTATTACTTGGCATTATGGGCAACTGTGTTAGGTGCCTCCAGTTATTTAGATACATTATCGTATGCTTCTTGAAGACAGAAAGTTAAATTTAGTTTGCACACAGGTCTAATTTATTAAGTAATTGGTGAGAAATTGTGAAATTGAGTCTTTGATTCGATCCATTATTATTTCCATTATTAAGGAATTATTAAAGAGCTACAGACTGTTGGTGAAATATGTTTGATATAAAATATATATTGCTGTGAATATTGATATTAATATGAAATATAAGCACTTTAACCTTCAACTCTTATTTTACTCTTCTTTTTTTTTAATTTTACTCTTATTTTAATTCAAACAACAGATTAAATAGATTTTAATGCGAATATGTAGGTATTATTAAAAATAGTGTTTGATACTGATAGCAATGGCTGATATTTTGAGAGAGGGTATTATCACATTTGTGAATATAAGCAGGCTATTTTCAGTTAGTTCTTAGTTCTGTCTTTCTTGTCAAATGGGATATCCTTTGAGAATATTCCTGTACTTAATTCCCATCTGCTATGTTCAGAGGTTACTTAACGCATCTACTTTTTACTTAATTGTTTTGTTCATCTCTTGTCATAAGGTTATTCTTTCTTACCAAGTATTAAATGCAACCTAGAGATATTTATACTCCTTTATCACCCTTAATGAGTAATTTCCTCCCCTCCACCATTCTGGGCCCTTGCCTTATCTTAGTACATGTCATTTACTTGTTCCTCCTGTCTGCCTACTTGGAAAATAATCTGTTATGGAGAAGTCTTCAATTTCAAGGCAACAGTAAGATTATTTGATAGTCTGGTACATCTGTATCTGGATATATGTTGTAGCTACCTTAAGCATACTGAAGTAAGTACTTAAGTATTTACAGCCAGCATTCACTATCAATTTTTGAGTGAACAAATTATCAATTTCTCTTTTTGTTTGTTTGTTTTTGCTTCTTCTTTTTTTTTTTTTTTTCT
>PTEX01000312.1:325261-359628 GCA_003342815.1 Eudromia elegans
AGAACATGGGATCTTTGCTTCTTTTAAACACTTCTTAAAATGAATTGTCAAAAAAAAGAAAATTTCTACACAGCAAGAGCATCACACTTCAGGCTTACCTCGTACTAATTTACCTGCAGGATACACCTCCTGTGGTGGCAGTGACACATCAAATTTTCATATCAATGATTTGATTGTTTTAAGTTGAAGGGTTTGACCACGCAGCTATGTTTGCACCTAACCATATGTATCTTCAGAACTGTAGAAATGTCACTTTCAAGTTTTGATTGAATGAAAATGACCACTGAATGCAAGACCATTGAAGTATTCTCTGTTCTAATGAACACTTTCATGCACATATATACAGAGAACTAGTATGTGGTGGCATGTTTCTACCAGAAACAAGGCTATTTTTTATTTAAGCCAATCTTATTAAGGCTTTCTTTTAGTCCTCCACTCTTTATGTCCCATGGTTTTCAAAGGAGAAAAATAAAATCCTTAATAAAAGAGAAGCAATTTTAAGAGTGGACAAAAACTTTCAGATAGAGGATTTCCCTCAAAGAAGGTTTAACTTTGTTTTGTTGTCTGAAAAATCTTAGGAATTTATCATGCACAGTTAATATTTAAAAAGAACCAACTTACATATACTCAGAACGGCATACCAATTTGATAAATGTATTCTGGAAAAGCATAAATTAGGCCTTTTATGACAACTTTTCAGAATCTGCACTTCGAAAAAAATGGTGGGATTTTCATATTTTTTTTCTGAAGATATAACCTAGAAAATGTTAGTTTGAGTCTTCTGGAAAGAGGATTAGATTAATGAAGGATAATAGTCATGGCTCAGTCTCAGGACCATGAAGGTTGTTAGACTATGCATGAATAACAAAGTAGCTAAGCAAATATAGCAATTAGAAATTATGAAGTGGAGAACATTGATATAGAAATCTGAAGGCGCTGGAAGCTAATAGCAATTTAATGGGGATTAGAAGGCTGCTTTTTTCAGAAGGCAGTTAGAAGACAGAGGGAAAAAAAAGGAAATGTAACAATGATAGGATCATGACTAGATGAAGATGATAACATTGTTAGTAAAGGCATAGAAAAGAGCTACATCCATTCTGTATTTGGAAAGAAGCAGAATTATGTGTATTTATTGCATTAACATCATACAGTTTAACAGTAGCTGAGAAAGATGCTGTCTCACATCTCTCCTGGAAGCAGGCTTCCCAGCTTGAATTTGTTAAACTGGGAAAGTTAAAAAGAGCAAAAAGTAAAGCATACAAATGTGAGAAAAGGTTGTACAATGAAAAGCATTTACTGTTTAGTTAACCAGAAAGACATTTAGCATTGTGGGAGTGTGGTGGTATCTGTATGAGGAAGAATACCAAGGACCGGTCGTTTGAGATTGAAAGTGCATAGGACCAAATAAAGGGCAGATCTTTGACTTTATAATTAATAACTGCAATATTAGGTCAAGGAATTAGATGTCTTTTTCTACCTCTTGATTTCTTCAGTAGAAAATTATATGCTTTCAGGAGGTTGTGCTTTAACCAGACAACTGTAGTGTCCTGTGATCTAGAGGTCTGGTGGTATTGGTGAAGAATTCACCATTAAATGTGAAGGTCTTAATTAGAAGATTATATTTTAACTGTGGATGGATCTGGCTAAAATCTCCACTTAGAGGTTTCATTTAAAGGAAAAGAATTTTGCTTAAAATGAGTCTAAATTTTCTGAATTACAGAATCTGTAATAGAATTTAGTCCAGGTAATGTGTTCCTTAATAAAATGGAAGAAAATATATTTCCCTCCTGTCTATACCACAGTAACACCTATTTTGCCAAGCAAGATCCACAGTTCCCCACTGCTTTTCTTTAAACACAGAAATTTAGGCACGATAATTCAATTATATCCATACAGTCCACCGATACCCCTGGAGCTGGGCACATAAGCTCCCATTTACTGCCCAGCCTGCACAGAGCTCCTCAGGCAACAAGGTGCTATGTCCACACAGTGCAATGGGGAAAATGTAAAGACACCCATGCCTTTACAGTCACAGAGTGCCCAGCGGATGCTTGTTATTGGGAAGAGCGTGGGTTTGGAAGCAGCATGGCAACGTTATGTGCCGCCTGGGCTACCACCAAGGCCTAGGTTTGAGGTAGATGATTCACTCCGCATCTGCTTTTGATGTTGGAAGCACCAGAGGCTTTGTTTTTTTCATGAAATAGGAAACTTTTGAGCTATGAACATTAAAATGAACTGCGGTTCATTCTGGAAAGGTTGTATTGACACGTTATGCAGAAGTTAGCTTTAAGAGAAAACTAATTAAATGTCTTGGGTTATTGAATATAAAATTATTGAATATTAAATAGTTTTTTTTATGAATTTCTTCAAATTCACCACATAAGTACATAGTTAAATACTTAGTTGTGAGCTGTGATTTACATTTTCTTAATAACTTACTGCACTTGAATTTTCCAAACCTTCATCTTTACAGTGCCAGTTACAGCTGAGCCTTTAGCTGTAGCTACATGCTAATATAATGTTTCTACACAAAACCCTAAAAATGACAGCATATTACATCATTAGATGCCACAAAATACAGAAGTACCTTACACGAACACAACCTGGAGAAAAAAAAAAAAAAAGGAATTGATTGGGATTCAGTAACAGGAATGCGTTTGAAATGAAGGAAGGAGAACATGCCAAAAATAAACATATTTTCCAAGCTTTCTAAAATTCAAAGGTGACGGGAAAGGGGAAAGTAAAGAACATACCCAATGTAGTAGAAATATCAATCTTTTTTTTTTTCCACTGTCTGACACTTTAATTTTCTTCTTGGTAAATTTTGTGTGATGCTTTGAGGATAAACGCAGGCCTGGCCTGTTGAAATTTCCTGATGGCAAATGTTGTGAGACATTGTCAAAACAGAGGAAGAGTTTATGACTCTGAGGTCAAGAGCAGTAAGAATAGAATGAAATGTAATAATACTAAATTGAAGGCCACATTATAGTACCATTTACAAGACTATTTGTAGTAACTTTATTCTCATTAGTTTGGAAGTGTTGTTGGAGGAGAAATTCCTTGGCATATGAGTCACAGATCAATAAACCATGGGATGTAACATAGTGAGGATTCTCATGATCTATATCCAGGGAAGATAAATTCAGATTGGAAAATATGCAGTCCAAGACAGTAGAAATTATCAGAGAAATGATAATTCTAAATCATGAGAGAGGTATAAAAGAACTTAATTTGTTTAGCTTTCTGCAGCAAAAACTAAAGAGAAGTGAGGGTGCTGTTTGCTGATGTATTAGGGTAAAGAAAAGCCGTTGAAGTTGATGGGACTTTGGGAAAGCCTTCCGTGTGGAAATGTACATGAGCGGTGTAGGAAGGTATGGATAACGCCTGTAAAATAATTTTAAGATGGATCTTGATATGACTGGACTCAGCAGTCAAGGGATCCGTCCAGCTGAGTGCCCTTCACATCTTTTATGCTAGATACTGAATCAAGTATTTAGAATTAAAACTTGCCCATTTTCATTTGAAGAGAAGAACATGATGCAAGCAAGAGAAAACAGGATATTAGCATTAACATTCCAGATGAGCGTACCCTCTTGGAGCAAAGAGCAAGCAGGGAGGAATTGTAATTCAGAAAGATTTTTGTTTATATGAAACGATTTTGAAATTTTAGTAACTAGTATAATTATGGAAGTTGTATAGAAGACCAGATGTTCCATTTTGTGAAATTCAAAAGGAACTAGAGTGCAAATAGAAATAAAATAGAGAATACACAGTTTAAATATTATTCTTTGTGTGTAGTCTGCTTATTTATAAATGTAATCAATTTTAGAATAGAATGGAAAAAAATGATATAAACTGCATGAAAATCTCCATTTCTCTTGTAATAATTTCTCATTAGTTTTGCTGAACACATGCAAATCATTTAAAATACAACAGAAGTAATATTTTGGAAATTATTTTTGGGTAACGTGGTATTATGTGAATCACAGACTTTACAGTACAAACGATTGCCTGGAAGATCAAGACTCCTCCTATTAAGCTCATATTTGTTAATGACTCTTGCATGTTTAAAATTTTCCCAGAAAGAGAAGTTGATTGTGCTGTCCTGTATTTTGTTGTCAGCTATAACAACCACTCAGTTTACCAGTTAAAAACTAAGTTATACCTTAAAATTCAGGTTTTTGAGAGCTTACTATTAATAAATGTAACATTTCACATAATTTTATTTTTTCTATTTAACAATGTTTAACTGAGTTAATTAGGAGTTTTAGGAGGATTGCCACATTGTGTTCAGAAAATAACTTTCATTAAAGAATTTGAGGCTTCTTCAGTGAGCTGTAAATTCCCATTCTGTATTAATAATTCTGTAAAGCATATATTTAAACAGTTATTATGTATCAGAAAACTTTAGACTTTTGTCAATGAGGCTTTTGGCTAGCAATGTTATTTAAGTTGGGTTGAATGTTAATATACCATTTTGTATAGTGCAATATATATTAATTTCTTCATATCCTCAAAGAAGTTGACTGTCCTGCAGCATCTGGCGGTGTTACATTAAAAAAAAAAAAAAAAAGCACTGGAGCACTCTCTTGCATCTCTGTGTAGTGCGGTAGGTAATCCGTTATTTGCTAGTTGTTTGCTCATGGGGCCAGGAGTTGTTTTATAACTGAATATCAGCAAGAAACAGCTTATTTTGTTTGTAGAAAAGATTTGCATTTCCCGAAAATGTCTCATGCCCAGCCCTTTCCCTTGTCATAAGAAACTAACCCTGATTTTTCTCTCTTTTTTTTTTTCCCTGCCACCACAGGAGTCATCAGGACTGCCTTGCACAACATGGACAGGGAAGCCAGAGAGCACTATTCCGTTGTCATTCAAGCCAAAGATATGGCTGGGCAGGTCGGAGGGCTGTCAGGGTCGACGACTGTGAATATCACGCTCACTGATGTCAACGACAACCCACCCAGGTTTCCTCAGAGTATGTGCAATTTCACCATGTCATTGGTTTGGAATCGTGTTGATTTTCATTGAAGTAAGCAGTTATTCGTGCAGTCCAGTTGGTGTTCTGATTCACTGGGAGGAGGCAACTGGGGAAGAGTTTGTGTTCACCGATAGTTTTCTGATTGGCCAGTGTTTTCAGATGGAGCTCAGAATGCAGATGTAGCAGAGGTACAGCATTAAATCCATTTAATTAAAAACTGGGGAACAATGTGATGCGTGACAAAGGAATACTTCTGTCATATGTGGGTAATTCTGCATTCCTTTTGGAATTTCAAGTACTGTATGACAATGTGGTTTTGATCCAGTAAGTGAATTGTATTGTTCCCTTAGTACAAAACAACAAAAGGAGACTCATTAGAAAGCTGAATCCGTCATTCATTTGGCTGCTTCTATACACACCTGTCAAAATCACTTTCTGTTTCCTTTACACCATTTAAACTTTTAGGTTTCTTTTTCTCTTGGTGGCAGTCAGAACCTTTGCAGTTGCTCACTCTTGCAGACCTCTACAGTGAGGTCTGCCTGTATCCTAAGTAAATGAACTGTAGATGCTGATGTCAAACTGAATGTTCTTACATATGAGTATGAAATGTATATGCTAGAATACTCTTATTAGAATATCCTAATGCGAGCACTTATAGGAATAATTCATTTGTACCCAACTCGTTGTGTGCACATTGATCTGACATGAACTGGAGTCTTCTAGGAATTCTGAATTGAGTTAACAATTTATTTAAAACTCTTTGTAGAATCAAATTGCACGGCTCAACCTTCATTCCTTTGCAGATTGGCTCAAGGCCAGTAAGAATATTGCAGTCTGAACTCCAGCATTGTTGGAGCCCTTGTAGAACATAATGGACTAGTAGCTATAGGTACCTCCACAGGGAAATACATAAAGCTATTTGAATTAGAAGATTTAGAAACAATAGCAGAGATCACAAAGCTCCAGGGAAAAACAAAGCTCTCTGGCAATACACATTATGTAAAATCTGGCAAGGCAGTAAGAAGGCTCATTAAAAATGTTGCAGAAATAGATATTTTTTTCTATTCCTAATAAACACATGAAAAATAAAAAGCCTTTGGAACATTGCCCTGAATAAAGGATATTTGATTTTATATTCCTCAGAATGGTTATTGCATCCATCACAATATCTAATACTTGCTAACTATTGGAAAGGCAAGAGATAGGGTGTATATTTGAACAAATATGACATATAGTTAAACTAGGAAAAATATCCTAATTTTCCTGCAAGTTCAGAGACAAATTAAAGACAAGGCAGATCCATATATATCAGCTTACTCCCATTTATTTTCAGTGGAAATTTGGATATTAAACTGACTAGCAAGAAGAAATGTATCTTGGCACATATATTTCTTTATCTCCATTAGTATTTATTCAGAAATGGAAAAGATACACAATTTTCAGATTATTTATGTACATTTTAAGGGAGTCTAATAATTGCAAATATAATGTTGGAACAACACAATTTCATTTCACTTTTAATCAAAACTCCCTGCAAACAAAGCAAACAAAGCAAAAGTAAAAAAAAGATAGTATTTGGAAACAATACATTTTTCTCTTCCAGAAAGTACTATTTCAGAAAATATTATACTTAGAACAAATACGGTAGGGTACAAATACTCCATTTTTTCTAATACAGGAATTACACAACCATAATAGGAATTACATAGCCATCAGTGTGGCTATGGCATTACTTCTTTACTCCTTTTCAACAAGCATGACACTTTGCAAGCAGCCATATCATGATCTATAGTCTGGCCATCTCAACATCGTGAACTATTAAAATGAACATTAATGAACATTAACAAAACTAAATTTGGTGTTTATTTTTCCTCTCCTTTCCTTGTATGTCATAGTTTTGAGTTAAGCTTCTCTATTTCCTCATTAGGTGGGATGCTAAATGAGACTTGCTGGGGTTTGCCACATTCAGAAATGAGTTTAAGGGAAGTGCTAGCCAAACGGCATGTATCCAGAAGAGAGCCCTCGGGAGACAAGAGCCTCAGCTATCCCTTGGCTCCCTTTTAGTTAGTCTTATTTTATGCATGGCTGTACTTGTGAATTATGAATCTGAATCTAGCTGTAGGTTTACTTCTCTTCAGGAAATGTTGGGAAGCACATCTGGTTAGCATTTTTATTATTTCTTTTATTTAAAAGTATAATTTGCTGTATACACATGAAAGATTGAATCTTTCCGGTCTTTGCGATAGATGCTCATTAAAGACAAATATGGATTTATTTCCTTTCTTCATTACACAAGCTTTCTTTTCTTTGTGTCCAGATATAAATGATATATGTATATGTAAGCTGTCAGACAGTGCTTTGCAAGAAAGATCTTTGCTTTCCAATAATACCATCTCCCTGTTCTCGTTAGTTTTATCGCTGGTAGATCTGCTTGACTATTGATTGTGGACCCTACATTTCTTGCAGTAGTCTGATAGAAAATGAGATACTGAGTTGCATAAGAATTGTCTGTTTGTTGTTCTTTTATTATTTATCTAAAGTCATGCCTAGGATGAATAGATTCTGCCTGTTTCGCTTTCTTTGGGATGAATCGATTCCGATTGCATCAAAATCATCACAGTAGGCAGATGTTTTCGTTGACATGTTTTGTGCTTCGATTGCTAGTGATTATAGTAGGTAGGAGATCTTTAGTTACTGTTGTGTTTAGAGCTTAATTTTAGAAGGAATGATTTCTCTGATGCCGTATTTGCAGATTTTGTTGTTTGAAAAATCTTTAACATAAAGCAGAATTTAAAAGCAACTTATGCCTTAAAACATTTTTTTTTTTAAATAAATCTTGATTTTGGTGCTTTGTTTTATGGCATTGTATAGAGATATGGTGATATTTATGTATGTTCATGATTTGTGTGATCTCACGTTTTTGCCTTCTTATGAGAAGTGTGCAGCCATGTTTAAAAGATAGTGTTGTATTCGAGTTAGTTCTGTAAAAGAAACAATGTATCTCCATAGACACGTTAATTCTGCTCTGTGTTCATAAGGTTTCTACACTGTATCTACTACCCAGCCTTCTTAATGTAACTCATTAGCTAATTAAGCATATCTGCTATTGGCACGCTTTTAAAACATAATTCTTATGAAGTAGACAGGAAGGTTCTGTAGAAGTTGCCTGTCTGCATACACACAGTGGACAACCTAGGCATAGAATTTGATGCAAATGGTATTGCCAGTAAGAACACAGGGTGCACATCCATTCTGCATTATAGTGGCCCTAGAACTGTAGCAGCAGCAAATAAAACCCTATGCCTTCTTTCTATGCCATTCCAGTAGATAAGGTAGCTACTTCCTCTAGAAATCATGCCTACACTTGTAACCCGCACTCTTCACCATCAGCATCCTCCCCACTCTGCAGTAGTCCAAAGCCATCTGCTTCTGATTAACGTCTTGGCTGCTGCCAGATGAAATGAGCAACAGCTCCATTTTCTCTGATTTCCTTCTAGAGGAACATACAGAAAGTTGATTTCAAGCCTGACTCCCAAAGAAACCTAATATTTCTGTTTTTCAGAAGATTTATTCCTTCATGTCCTAAGTACAGTGTTTTCTGTCTTCAAAATCAAGCCTACCCAGCCTTGAAATGTTATTTTATTGCTATTTTTATCCTTTCTGTTGCAGCTGATTTTTTTTATACTGCCATGCTCAGTGCTTGCTCCTGTGGCTTACTGTCTAGGATATTATTTCTAGAATTTTAGCTTGCATGTTCCTTGCAGGAATGTTTCAGGTCTTTGACGTTATCAAAAATTTCTTTCATATGTGCATTCCAAAATCACCAAAGACATACAGTTGGAAATGATTGGTCTTGATTTTATTTCTGAAGCAGATATTACTTAAAAATTATAAGTAGCTTATTTTATGTTTTGTTATGAAAACTGAGCCTACATAATAAGAATGAAAAGACAGAGTCTCATGAGTAAATCTGAGCTTTTTTTTTTAATGGAGTTTTTTATTTGCTCTATTCTTAAGACATCTGTGGTTAAAACTGAGTATTTTCTGAAAAACTGCATTCTTACCCAGCATGCTAATCTTAGCTAACTTTGGACATCAAGATTAATCTGGAGCATTGCAGTGTATTTTTATGAGGTTTTAAAGGAGGTGAACTTTAATATAAAATAAAGATATAGAATTAATTACTTGGGATTTAGAAACTACAGCTGATGAAGTTGAACAGATGTAAATAGGATTTCAGTATAGAATTTTAAAATGATAAAAGTATATAAATCAGATTTTTAGTTAAATACATAGGGAAAGAAGGGTAGACTTTTTGGTGAGTATATTTGGTTTAAGATTACTATAAAAAATGACAGTACAGATTATGAGCATCATTAGAACTTCTATTAAAAAATAGATTTGTGTTCTTTGCTATTAAAATTTGAATATAGTATGTATTTACATTATAGTCACACTGCATAATTCATACTAATGAGTGTTTTGCTTCTCTTGTGTTCTGAATGCTAAAGAATTATTTCAGATAATCTTGTTTATAAAATACATGCTCAAGTTTCAAAGTGAATAAGCAATGAGTGACATTTCCTTTGTGGATGTGGTTAGTGTTCAGTGAATTGACTTTCTGGCTTTACAGGGAATCATCATAAGAAAATCTCCAAGATCCCTTGACCTTAATTTTTATTTATTTAAAAATGACTGATGGTGTTATATCTGAGGCTGAATATACAATAGGTAAATATGAACTAGGAAGCTTTCATTTCTGTCAATTTTCAGAATGTGATTTTTTTTTTCTGACTCTCAACTACAAGCCCATCTAAAGGGGGAAAAATGTGTATTATATACGTGTTGGGGAGTAAGAGTGTGTAAACTGAATGTGCTGAGTGTGTCACCAAGAGGCAACACCTTATAGTCTGAAACATGTGGGATGTGTGATGGGTTTTAATTCCTGAGAAGTATTTTGGAGTCCCCTGCCTAGCAAGGCTGCTGAAACGAGGACAGTAGACTGTTCAAAAGGCAGTTTGCATCAATAATGTCCGGAGGAAATTGTCTGTTGAAAGGGACAATGATCTCAATGTTGTCTGAAATTTCTCCTATGTTTTACCTTTCTAACATGCTAGAAACAATCAATAAGCTGTAAAGTGCCCTAAGAGATAGACATCTGAAATTAGGAATCCAGGACTTAGAAAAAGATGATGCTCATTAAATATCTAAGAGATTTAAGAGATGCATACTTCTGTGACCAGAGCAAATACTGTGTCAAGTGCTTTGTTTGAATGTCTTTTTCTTTTCTACCTTTGTCTGTGAACAGACAAATATTTCCACAGCATTTGAATTTGTCTGCTATATTATTTTATTCACTTACATTGTAGTTTATATTTTAGTGATTGAAATCTGATGTAAGTTGTTTAATGTCATTTGATCTTGTAATAGTTGTCATTATATGCTGTTTCATGGATGGGAAAAGACTAATTCGCACAATCAGATATTTTTTGTAAAATTAAAGAAAGTATATGTCATAAGAGAGTGTTAAAGTATGTGGTTTAAAAACTCTTCTGCAGCCAGCATTCATGATGCTAGAAGTTGATCATAGAATTGCTTATAGAATTCAAGTATAAAGGGAAGCTGGGAGGGCTAAAAATACTTTTATATTCAGGTCTGACTAAATACTTTTAGCAAGAATTTCTTTTACATACTAGGTTTTAAAGTCAGCTATGTACTTCAACTTTACTCTGAAGAGTAGGATAGAATCTTGCAGTGCTTTATATTTCACCTAATCAAGTATTGTCTAGGAGGATTTCTATGTACAGGATAGATTACTGGGATATATATTACAGTTATGAAGATTGGGGCATTTCGAAAGTTTCTGTGGTAGAAATAAATGCATGTTTGTTTGTCTCTTTGTTTTTACATAAGACAGTATGAATGAGGTGATAATGGCTTTGGATTTCTTTTTGATCTGTATTCTGAATGGAGGAATAGGACTAAGACCTATCCACTACAGCTTTCATTTTCATATCCCTTATGAAGCTGATCCCCAATGGAAACACAGTCCAAATGGAGCAGATTCCCTTTACAAGTGTTGCTCTTGCCCTCTGCTGACCCAGCTGCCTAACGTGGCCTGGGTCGGCAGGGAAATGACATAGAATATGCTCAACACAGCACAGCTCCAGAGACTGCTGCGGATCAAGCCTAGCCGTTAAGTTGCTCATTAGTGATGGTTGTGGAGTGCATATGTTGTTTTTCTCACACCATATGCCCAGGAAATGCATAGCTGGTATTCAATACCTACAGAAAAGTACTGAATCTGAAAACACGGGAAAAAGAGTTTTGTTTCTCTTTGCATTTTACCTATAAAAGTGGCATAAAGTTCCCACTTTTTACAGCAAGTCAGAATATTTTTAAATTCTGAAAATTATCTGGAAGTTTCTCAGGTACTTTTAATTACTCTCTATAAAAGCAAAGTCGCATGGAGCATAACTGAAACTTGTCACTGAGTATGTTCTTAATCATAAGCGTAACTCATAAAGTTTGCACTGTGATGTTAAAAAATGGGGCATGCTTAAAATAATTTCGGTTAGATTCAACTTCTTCCAGCTGAATAAGTTTGTGGCATCTAAGAGGGAAGTTTTTCCTAAAATTAGCCCAAGAGTATTGTATTCTCCAAAGTTTCAAGGCAAGCAGACTGTCTACGTCTTGAAGTTTACTTCAATGTCAATTCTATTCATATTTTCAAATATGCAAAGACTTCACTTAGACTTCAAATATTTTTCTAGAAATTGTAAAGGAGTTTTTGGCTGTGAAAAAAAAATCCCAAATTTATACATTTATTATGTTACATATGTTACAGTTATTATATTCAAAGTAATCATAGCTGAAGAAAAATGGTACTGTAACACCTATCCAAGAAAGACTGTGAGGACTTCTAAAAAGCTGCAGTCTCAAAGGAAAAACAAAAATTGTGGGTTACATGTAAAGCTAATAAACATCTGTGTTAGTGAAGAATAATCTTAGAGCAGAAAGCTGCCTACCAAAACTGAGCACAGTCTGCAGTTGAAGGTGAACTATGATGTTGTCAGAGATAACTTGTGGTAAAACGTGAGGCATAACTTCATGAATTAGAAGCGTGGAATCATGTAGGGTCTCCAGAAGGACGTATGACCCAAATCCCTGCTTAAAGTCATTTCAGTTAGATGAGGTTGCTGAGGGTCTTGTCTAGATGGGCTTTGAGTATCTCCAGGGGTGGAGATCCTACAACTCTCTGGACAGCCTGTTCCAGCAGGTATTTGGCATTCACGTACAGGTGCAGGACTTTGTACGTTCCTTTACTGAACAACCTGTGGTTCCTGCCGACCCACTTCTCCAGTGTGTGCAGGTCCTCCCGAATAGTCAGCCTGCCCTCATTTGTCCTGCTATTCCCAGCAAATAGCTGTAATCCACAAGCATGCTGTGACTGTGTGCTACTCATCAGTTTATTAGTAAAGACATTAAATAGGATTGCCCCAATATTGATCTCTGAAAGATGCCTCTACTAATCGGCTGCCAATTTAATTTTATGGTAATAATCATCACCCTTTGAGGCCATCTCCACTGTCCATCTTCCATACCTCCCTTGTCTGGCTAATGGCCGAACATCTACATAGTTTTAGCTACAAGTGAACTTTCTTTTGATGGTGTGAAATTCCTGCTGTGAAAACTCTTTTAGGAAAGTTTGGAGTATAGGAACGTATTCAACACAGGCAGATTTGAAAAATTCTTGCTAGGGAATGATGCCTGATGCTGAGCATTCCTGAGTCCCCAGCAAATCTTTAGGTAGTTCAAGAGAGGTAGATAGGTTAAAATAAGAATCATAAATTCAAGGTATTCCCATTCCACATCCCTTTTATTCTTAATCTTATCAATATATACTTAATGCCCAAGGAAGGTTTCAGTTGATCCAGTTCATCTAATTTGCAGGAATAGAACTTACATTTACTCCGTGTTTAACTGGACATTTCTGGTTTTCATTTGTAGTCTAAATAAATGGCAATAATATATTTTCTTGCACCTTCATGTTGCAGAATTTTATCCTCACACACATTTGTAGATTTCAGGTAGTATTGCTTGTAGTTATTAATTGGCTCATGTCTGTACAAGATATCTTCAGGCTATTTCTATGAAACAGTGGTAAAATTCTCATTGAGAAGCATTTTGTGATTTGACAGTTTTTTAGTTTTTAACTGTACATTTCATCAGATCATTCTCTGAAGCACATTGGTTCTGCAGAAACTAATTAAATCATGATTTCAGATGCATGCTTTGCTTGAGATTTTAACATTTTAGAAAGTTTAAAGTTAGTATCAGCAAAATGTTTCTAAAACAGATGGCTAATGCTTAGGATATGATAATAAAGGACACTGTAGTGTCATGGGGATATTTGTAATGTCTGTAGTGTCATGGGGATCTGTCAGGCAGAGGGGGCAGGAGACCTGCGTGGATGAGCAAGGACCTTGTAGCAATGCTCAAGCAGAAGAAGGCAGTATACAGAATGTGGAAAAAAGGACAGGCCCCTTAGGAAAAATACAGGAACGTCGTCAGATTGCAGAGATGCGACCAGGAAAGCTAAGGCACGGTTGGAACACAGTCTGTCAAGAGATGTTAAGAATAACAAGAAGAACATCTTCAAATATGTTAATAACAAAAGGAAGATCAGGGAAAATGTGGGGTGGATGCTGTGTTAAAAAAAAAAAAAACACAGAAGGAGCAGAGTTGCTGAATGCCTTCTTTGCTTCGGTGTTTACCAAGGGCAACCATCTGGAATCCCAGACCCCAGGGACAAGAGAAGAGGACTGGAGAGAGGAAGACTTGCCCTGGGTAGAGGAAGATTGGGTCAGAGAACACCTAAGGAAGCTCAACACCCACAAATCCATGGGCCCCGATGGGATGCACCCCAGAGTGCTGCGTGAGCTGGTGGATGTCGTAGCTAAGCCGCTCTACATCGTCTTTGTAAGGTTCTGGATAACGGGGGAGGTGCTGGAACACTGGAGAAAAGCCAATGTCACGCCAGTCTTCAAAAAAGGCAAGAAGGAGGAGCCGGGCAACTACAGGCCGGTGAGCCTGACCTCTGGGTGAGCCTCACCTCTGTCCCTGGAAAAGTGATGGAGCAGCTCATCCTGGCTGCTGTCTCCAGGCACATGGAGAAGAAGAAGGTGCTCAGGAGTAGCCAGCATGGATTCACCAAGGGGAGATCATGCTTGACTAACCTGAGAGCCTTCCATGATCGTGGGACTGGCTGGATAGATGAGGGCAGAGCGGTGGATGTCATCTATCTGGACTTCAGTAAGGCTTTTGACACCATCCCTCACAGCATCCTCCTGGGCAAGCTCCGGAAGTGTGGATTAGATGAGTAGACAGTGAGGTGGATTGGGGATTGGCTGCATGGCAGGGCTCAGAGGCTGGTGATGAGTGGTGCAGAGTCCAGTTGGAGGCCTGTGCTTAGCGGTGTCCCCCAGGGCTCAGTCCTCGGTCCGGTCCTGTTGAACTTCGTCATTAACGACCTGGATGAAGGGATGGAGCACTCCCTCTGCAAGTTTGCTGACGATACCAAACTGGGAAGAATAGCTGATGGCCCTGAGGGCCGTGCTGCCATCCAGAGGGACCTTGACAGAGTGGACACGTGGGCAGTGAGCAGTGTTATGAAATTCAGCAAGGGAAAGTACAGGGTCCTGCACCTGGGGAGGAATCACTCCAGACAGCAGTACAGGCTGGGGAGCGACCTTCTGGAGAGCAGCTCTGCAGAGAAGGACCTGGCCGTCATGGTGGACAACAGATTGACCATGAGGCAGTAGTGTGTCCTCGTGCCCAAGGAAGCCAATGGGATCCTGGGGTGCATGAAGCAGAGCGCCTCCAGCAGATTGAGGGAGGTGATCGTCCTCCTCCTCTCCTCAGCCATGGTGAGGCCACACATGGAGTACTGTGTGCAGTTCTGGGCTCCCCAGTACAAGAGGGATGTGGAGCTGCTGGAGAGAGTCCAGCACAGGGCTACAAGGATAATTAAAGGCCTGGAACATGTGCCCTATGAGCAATGACCGAGAGAGCTGGGCCTGTTCAGCCTGAAGAAGAGAAGGCTGAGAGGGGATCTAATCAGTGTGTATAAATACCTCAAGGGAGGGAGTGAGGAGGATGGAGTTGCCCTCTTTTCAGTAGTGGCCACTGATAGGACTAGAGGAAACATCAGCAAACTCAAGCACCAAAAGTTCCACAGGAACTTAAGGAAAAATTGCTTAAGATTGACGGTGACAGAGATCCATGTTGCCAGAATATGTTGCCGAGAGAGGTGGTGGAGTCTCCTTCTCTAGGGATCTTGCAAACCTGCTTGCACACCACCCTGTGCCATGTGCATTAGGAGACCCTGTGTGTGCAGGGGGCTTGGACTAGATGACCTCTAGAGGTCCCTTCCAATCTTAAGCATTCTAGGATTCTATGAAAGTTAATCTAACAGCAATGGAAAGCATTTGTATGTGAGATTTTTTATAGGAAAAATAGATGACAGAGGCATTAATTGCCTCCTTCATCCATGAGACTGGATGAAAGAACAGTATGGTACTTCTCACATTCTGTGATTCTATAATTGTATGATTTTCAAACTAGAATGAGTCTTCATCTAGTTTATCTTGTCTTACAGCTTTAACATTTCCAGTTCCTGGTTATATACGTATCTCTATGATCTCACTTTTCCTTTAGGAGATGTATTAGTCAGAGCAGAAGTTTCAAACATTTTCCACATTTATTTTAACTAGGACTAAGTGCCAAAATGCATTTTATCCCATCACTATTATTTTTTATATGAAATAAAATAACTAACAATATGAAAGTGTCAGCTGACATCATCTGAAAGCATTAACAGTTTCAAAAGAATACACTTATTTTTGAAATTCACAAAGATGGCTTTCATATGTATGTCAAAGAGGTAGCTGCATTTCAATTGAATCAACCATTACCCTGTTTCGTCATGCTGGTAATTTCTTTTTTACATGTTTAACTCTCCTTTTTGTGTTGTTCTGCTAGGAATTCTTGATTCCCTCGAGAATCTCATCATGTGTAGCAGCTTATTTTCTGGGTTAGATATGATCACAATTCCCTAAGTGTTGTACAGAGTGTTTAATAATGGATATTCTTACAACTGCTGGACATATGGATTTGGAAGAAGAGGAAAATCCCAAATGTCCTTGTTCTTTTCCACTAATCCATGGAACATTTCCAACTTTAGGAAATGAGCATAGAGCTCTGCAAATAATTTCTTAAGATTTAAAAATGTGCATGCTTCAGTGACTCAGAGGTATTCTGTCTCATGCTAGGCTGTGTTTAAAAAATATATGTTTAAAAATATAAGAATTGGAAGATTCTAGAGTTACTGTATTTTCCCCCGCACGCTCTTGTATTACCTGATGCTTACAATACCTGACATGCTTGCAAAGCAGTGTCTTGCATGCTGTATGCAGCTTGTTGAAATATGTTGTATGAAAACAATAGCAAATACCATACAGAGACTTTTCAGTTTGGAAGAAATATTACTCATTTGGCTGCTTTTGAGAGTAAGTTGCTGAAGATGTATGTTTTTTGGCAATGCCTAAGGTATGCTTTTTAACATGGTGGTGTGAAGTAAACCTCAGAGATAATTTCCATGTTACATGGTGAACAGCAGAATTGACTGAAAACTGAAGCTTTGCATTAGTTAATTTGATTTTGAATAAAATATCCTTGTAAACTGCGATTTTACTTTGAATTAATTCAGAAATCTATATACATTCGTAGTTTTTATTTGTTAGCTTTATTTATGAAGTGCTGCTTATGCAGAAGTGCATCAGACACGTAATGATTCCGTAATTTAGGCATGCATACTTTTTTTTAGTAGCAGCATTTCCTTTTTACTTCAAAATTCAGTTCTTTAGTTTGACTAGAACATATCATCCAGACTGTTCTTTTTTTTTCCCAGAACATTACCAGCTGTATGTACCTGAATCAGCTCAAGTTGGATCGGCAGTAGGCAAAATCAAGGCAAATGATGCAGACACTGGCTCAAATGCAGACATGAAGTACACGATCATAAACGGTGATGGCTCTGGTGTGTTCTCCATATCCACTGACAAAGAAACACGGGAAGGAATTCTTTCCCTTAAAAAGGTAAGCAAAAGGCTTTGGAAGTGTCTCTAAATAAAGTGTCAAAGAAGAAGAATGTCAAATAGGCAGATGCTAAGATAAAAATATTGTTTAATATGTAAACCTAACAGACCATGAACTTCAGCAGTATAATGTTCTGCACAGTGCTTCCCGGAGACACTTTAAAACTTTGCAGGAACTAGATTGAGAAAAGAAATTCAGGAAAGAAGCAATTATTTAAAACTGATGTGCTTTTCAAATGGCCATACTTAATATTTAACTAACATTCAAATGCAGTGAATGAAACTAAAGATTATTACATTGTTTACTGAAAGATTTTCTTTCTGAATTATGATTTTGCTCACAAAACTTCTTAGAAGTAAGTGAAGTTCATCTGGAAGTAGTACTGTTCCCTCCAAATTGTGTAGATCTTGACCTAGAAGGAAGTTCATCTATGACAATGAATATGTAATTCAGTTTTGGAAGATTTACGTTTCTTGATTTATCTGGCAGCTGGCGTCTAAAGGATCAGGTGTTGCACACTGTGCAGTGTGCATACCCACTTGTTTATACTGGCACGGAACAAAACTTGTGTATAAGCTACCACATTATTATCATTTATATGAGATTTCTGTGCTTATCTCAGCCTATTTAAGCTATTAATTATGAAGTCATCTTGCCATTTAGTTGTTCTTAACTGAATTCATATACAAATTAATTCTACAGATAATTCCATCTCCATATTAAGTTCTCTGAACTGAGTTCATAGCAAATGCTTCTTGAAGTATCTGTCAGCTTATGCTAATGTTCTGTGGTGGGATTTAAATTTAGTTTATATCAAGAGGACTGGGTTATCATATTTAAGCAATTATTTTTTCAAAACCTTCCCAACAAGGGAAAATCCTTTCTTGAGTTTTCACTTGGACTAGCAGACATCAATTAGCATTTCTCATGTGGGTTTGTTGTTATTGAATCTGGTAGACGTGAATTATATCTTGCAGCCTAAAAAATTAAAATGAATGTACATTTATATTTTGGTAATATGTGCTGGGCCTGGCTGAAGGTAAGAGAAATGAAAACAGAAGCTCTGAAGGAGAAAATATGAGAAAAGAGAATCCAAAGACAAACATTATAATGAAATGCATTTTATGTCTAAATAATGTAGGTATGTATGTCATTTTTTATTTTACATTTAATATAAGATTTTGTCGCTGAATTTATGTCAGCTTTCCTAATAATTTTAAAATTATTAGGAAATAATAACTGTCTGTCCCTGAATATAGTAAGCTTTAATTCAGGGAGTATTTTATGACATTTGTGATTTCATAGATCTTTTATTTTCTTTTGATCTGATCTTGAACAGAGTTTAACATGTATTATACATATACGCTGTAAGTATTTCAATTTAGATCGGCTTTGAAGTTTAATGACTTCAGTAAACCAGCTGTAATATGTAATATATACTAATAACATAATCAGTTTTGTTTCATAAATCATATGCAGTACCTTTTCTAAGAGTAGGACAGAATGCTTTCTCCTCTCTTAATACTTCTTTTGAAATATGTTCTGTAGGCATGTAAGAAATGCTAGGTCTAAATGTATTAGCTGTGTCTGAAGCCCAGAAGTGTTTCTCAGACTTTCATAAAACTTGTTTGGAGTTTTGATGACGAAAAATAATTTCTTAGCACTTCCTTGCTCGGTTGGTCAATATAATTGCAAAGTCTGCAAATGCAGAAGGAATCTTTTCCATCCTTATTTTGGGCTGTGCTTTCAACATCTCCATTTACAAGCCTCATGGAGCCACTTTTCAGTCTCAAAAATTGTTTAATACAGTATAGGTTGCCAAATCTCATGGAAAATGTCCCCTTTGCCTCATGTGATTACTTTTTTGTGTTGGAAATCAGGAAAACAAAATAAAAGCAAACCAAGATGGTACAGGAAAAGCCATTACTTCTCTAGATTCTTTCGAGTGTGAGTAATCAGCATGTTCCCCCTTTTGAAGAAAAGTACACTACAATATTAGTAGCTTCTAATCAACAAGTATCAACCAGGCTTCCCAGAAAAACACTCTGAACAGCCCATGTCTTCTTTCTTTTTTTTTTTTTTTTTTTTTTATAATAAACCTGGAATTCATTGAAATCTGCTCTTCTTTTTTGGAGCCTAGTGTAAGGAATGTAAACTGCAGTGTGTTGACTGACACTTCTGTCTGTTAGTTCTGTGACTGATTGCTTGAGGTGCATTTAGTATTTTCAGGCTTGCATGAAAATCAGAATCACTGATCCATATGGATAGGAAATGTGTTCATGTCCTTAGAAGACTTACAATTGCATTCTTACAGTTTGTGTGTTTCCTTCTTTTCACTTTAGAGGTATGTGAGTCATCCTGTGATGAATGTGATGGAATTGTGAAATGGTTCCTTTGGAAATACGAATTATTTGAAATTATCTTTTTTGGGCCACAACTTTTGCTAAATTTTGTCAGAATTTTCTGGTAGCTTAGGCATTTTAAACTGAATTTTATGCTAAATATATTAAATTCAAAAAGAATCATAGAATCACAGAATGGTTGAGGTTGGAACGGAATTCACCTAGTCCAATCCCCATGCTCAATCAAATTGCCCAGGACCGTGTCCATACAACGTCTGAATATCAACAAGGATGGAAATTCAACAGTCTGTCTGGGCAGCAGGTTCCAGTGCTCTGTCACCTTTGCAATAATGATTTTCCTCAGGTTTAGGGAGACCATCCTTTGTTTCAGTTTCTGACTATTGCCTCCCACCCTCTTTACATCCTCCCCTCAGATACTTACACACCTTTATAAGATGCTCCCTCAGTCTTCTCCAGGCTGAGTCCAGTTCTCTCAGCCTTTCCTTTTCTTTAGTCTCTACCTACCTTGATATCCTTTTGCTGGACTCACTCCTGTAGCTCCATGTCTCTCATCTGCTGGGGAGCCCGGACCTGGACACAGTGCTACAGTGTGTGGATTGTCTCTCCAAAAGAGTAGAATTTTGGACTACAGTGTTCTTCACATTTGTGAATCTCTTTGTGGGAGAGTGAGCTGATGTTGTTAGATGTCCTGATAGATCTGATTCTTGAATTCACAGAACTTCTAGGAAGAAACAGAAAAAAAAAAAGAGAGAGAAAAAAAAAACGTATTTGAGCATAGTTTTAAAACTTTGGGCTGCTGGAGATCTCAGCTATTGCTAATTATTTAAAAAGATTATCCCTGTACTTGTGGAAAAAATAGAAAAAAGTAGATATTATCTATTTGAATAGCAATGCCAAAGAAAAAAGACTTTGCATTGTGTCATGCTTTGTGTGTATTCTGAAAGAAATTAATTTTTCCTTGAAACTTAATCCAAACATTATCAGTATGCATGTAAGTTCATTTCAACAATGTATAATAGTTACAATTTGTTATCCTACTGCAAGCATGTTTCATTTTAGACTATATATGCCTTAGAGCACTGCAACTGACCAGTTTATATTTCCTCATACCTATCAGAAATTTTAAATAAATCTGTGAGGGACATCTAAGTTATGACTACAGAATTGTATTTACTAAATATATAATTGTATTTTAGTTTGTGTAATGGTATACTTAGATCTGGTTTTCATCATAATCGATTTATCAGGCTGTGATAAATTCCCACTGCTATAGATGCTTTACTTATATATTCAGAAAAGTGAGACAGCAAAAGAGAGAGAAAAAAAAAAATCATGCAGTTAGGGTTAAGAGAGTGAATTAATTGTCTTTACACAGACAATTCTGACACTTCTCTTCCATACACAGAAGAGAAAAACCATGAAATATTTATCTTAGATAAATTATGATCAACTACATTTCTATACCTTATCAGTCAAAGTTACCATAGATTTTAAGGGCAAAATACACCTGGCATTGACAAATCACACATTGAGTTTGTCATATTTTTTGTCTTAGGTACTACTTTCCTACTGTTCAGGACTTGTTCAGCCTTGGTCTAAGGCTTGAATCCTTGTGTTGCGTTCTGTTCAGTCAGGCTGTTAAGCCCAAGCCCATACAGAGCAATATTGATTTTAATGGTGTTCAGTCATGCCATTATGTCTGTCTTAAGGGATTTCAGTGGCAGATCATGACCTAAATCGTTCATGGCACGGATGAATGCATGGTATAGTAGGGGAAAGAGAGGTGTGTTCATTCAGGAAGTAGTTTATTTCAAAAGTATTTTTTATAGCATCTTGAGATTATGTCATAAAAATCTTCATTGTAACATAACTTTTCATTTCCGTGTAACATTTTTTTGTTCTGAGACTGTAAGAAACTTAGTGATAGTATATGTCTCTCTAAACTATTGACTCCACTCTCCTCAGTATAATAATAAATATTAACCTACCTATCCTTCTGTATATATTGCCTAAAGTCTGAAATCTGAATCTCAGTAAGAGCTGAGCTCTCTGTCAGGTATCTGTCCAAGGAGTATCTTCACTCAACATAGAAGCACTTCTGAAAACTAACAGTGGAAAACATTGAAATTTGTTTTATGATTGTGTGTAACTACATATTTTTGTGAAACATTTAAGTGACCAGTCAGCATGTTTGGATTTGCCTAACTTTATGTAAGTGCAGACAGAGATAGAAGTTCAATAAATTGCAAAAGGAGTATTGTTTAACACTTCCGTCTTTAAGTGACTTTGGTCCTAAGTGCCTTTTTATATGGTAGATCTGACAGATTCTTCAGCCTTGTGCTCATCCTTGCAATCAGTCCCAGCAATCACTGCAGTGCTCTTCCATACTGAGTGATTGGCTTTGACTGACTGGGTGATTGGCTTGCCATGACTACCTGGAAAATGCAACATTCTGACACTGGACAAGAGTTCTGAAAAAACTGTTAGTTCTTGATTTAAACTTTTATTGTTCTCTGCACAACTCCAAAAGAACTCAGACCATGAGTTGTGGTAAATAGAGTCTATGCAGCTCAGTTAATAATACAATTTATATCACTGATTGTAGGTTTCAAGGTTTGTAAAGTTGGAAGCTCCAGTGAACCCAAATTATCCAAAAAATTCTCAGGATGGCTATTGTACCTGACCTGAACTAGGATTTGTTCAAATTATTTCAGTAATTACAAACCTAACAGACAATATATGTAAAAAAAACTTCCCACGGCAAAGTCATGATTCTCATTCTATGAAACATCATCAGGTGTTTTAGTGAGACCATAGTCTCACTAAAAGGAGAGAAAGGACTCCCAAGTCTGTGACGAGAAACACATCTTTCAGTAAACATGTTAGTTAGTTCTATTTCTGTTAATTGAACTTCATCACATTATTTTTAAGTTAAGCATCTCTATAGACTCCCCTACTGCTTCCCTAGTGCTCTCTGCAGCAAAAGAGTTGGGAGTTGTGTGTTTCTTGTCACATGGTGTCTGCTTATGTTATATCTTGTATAACATGATGTAATATCATGAACACGTAGGGTTGATATATATATATATATCAAATAAAAAAAAAAAAGCTACATGATCTGATGTAGTCAGGTTGGTCTGTAGTCTTATGTTCTGTAATTTCACACTGGTTTCTAACAACAGTAAGAACTTACTGCACTACAGAATTTAGAACCAGCATCCAACTTCTTCTCTTGATTTTAACGGTAGTTTTAATGTCAGTATCAGAAGTTTCACTGAAAAAGAATACTGACCCTATGCCATAATTATTGTGAACAAGGGAACAAAACTGAATCTACATATGCAACTTTCATACTCTTTGATTTGGGTTGAACTGCAAGGTTTTGTGGTTAGCGAGGCTATGACATTCTAGAGGAGAAGTGAGATGAGAAAGGTGGTAAAAATTTTCGTACAGGTAGACAGCAGGTAGCAAAAGGATTCCTAAGAAAAGCATGTATGATACAGACCCCAACTTCTTTCTTCCTTGTAGAAAGGTAGGCTTCCTAGTAGGAATCTGAGAGTCGCATGAGGCAAGGCTAAAGTGACACTGGTGGTAGGTCTGAGTCTGGGCATTGTACTATTTTGTTCAAAATTAGAGGATTATTTGTTCAATTCATTGAACAATAAAATGTGAAAGGTGATAAAATTCTGAAACATTAAGTTATCTCAGAAAAAAAGAAACTGCTGCTCGATCCTAATTCTGAGTTTTTTTTTTTTTTTAATTTTTTTTTAAAGCTAATACTTTGCTAGAATTCTACTGAAGAGCTATCCTGAGTCACCTTGCTTCATGTCCTTCATATCTTCCTATTTACAGCTGAACAGCAGTGACTGTTGGGGTATCACCGAATGCTGTATTTTTCCAGTAACTGTGAAGAAATTTAGTTATCTATTAAGAAAAAAATGAGAAGGTATTTGTAGCTAAACCTCAGGTTAAACTGAAGCACAGAATAGTAATAATAAATCTCTCTTCTGCCAACAGCCACTCAACTATGAAAAAAAGAAATCCTATACACTTAATATAGAAGGAGCAAATACCCATCTGGATTTCCGCTTTTCACATTTGGGACCATTTAAAGATGTGACAATGCTGAAGATCATTGTTGGCGATGTGGATGAACCTCCGCTCTTCACTATGCCTTCTTATGTCATGGAAGTTTATGAAAATGCAAAGATTGGGACTGCTGTTGGCACCGTAACAGCACAAGATCCTGACACGGCCAACAGTTTAGTGAGGTATAGTAAATCCAAATTTTTGGATTGAATTCCACTTACTAAGGGGTTAAAGAGATCTGGGATGTTTGAAATGACATCTTTAAAGTCATTTAATGTCATAATGTCATAACCTATAAACATAGGTTGGAATGGTTACATAGGTTGGTTGCTATTGGTTTATGTGTATCAGTTGGATTTAATAATGTAATCTGTTTTTGGTGGTTTTGGTTTGCACTAAGTTTGTGATTTAGCTATTGGTCTGAGCAAAGGGCTGTGTGCTTTTCAAGCTATGAGAGCATCTCTCCAAGCAGCCCACCGAACAAGAGCAGTGTATATTCTCACATCGTGTAAAATGGTCCCTGACCCGCCCTGCTGCCGGTCTGTGTCCTACCTCTACTGGTGAATCTGTCTAGGATTGTAATGCTGTGAAGCTTCTGTCTGTCACCTGTGCAGGTGTTGGGCTGCCCTCCTGCAAGCTTCCCAGCACAGGCACTGCAGTTGTGCCAGGGGCTTGTTCAAGGCAGGAACAGTTCTGGGCACTACTTTTCCCTTAGACATGCTTGAGAAATTCTGTTTGTGGAGGAAGTCATTAATTTGTGATATGCTTCAATTTTAACTGGATAGGGAAAGAATATACTGGATACATTACTACATTCTCCTGTACTGTGTTGATGGAGTTAGGGATGGTGTCGTGGTACCTGCAATTGCCCAGTCTAGGGGTAAAAACAAGTGCTGTTTGGCTGAGAAAGAAGCATTTACAGCATCAGATACAATGTTTGAAAACTAAACAAATATGAGACATATGAAGTAGAAAGGATTTTAGATAGCCTGTATAATTAAGATCATATTGTTGTAATAATAATAATAATAATAGTAATAATAATAATAATAAAAAGTAAGAATCATGTGTTGCTGCCCTGGCCAGAGCACTTCTTATTGTAACAGAACTAATTTGGAAATAAGTCATGATCTGAACTAAGCAACAAATATCAGGCTGTAAATACCCCACAGCAAGTCTGAAAAAGTGTTGATGCTGACAAGTGTACATATGGATATTAATCTGACTTCTGAATTTCAGAGTATGTAGATTTAACCACATATTCTGAAACTGGAGTTTGAATTCGTTCTTGATTTAGAAGAAAGTTCTGTCTTTTTTCAGCTGTCATGTGCCCAATGACTTTTTTTTTTTTTGCTTCATTTGTAGAAAGAGTTGCTTTTTAAGCTGACACTATCAAATATTTGTATAACAGTAAACAAGTATTTGTCTCAAAGGTGATACTAGGTTTAAAATCTTTCAGGGAAAAAAGTTCTTCATGAATATATATTCCTTTCCCATTCCTTTTTATGACATATGGGTAAAGCCTTTGTGCATATCACGTAAGAACCTACCTGGAAAACAGTTTTTCCTAAGACAATGGAGCAATTTATTTAACCTCCTGACACTCGGCATGTGTGACAGTGTGGTAAAATGAAACAATTTCTGTAGAACAACAGAAACATCAATTTTTTTATGGTTCTCTTGTGCAAACAGTCTAAGATTCAAAATGCCTTCTGTCAGACAATCAATATATACAATTTCTTAATGGCAAGTTATTGCCCCTTGAAAGTGGCCACTTTTATTTATCTCTAAACCATGACTTAAATTATAAATGTTTGTTAATATAACTGCCAAGTCCCCATAGTTGTAGTACTGTGGTTCTGAAGTAGCAGCTAACAGCATCAGAAAGATGTCGTGATAGCTTGGGAATGGGAAGGGTAAGTGCACTTGGACTAATTGACCCCTAACTCAATCATCTGTGGCCATTGAGGGTTTTGTCTAGAGAAGGGTAAGAGAATAATGGTGGAGGGAAAGCAGTAGCAGTTTGTAAAAAGGAAAGGAAAGCCAGTAAAAGCAATAATTTGGAGATAATGGAAAAAGAAAAAAAAACTAATTTCAGAATGTTTTGTCTGAGTATTCTGGGTATTTTTTTATTTTTTAAACAGGCTTTTTTAACACATGATTGAGAACATAACATTAAATTATATACATTTTCTAAAGAACAAAGGACAAAACGTGCCCTTATCTATCTCTATCCTTTTTTCACCCCAGTAAGTTTTACTTTCATACTTTTTTGTCCCATCTCTCTCTCTCTTTTTTCAGTGAGGAAAAAATGAAGTTCTAGTAAAATGTACTGAATTGTGAATCTTCAAAAGGAGCCAGCTCTCTGAGGGTTCTGGCAAGGGCGGCAGCAGCTCAGATATCTTTGACATACCATTACATATTGTCACCAAGTGCGCTCTGGTGGCAGGCTTTATCCTGCTCTGTGGGACGGGCAGCGAGTGCCACCTGTGAGAGCATGTGGGCGTTTTGTGGAGATAGGGATCCTCCAGGGTCTTGATGAACATGTCTTTTGGGTGCCCCGTGTCCAACCTGAAGAACCTGTAGGAGTGTCCTCAGAGCTGGCTGGGAGCGAGCTGTGCCTGGTGAGCTGCCTGGAGCTGCTGGGCTGTGAGAAGCAGCATCTTTGCCCATGCTCTGCCCATGGTAATGAGCATAGGAGCGGCTCAGTGGAAGTTGTTTTACTCAGAAGCGATCGTACAGTACACAGTTATGATTGTCTTTGCTGCCTTGCAAGAATCCTCTTAATTGATTAAAACCCTGATGAATCTGAAAGATAGTCTGAGCATAACAAGATTGCTTCTTTCCTTCATTCCACACAGTTCTAATTTAATTTAAAAACAATAGCAGTAATTATAAGAAGAATAATAGAAAAATTAAGTAGGTTTGCATTAGGAAATACAGATGACATGATTTCCATGGAAGACAGCTATAGATATGACTTGCACAGCTTATCTGTGTGGAATTGTATTTAGTCAGCCAAATGGCTTAGATACAGTTTCAAATGCCGTGAGTCTACACAACTGGCAGCAATTTGTTTAGCAGTTTTTCCTAATCCAGTTGTGTGTCCTTTCCACTTTCTAAGGACACTCACTGCTATGTGCGAGACTGATAAAGCATTAGACACACACAGAGTTTCAACCGTATCACCTCTTTATTGTCCAGCTGGTTAGGAGGCACAGTGGGTGTCTCAGCTGTGATTTATTCAGTGTCCAATTAAATAGCACTTTGTTTTGGTGGAAGGAATGATTCTTATAACCAGAATAATGGTCAGAGGAGTAGTTGCAGTAATTAACAATGCTCAAGGGAAATCTATTCTAAAGTTAGATCTTGAACCTAAAACAATAAAAGAAGAAAATAATAGGAAAAAAAAAGCCCCACACCCCACCTGTTTTGTTACCAGTTGTGGGGACTCTCAGGGCTGTTTTCTCCTTATTGTCTGGCTGCAGTTCTAGCACCGTAATTTCAGCTTTTTCCTGAATTGAAAATCTTCAAGTCCACTGGCTTGGTGCCTGTATTTGTACCACTGTTCTACTTGCTCAGGCTCAGCAAAAACAAAAAGAACATTTATAATAATAAATGTAGCAATTGTTTTCTTTTGTTCAGACATTGTATGATTGGTACTTAAGGGCTGTTTTAAAGGTTTTTAAGTTTGCATCTTTTTCAGGCTGAAATGAATTTTTAGGGCAACTTAAAAATTCCATTGGATGCATCTGTTAATTAGGTATGAATTATTACTTCGGGGCAAAATTGTCTCTTTCCAGTTATTTTAACTTAATGCTTCTGATGAAAATGGTGTTGATGCTGATTGGAACCCTGTAGTAAAAGCAGTAAAAAATACAAGCATAATCCATTTTCAGAGTGCTATCTGTCATGCTTTGTTTAAAAATGACCTATTCTTTTTTTCTGGATCTTTGAAATTTTGATTAGGTTTGTGATATTAATATGTCAAAATTCAAATAATTTTCATGGTGTATCCTTGCCAGTCTGTATTCTGCTTTGAATGCTGCAAGGCAGGACTGAAATTCATTAGCTAAGGAACATTGGTGTGGTGACTTTCTGATGATGGAAATAAACTTCTTTCTACTCTGCACTCTTGACACTGCTACTTAAAACCAAAAACAGAGAAAGAATATGAAACATAAAGGTGCAGTGGGTTCTCTCTTATATAAAGCAATTGTTTTGCTTCCAAGAAATATAGAAACTTCCAAGAAATATAGCGTTAATCGCTTTAGAGAAAAGCACCAAAACCAACAAAAAAAAAATGCAAACAAAAATAGCACTTGCAAAATCAGTAAAGCTTTTCTGTGAATATTGAAATCCCCCCTAGCCTTTTGGCAAGTTAACAAAGCATGAAAGTACAGCCTCAGCACTGATTACGGCTTCCTACTTTAGAGTATTGCCTTATAATGGATGATATATTATAGTGGCTTTCGTACTTTATTGAAGAGTGCTAAAAATGGCTCTCCAATCACCTTGCTGGCATCAAGAAGCTATAATGAACTGAACGTTGCTTTTCCCCATTTAACTTAAATTGACAGTCTTGTCTTCCTTTCAGATAAAGTAGTGAGAAGTTAAACAATGAATGACAAGTTCAGATTATTATAACTATTAATGTGGTGTAGGAAATTGTTCTTCAAATCTTACATGAGACAGAGAAGCCTACATTCACTTTGCTGATTTGGTAGTAAAATAGAGATATATCTCTAGATAGAGAATGCTATTTAGTATCAGCCCTGACAAAGTCATGTTAACACTAAATGGGATTTTAAAAGGAATGCTTGTTATGTTGACAAAAGAACACACCCACAGAGTTTCAGGTATTTAAATAATTATTTCTGAGAACCTTAAAGACAAAAAGAAATTGCAGAGGATTCTGTTTGTATATTATTTTCCCTATGAAAAGTATATATTTATTAGAGACAGAATAGAAGAAACCTGAAAATCTGATTCATGCCCAGTCACTGAAATTTGGTTGTACAATATCAGCTCATTAGGTGGAGGAGCAGGAGACAGCTCTGTGGAGGGAGCTGAAACTGAAAATAATACTTTATTTTTTTTTCCTTAGACTGAAGCATCTTTTTCCATTCTGCCTCTTTTTTCATTAATTTTCCTTATTCCTCTGAGATCCTTTTCCCCCAAAATTGTCTGTGCATCAAAATAAATGGCTAGAGGTGGGGGAATTTTGAGTGGCTAGAGATTTTTTTTTTCTTTTTTTTCCCAATTTCTCTTCTCATTCTCTATCTTCATGGGAAGCAGCAGCCATTCTGATTTTTTTTTCCCCAGTGTTGAGGAGATCTGTTGCTGATTTTTTCTGCTGAGGCCTCCAATTACTTTTGGTTCTAGTTCAACAAAGTGTTCCAGACGCCCCACTCTCCCACACAACGGTGCTGCTGCTACCCACAAAACACATTAGCTTAACAAAATGTCCATCTCGGGGTGCAGGAGCTAATAAGCTGTTCTGACAGCTGTTCTAGCTAATAAGCATCCAGTTGAGGATGGTCAAGATCCCACAGCAACCAGAACCACCTCCATCCCTCACTTAGTCCTCTGAGAGAAAAACTGCAAAAACTGACAGATCATCTTTACATAGTGACTTAAGGGCCTGATTTTTCATTCCAAGTCATCATCTTTATGTTTCTGTAATTTCCTCTGACTTGGAAATGCCTCCAGTAGTTAAAATTCTTTTATGGTTTTAAGAATCAGCCTTCATATCTCAACAAATCTCTGTAAAATAGTCTTTTGATAGGACCATCTAACACCAGTAAATCTATAGAAATCTCTGGATCTTAGTTTTTGTTTAGATGAGTCTTACCTTTGTGAATATGTCAAAAAGCATGAATAATATGTAAGTAAAATACCATTATTTAGCTGTTAAACCTTGTGGGAACAAAAAATGGTTCTCATATAACACTGACTGCACTTTATTTCTTCGCAGCATTGGAATCGAAGTGTTAATTTATCTGAATAAAAAGCAACTCTAGTATAACAGTTCTGCCATAAACACATCTATTTAAAATGCAGTTGGACAGCTGTAATCCTCTGAAGAGATTCATGAAGTCAGGAAAATAAGAAAAACCTTTATGTTCTACTTCTAATTCATGCCTCTGAGGATCTTGAATGTTCTTAGCCTGTGTTACTGGCAGAATTAGCTAAGAAAGATGAATGTGACTTTAACACAACTTGACAGAAATCATCAGCTAGAAAGATGGGTGTACAGGAATGGCTTATTTCCTTCAGATTAAGTGCACTCCCATTTTCCAGTGTCAAAGGTGTACAGCGTGCCAGCAGTGATCAGGGATGGCAGTGAGAGCAGGAATGTGATGCATGAGCTTCTGCACGAGCTGTGAAGCAGTTTGCTGGGAAGAGGAGAGGGGAGGCCCTGCCACTTCTGCTGAGCTCAAGCGGAGCACCACAGGTGAGCCAGGTCCTGTAGGACAGAGGGCACCATGGATGCCAGTGCCAGAGCTAGCTCAGTGGCAGTGGCATATCCAGCTGAATCTCTGATGGCAACCTGAGAGGAGCAATAGTGTCTTCGAAGTCAGGTTATACTTATCTAAGAGAAAAAAACAGGATGATACCCTGAGAGATATTACCTTCTTCAAGCTCTCTTCAAACATTTTTCACCATTTTCATGTTTGGAAAGCACAGCTGATGACTGCAGATATCAGCTGCAGTCTTCAGTTGAGGACTTCTGGAGCGTTTAAAGTCTCTTTAATCTACCAAGCATGCTGCAGGAAGAAGATCAGTTACCTGCTGTTTCAGCAGCCAACCTTAGAGTCACGCTTCACAATTGCTTTTCTCCTGCGAGAGGTTTCTTTGAAGTGCAGGGAAATAGAGCGGCCCTGGGAAGGAGGTAGCATGGTGCAAGGCCGTCAGGGCAGCAAAATGTCTCCGCACTGTCTCATTTGGCTTCCCAAGAACGTGTCTTATTCGGAGGCCCAGGAGGAGTGTTGCTCAGGAAAGGAGGAGAAGATGAAAGTGCGACCTGGAGTTAGAGCCCAGCACGGGATGTCTGTCATTAAGCTCTGAGGAAATCTCTCACTTCTCTCCCCTCTCCACCTCTCTCATCCCATGCCGTTGCTGCTTACACATTTTTTTTCTGGGGCACTGTTTCTGAGAAAAGATCCTCTGCTAATTTTTTAACTAAACAGATTCCTTAAAAAGGTTCGTATTTTCTAATAGATGGTCCTTAGATAGTCTGACCAGTCAATTTGGCAGCAAAGCCTCTTCCCATAGCAGACATGTGATTTTTTTATGTAGTTCTCTGTATTCAACTTCTGTTGTTGTTAGAGGGCTGGCTGTTTACATGTATGTTGATTTGACAGCCCGAAGAAGTACTGTCACCTGCAAATCCAGGTCTGGCTGAGATGTGCTTTTGGAAGGTCATTAAGACTGGTGGTATTGCATGCAAGGTGGAAATTTTCAAAGGAGTTCTTGCTTGTGGACTTCAAATAAGAATAGGATAGTAAAAGAATAAGTTAAAGATTGTTCAAAGGAACATTAAAAAGAAAAAAAGACAAAACATCCAAATAGTAGGTAAAAATTCAAAGTCAAGACTTACCTTTAAAAAGCAATGACTGCAGAGAGACACTGGAATGAGCAAACTGTATCACTTGATGGAGGGAGAAATGGATGCTGATATGGATGATCTCAAGAGTCTCAGTAATTTAGGGACAGAGATTCTGCAAGTGCTTCTGGGTTTTAGCTTCAGAAGCCCCCCTAAAGGATGTGGAAATCAATCATGTTCCTAAACTTCCTCAGCATGTGCTAAAATCTTCATGTCCAACATTGTCTGTATGCTTAGAGCCTGATGGTTTATTGATGTACACTACTGTATACATCCAGGATATTCTTTTTGAGAAGTCTAGGCCCTGGCTGACACCTAAATTTCTCTTAACTTTCTAACTCATACAGAAGTTTGTGGTGTTCTGTGTGAATTGTGGGAATATCTGTCCTCCTAAACTACTGCTTTGTGAAAAGGCTCCTGCCTTTTCACGGGAGCTGAGGAGGGATGTCACAGGAATAGAAGAAGGATTAGAAGTAGGAAGACAGAAAAGCATGGAAAATGGTAATGCCCTTCTGATTCACTCCACCTAAAAAGAAGGTGGTATCTGTGGCATTTCCCAGCACTAGGAAGAATGCATTTTGTTATTTAATTTCTATCAGATTCTCTTTAGACAGTGCAGCAAATACTTTTTCTATTTTCATAATCCTTTTTTGTATTTTTTAAAGATTGGTTTCTCTTGCTGGTTTGGAGGTAAACAGTTTATAGAGAACTGTTTACCTAAGCATCTCTCATTAAATCTCTTAATTAACATG
This sequence comes from Eudromia elegans, assembly GCA_003342815.1. Classification (NCBI taxonomy): domain Eukaryota; kingdom Metazoa; phylum Chordata; class Aves; order Tinamiformes; family Tinamidae; genus Eudromia; species Eudromia elegans. The sequence goes on from PTEX01000312.1 coordinate 357,212, forward strand.
TGCCTTGCTACTCAAATATGCTTGTTTAATGGTTAATGGAGTGCTAATTCACATAGCATCGTCATGAGTAAATGTTTGTAAATAAATATCTGCAATTAATATTATAAATTCATTTTAAATGAATTTATTCTAAATCAGTGAGGAGTTGTTGTCAGTGGAATTAAGATGGAGATTCACTTCTAGAATAATTCTTTGAAATTCAATATGCATAATATAGCTTTTTGCAGTCTAGAAGAAACCATGAGGAGCATTTGAGGAGAGGACAGGGGAAAAGAAGGGAAGAAGGATAAGACTGTCTTTGTTACTGGTGTTGTTCTTTAGAAATAAATATTTTTTTGACTAGAACAGAAGCCTAAGCATAGTCATCTCTAAAGTATATTGTATTCATGAATAGGCCTGGTTTCTGCTCTCATCCTGTAGATAAATCAGTGGCCAATATTCACTAAAAGTAAAATGTTATTTTCTTTGTATATATAATTAATTTTTTTCTTGCTATGATGTGTTATACAAAGGAATAATTCTGCTAAGGGAGTTTCTTAATACAATTGCCACAGATTTGTACATAATATTTTCAGCACACTTGGGAACAATACTTCAGGCTAATATTTTGTATAGTTCTCTCAGTATGTGGGAATATCTTCCGTAGCTATTTACTCAGATAGATGTACACAAAAGTGGGGAATCTCAGCAGTACAAGTGGCTGCTTTAGATTTTAACAGAAAAAGTATTTCTAAGGAAGAATCTGGAGTAATGGAGAAAAACTCAAATTGATAATAATGGGAGAAGAAGAATGGATACATTTTTATTTCTCATGGCAAAGGATAGTTCTGTTTGACTCTAGATGTTTTAATATGTCTGTAACTATATTCAAAAGTCAGTACAAAAAGATTAAAAGCTACTATGGATAAATTAGAGACATTTCTCATTTTTCTAGTATCACTAGAAGCAAATGTGTTAGTAAAATAAATTAGCTCAGGACTACTTCATTTCCATGAATGAAATGACAAGTATAGTTGAAATTATTCACCCAACACAGAGTCCTAAACTGAGAGCTTTAAGCTTCTATAAACTTCATTTAAATTAGTCATATAGAAAAAGCTTTTCATGTTTCAAAAACTAAGGCAGTCCTTTATCATAGGTGATGAATGAAGTGTTAGATAGCCGTAATTCATGACACAATCAAACTTCAGTCTGTTTTTCTACACAGGCTTCGTATATAGGGGTGGATATTTGTCATTTTTGTTTCTGTAGTTTACTCAGGAGGGAGGCGTAATATTTTGTCATGATTTTGAGTCAGAGAGAGAGTGCACAAAGCATTGTGCTGATCTTAGTGTTTCAAGTTTTTCTCTTGTTTAAGCCCTCTTTGAAGTTCTGCTTCATTTTAAACTCCTCTATGCAGATGCTAAATAACCTCTTTTCTTACGGTTCTACGTTTAACACAACACTGACTCACAAGGTAGTCACTGTGCCTGTTTTTGGTAGTACGTAATCAATGTCCACGGTAATAAATGTTTGCAGGGACAGGACTCTTGTCTTATAAATTTCTTTGGATTGGTACTATGTGTTCTAAAAGGGCAGGTCAGTGAGGCCTATTTTTTAGGCCTCTAATTCTTCTCATTATCAAGAGACCTCTGGAGTCGAGAATAGCAAGGCAGTAAAGGAGAGGAAATTAACTTTTATCGTTGCAGATCTGGATGTAAGCTGTACCAGTAAAGATTCCTTTCAGAATCTCCAGGAAAATTATTTGAGGGATCATTATGCTTCCAGGCCTTCCTCTGTCAGCATTCCCGTTCATCGTATGAAAGCTATTTGTGTATTTGTGCCCTCTCCAGCTCACCCAAAGCTGTCAGATATTCACTGTTTCTCCCTTTAATAGTTACACAGGCAACATGCTCCAACAATTTGTCATAGCTCAGCTTTCTTCTAAGCATAAGGCATGGAAGGACTTTTCCACTGAGGCATGCACTTTCTGTAGATAGTTCAGATCTCAAACCAGCTCTTTGGCAAGCACAAGAGCTTTATGGACTATTAGAGGTTAATCCTCCTCTGGCTTCCAAAAGGCATTGGATCTAATGAGAAACAATGCTAGCTATGTGTATAGGAGATGCAGCTCTTCACAGATGCTGGCACAATCTTTCAAAGGATTTCTGTGACTATGAAGAATGAGGTATTCTCAGGTACTGATAGTTAATGAGCCACACATAGGTTCTGACTGTAGCTCAGACAGAGGACAGTGAGGTAAATCCTTACTGCAAAGAAATATGAAACCGATACTTTGGTGTGCTGCCTCTATCTTGGAGGGAGGGAGGGAGGGAGGGAGGCAGGAAGGAGGGAAGGAAGGAGGGAAGGAAGGAAGGAAGGAAGGAAGGAAGGAAGGAAGGAAGGAAGGAAGGAAGGAAGGAAGGAAGGAAGGAAGG
>PTEX01000312.1:359798-525896 GCA_003342815.1 Eudromia elegans
GGAAGGAAGGAAGGAAGGAAGGAAGGAAGGAAGGAAGGAAGGAAGGAAGGAAGGAAGGAAGGAAGGAAGGAAGGAAGGAAGGAAGGAAGGAAGGAGGGAAGGAGGGAAGGAGGGAAGGAAGGAAGATTTTAAGGCATAGTTTTGACTAGGTTGAGTTTGAATTTGCAGCCTACAGTTCTCTGATTCTTGAAAATATTAAGCATGTTAAAAGGTCTTGACTGCCACAACCCAAAACAGCATATTATAAGGCAATGATTCTTGTAGGTAGGATAGCTGAGTTCAAGTTCTCTTAAGTAAAGAAAATTTAACCTAAGTCATCATATCCTAGCTGTCTTATCCACTGTCTGTCATCATCTGAGCAGTTAAGGTGACTCACTCAAATTGCTGCCTTCTCCTTTAGTGTTCCATTTCCTTTGCTGTTTCACAAACCACATTTTACTTTAATGCATCATTCAACCAAATGTTCACTTGCTTGTTTATTTTTCCTTTCCACAAATACTCTAAATAAGTACTTTGTGAGAAAAATAGAACTGAAGTTATTTTAATTGTTTTGAGCTTTACAGCCTTTTTGAGCACCATTCTATTTATTAGCTGGCAATTACATTTTGGTGGTATAGGAATAGGAACAATTGAATGTGGCAAATAAATCATTCTGGCCTATATATAGCTTCCATATATTAAAGACTTCAGAGAATGAAAGCATGGCTGACAAATTATCAGGCAAAACAATTACGGTATATAAAAGACTTGGCATCTTTTTTCCTTATTTTTCCATCAAGTCTGAAGTTAGTAAAGTAGGCTTGATAGAAGTCTATAATTGCTTTATTTGTTAAAAGCTATCGTAAATGATTTAGCCTTTGAGGAAAGAAAATGTCTTGTCAATCTCTCCTTTTGTGTTCCTTCAGTCTGCTTCCATTACCCACTTCAAGGTTTTTGCTTTCTCTGCCAGGCAATGTGCCAAGAGGCAAGGGGGTTAAGCAGGGCTTAGTTCTGCTTCTAGTCTAATGCCAATTACAGCTCTGTGAATCAGCTCTTCCTGCAACCAATCTCAGTAATGTTCGTCTTTAGAGTGGTTTGTTTCATCATATTGGAAATATTATGTCAGGAATATGTCTGCTTTACTACAGGTACCGGCATTGAGCACGTTACTGAGTACATAAATAGCAAAATAAATACAGCTTTCTGATTTATTTTACCTTTCCTTTTTTTTTTCTTTTTCTTTTTAACACAAATAGTGTATTAGTTTTAACATACGTGTATGCTGCTGTGTAAAATATCATCTGCTGACAATTTTCGTCTTTGTGACTCACAGTCACAAAAGCCTTGTTATATATCAGAAAATCAAGTGACGTTGTGATGGAAATGAAAAGGTTGTTTTAAATGCCCTCACAGTGCAGAATATTTCTTAAGGTGCTTTTTTAATTTCTAGGAATTTAGAGTTTAAAAGTAATGTATAGATTTCTGTTATTTTGGATGATACAGCTCAACTAATATATATTTACTGATTTATTTCTTCATAGATATTTCGTTGATCATAACACAGAAGAAGATAGATATTTCACCATTGATGCTAGCACTGGGACCATCAAGACTGCCAAGATCTTTGACAGAGAGGAAACACCTTGGTACAACATCACAGTGGCTGCTTCTGAAATAGGTGAATAATACATCTAGCACATAATTTTCGGAAAAGCTTGAAAAGGAAAGGATTAATATTTAATACCAAGAAATAATGTCTTGGGACATTAGGGTCTTTTCAGCACCAGCTTCTTTTAAATCAGTTTGAATAGAGGCAAGCTTTCTGTGTATATGTAATTTCTGCAATTCCACAAAACAAACAAACAAAACCCTATATGCTTATGTGATTCCATCTCTGTAAATTTACCACATTTTTCTTTACATGTTAGAAGGCTCTCAGTTTACCCAGGAACATTTTCAGGCTGTTCTGTTTCCAGTCTGTCCCATTTGTGTATCATATTTCATATATCTCAGAAGATAACACTGTATAGTTGTATCTGAGAAATTCATCCTTACCTCTTATATGTGCTATTAAATTAGTATTAGTAATTGCATGTTAAATATAACTATATTAATTTACATCTGCTTCTGCCTAGTGGTCAGGGTATTCATATGGCCTTGTAATAGTTAAATTGACAAGGGAAGCTTGAGCAGTAGGAGAGGACTGGATGATCTCTAGATCTTCTGACTTCCACCATTCTGTGATTCTGTGTAAGGATAAGGTAAATACTTCTGGAACATTTAAAAAGCCTCACTCAAATCTATTAAAATTCCACGACCTCAGATAATCCTCAATCACAGTCTAGAAATACCTTGATTATGGAGGCCCGGATAAATATTTTTACACCAACCAGGCACAATTAAGAAAACAGTTTAAACAAATAACCATTTCAGTTATATTTTGGTTAGAGAGTGTTATTTTTGGCAGGTTAAAAAAATCTCAATCCAAAAAAAAAAGATCACAACCTTGATCGGTATATGCACTTATGATAACTTCTGTTAGTGATACAATCTTTCAAGGGCAACACTTTTGATCCAGAAACTGAATTACATTATGTGTTTTTTTTTTTTCCTTTTTTAAAAATTTATTTTTTATTTTGCTTTTTGAGTATTCTGTCATTGCTGGATGATACAATATGGTTGTTACCTGAAAAGTGTCAATGACGTTAGTGGTTTCCTTCTGCTTTCAGCTTTTTCATTTCCTGATTAAAATGGAGCCTGGTTTGCCACTCTACTACTAGCATACACTAGAACATTAATAACACATACATATTTATAAGAGCAGCAGATTGGGTTTAATTAATATACAGGCTTTTGCAATTGAATTAAGATTTGGAACTAAGTAAATTTCTGTTGTAAATAGTAGAATCTAGAGTCTTATAGTTAGTTCTTAAAGAAAAACATAACCTGGTCAAATAGACAGAGTATTCTCAGCAAGTGAAGTTTAATTAAGAGCTACACTGGGACATTTTGGAAATGGAAAGGAGTGGTCACTAGGCTTTTGGGAAAAACATCCAAATGTAATTATTTTGCAGAAATAAAAAGCATTAAACTTCAATGTTGTTTTATTTACATTAATAGTCAAGGGAGTGAATACATACCATGCTAAAAAAAAATATGCTTATGACTAGAAGAAAGTTGAATGAATAATAAGAATAAAATACAATATTTTTGAACACAACCTGCTTAGAATTTTCCATTCTAGGAAAGCATGGGTCTTGCTTTTTCCCTTTGCATCTCTCCTTACTACTGAATTTGGGTATAGAAAGATAAATAAATCTATAAAGTCAGTATGATAGGAGTTTTCATATAAAAAAAGGAAGGGACAGCAATAAAGAAGAGAAAGATGGATGACAGACTGACAGGCAGCATAAATGTTAAACAGTGTCCACCTTGTGTCCACTTCTTCAACCATTTTCTTACATAGAACAATTTAAAAATTACAACAGTGCTCTACTGTACCAAATCCATCGTGAAATGAGTAATTGGATCTATGGTAGGAAAAAGAATATATAGTGTCTACAACATTAAGACTCTTGTTTTCTTAAGTGCTATCTACTGCCATAGCTACAGCCAATGTGTGGCATTTACTTTCAAATCCATGTATAAGGCATTGCAGAATTGAGACAGAAACTGAGCACCATGACCAGAATCTTTTTTACTCATGAGAGTGACAGTCTTCAAGGTACTGTGGCAGGGTACAAGTAATTTGTAGCTTCTGACATCCTCTTGCTTAGCCAAGAATATACAAGAAGACTAGGCAAGGCCCAGAAAGACCATGCTACTTCAGCAGTAAGAGGTACTCTGCTGAAACACCATTACAATTGTGGATAGTTTCTTGGCATGTTTTCCTCTCTTTACTTAATGTTGCACTACACTGACAGATTTCCTTCTACTGATTGTCCTTCAGGCAGCTGTTTATAGATATCTATACTTTATGTGAAGGAAATTTAGAATCAGTGTCATATTTCTGTGCTCATACTTAAGATACGGTCGTGTTTCAGACCTTTTACTTCCAAACCTAAACTTCATAAGAAGTTTACATTTTCTTTGAGTGTCAATGTGTGAAGTGCTCTCTGCATTGATCAGCTGAGCTGTCCCTGCCAAAATCAATGAAAGTTCTACAGCATGCCATTCTGCAAGTAATGCTAATGTAGTGATCAGTGATTTTTCAATTTATATAAACACAAGAGTTCTTTGCTAGGAGAATTGGATGATCCATTTCTTCTTGAACATGCTCTGTTCTTTAAATGTAGAGTACAGTGGGGGTGAATATATCCTGGAGCATATACCAAGGGACACCACTGATGCTGTTGTTTTGTTATGTTAGTGCTAGTACTTACTGCAAAGTCCTTGTAATAACAGAGAAGGAGAAAGTTGGTAACCTGGTACTATAGTTTTCATTAAAGGGTCTATAGACTGCATTTGGGGTGGAGGAATGGACTAAAATTGCGGAGAACAATTTAAAACTACGGTTAACTTAGAATTATTCACATTTCATTAATTTACTGGAATTCTTTGGGGAAATTTATCAAATAATAACCAAAAGAGGAAAGGAAATACAGTTTGCTTGACTGTAATGAAGGTGTTTGATCAAGTCTTTGATAAGGGTAAGAGAAATAAAAAACAGAGCAAGAAGACAGAGTTTCATAAATGATGAAATAATGATTCAGAGAAAAGAAATACTGCCTTTGTGAATGGGAATGGAAAAAGTTAGGGTGGAGCTGCTTTAAGGGTTGATGTAGGATGGATGTCAATTTAAATTCTTTATAATGAATGAAATGGGCAGCAAGTGATTGAGATTTCCAAGCAATACTTTTAGATACTGCGAGTAAGGAAAATTGAGTGAAATTCATGCTTATACCCAAGGCATATTGAAGTATGGTCTACACAAATGAACTTTGGGAACAGTTAGTTCTAACCCTCTGAAAACTGCCTGAACAGCCTGGCCCAGAGCATTGTGATGACTTTCCCACATCCAACAGGGGACCAGTCACTGGTGGTGTCCCTCAGGGACAGATAATTGGGGCAGTACTGCTTAACATCTTCATTAATGACCTGGGTGATGGGACAGAGCACACTCTCCGCAAGTTTGCTGGTGATAGGAACCTGGAAGGAGTACCTGATCTACCAAATGGCTGGTCTGCTCTCCAGAGGGATCTAAGCAGGATGGGATACTGACACAGCTCAGGAAGATCAATAAAGTGAAGCTTAAAGTCCTGCACTTGCAGAGGAATAACCCCGTGCACCTGGGGACAGCCTGGGGGTGACCTGCTGGCAAGCGGCTCTGCTGAGAAGGAGCAGGGGGTCCTGGTGCAGAAGTTGATCGTAAGGCAGCAGTATGTCCTTGTGGCCAAACAGGCCAGTGGTCTCCTGGTTGGCAATAGGCAGAGCATTGCCAGCAAGTTGAGGGAAGTGATCTTTGCCCTCTACTCATGAGGTGAGGCCATATCTGGAGTGCTGTGTCCGGTTCTGCACTCCCCAGGATGAGGGACACATGGAGCAGTAGTTCCATAGGAGAGAGTCCAGCGGCAGGCTGCTAAGATGATTGGGTGCCTGGAGCATATCTCATATGAAAAAGGGCTGAGAAAGCTAGGACTGTTCAGCTTGAAGAAAAGACTGGTGAAGAATATTGTCCATGTGCATAAATAACTGATGAAAGAAAGTTAGAAAGGGACAAATTCCCCTTAGTGATACCGATGAAAGGACAAAAACCAATGAGCACAAACTGAGATGAAAGAAATTTTATTTAGACATAAGAAAGGATATTTTTACTGTGGGGGTTGTCAACCACAGAAAATTTTGCCCAGAGAGATTTTTCAGTCTGCTTCCTTGGAGACACCAAGCTCCTGATGGGACAGAATCTTGTGCAGCCTGCTTTGAGCAGAGGAGTTGGACCAGACAGTTTCCAGAGACCTCTTCCACCTGCAGCTATTCTCTGCTTCAGTGATTTTGTAGTGTTAAAATAGTTTAAATAAATACACTGGAGAGGGAAAAGGATAACCATTTTTCACAAGTTCTGATGTATTCCAAAGGCAAGTACATGATTTTATAAATAACTATGGGATATTCCGTTAAGATTTCTCTCTAGTATATAGTAATGCTGATAAAAATATCAGCAAGAGAAATAACAGCAAAATCCAAAGTCATAGCCAGTGCAAGAGAATGACAGTACTAAAATATTAGTGAGTGGACCTCTGCAACTTCCAAAGCCAGTTAGAAAAATATATTTCAAATTAGAAAAATAAATATATACACTTTGAAGTTTTCAAAGCAACGATGCAAGCTGGATAAAGTCTTTTTGCTCAGTGAGAGGGAATAAAAGCTGAGGTAGACCATTAACAGTAATGAATAAAGGAATTCGGAGAATGTGTTGAGAATTAGACTGAGATTATCTTCCCACAGAAATTGCAACTTAAAAGTAAAGCAAGAAAGGCCTTTTTTTTCCCAGAAAAATTGTTTTGGGAAAGAATTCTAACAACTGAACTAACTGTTTCTGAGATAGAGCACAAATATCTCCCTTATGTTTTATTTGGTTGACGTTAAGGCAGGAGATTACTGCAGTTCATAATATCCTGGACATTTATAAGGATAATAATATCCCTGGCTGTAACATGAATCATGATTTTTTGGAGAGATATAAGTGCTTATATCTCATGGTAGATTTAACTATTTCCATTTCAGGGATTTAGAAAATAATTTTGGAAGAGAGTTTTCCATATCTTTCTCTTATGCAGCTAGTAATTATCACCATGGAAAATCTTCCTTCTTTTCTTCTGCACAAGCATTTCTAAAACCAGTTTCACAGGAAAAGATAACAGAGTGCTAGTGTAGAGCAATGGCTCACTGACAAAATGTGCAGTGCCCTGTGATGTGGAATTGAAAGGATCCCAGGGAAACATGGTCATCACAAAACCTACACAAGGAAATGACATTTTGATGTATTTTGTCAAGGACCAGTAAAGCCTTATGAGAATTTAAAAATGTGAAAAAGCGGGACAGTTCATAAGAATTAGAGTATATAGCAGTTATCTGATAATAATTGGTTAAAATCATTCAAGTGGCTACTCTGCTTATAAGTAGTCCATCATATTATATTACTGTATTATATACAACTTATATATCATGTATGTAACACATATATAATACATAAATAATAACTATATTTTTATCATTTGCAAGTTGTGGTGGAAACAGAAACAATGATAGAAAGATGCAAGTGCACAATTTGGATAAAAGTGCACTATTTGGACAAAACGGAGTGCACAGAGAGAAATAATAATTCCTAGCGAAGTAAATGAACAGGTGAAGTTCATTTCATGTTTTATGTTTGAATTTTAGCAGAATATAGATGATGTTACTGTGTTCCTAAGATTTTGTTATGAGATTACAATTTATGTTGCGTATAGTAGTGCTAGATGAGACAGGCACATGGAGGAGAAGCAGAGATGGGGTGACAGTGTAAAGAAAAAACCTGCTAATGCTATTGGGATGCACATTATTTTAATTTATGTGAAATAAATATGCTTTTACACAAATGTGAAAATCAAAGCAAAAGCTACACAATGCATGTGTTTTTATTCTGAAACAGATAAAACAATACATGTACTGCCTGAAGGAAGTCTGTGGAGTAATATCTTCTTGACGTATATAATAAAACCATGAGCAAATAGCAAGAATTTTTATCATTTTTCAAACTTTTTCCCCATCATCAAGAATAACTGTAATGACCTGTGTCAGTTAATTAAAAGTAAACTCAGATCCAACCATTTCAGAGTGCTATAAATCAGAACAAAGTCTTGTGACAGTGTTTTAATCTCTTAACTCTCTATATCAGTGGATACCAGGATAACTGTTCGATATAGCTGAGCTTTTTGCTAGTCTTGTACCTTAATGATTTTTTCCCATAGAAAATATAAGATTTCTTTTATAGTGATATTTAGTTTAAATTTTTTTCTCAAAAGCATTTTTTTTAACAAATTCTGAAATAGTGAAATTCACCCCATTGATTTAACATCAGTATGAGAAAATATGGACTTACAGTTTGTTTTGCTGCAATTGTGGTTATCTCTATAGAGAGATACTTTATAGAACAGAGATCAAATTGTTATTTTCCTCTCGCCCAGGCCAAGATCATGTTCATCTTTCATATTTTACCTCAACTGCATTCTACCTTCTAGCTCAGTTTCACAAGGACTTTTAGTACACTTCCTGATGTTGGTAAAGGTGCTTAATATCTAAGAAATAATCTATCACAAAGATATTTCCTGCTTTCTCCCTAATGTGGACTAGATTAAAGTAGATTTTTCAAACAAGGAGGTCTGAGTTCCAATACTATTTCACTCATGGTGTAGTGACAAACTGGATAACTGGTGTCTTTTTAATGTAAAGGGCTAGAAACAATCTATGTATCCTGTCCAAGCCTTCCAATGATACAGAGTTTATTTCCAGCTCTGGAAAGTTGAATACTAAAAAATCACAACATAAAATGATCATAATAATCTGATTTCTAGCAAAAACTGTAACTCCTTTAAATATACTTATGAATTAAATACTGCAAAAAAACTGCTAAAAAAATTTCTAAGGGCAGCTCCTTCTCTATTCTGCTCAAGAAGTAATGCTGAGCTTCTAATTCCAAGCTCAGTGTTTATTTCCCTGTCTAGTCATTGGCTTCTACGCATGATGGATTTTCTTCTACTCGTTTTCTTTGGGGAAGGGTCTGAGAAGATATTCCTATGTTATCATCTGAAGATGGTATGGCTCTTCCTGACCTCTCATGGTGTTCCAGCTGGGCCTGCGTTTCATCAAGTCATTGAATCATAGAATACCTAAGGTTGGAAAGGACCTCTAGAGATCATCTAGTCCAACCCCTCTGCTCCAGCAGAGACACCCAGAGCACGTGGCACAGTGTGGCATCCAAATGGGTTTTGAACATCTCCAGAGGAAACTCCACCACCTCTCTGGGCAGCCTGTTCCAGGGCTCTGTCACCCTCCCTGTTAAGAAATTCTTTCTCAAGTTCCTGTGGAACTTCTGATGCCTCAATTTGTGGCCTTTTCCTCTAGTCCTATCAGTGGCCACCACTGACAAGAGACTGGTCCCATCCTCCTCACTCCCTCCCTTAAGGTACTTAAAAACACTGATCAGGTCCCCTCTCAGCCTTCTCCAGGCTGAACAGACCCAGCTCTCTCAGCCTTTGCTCGCAGGGCAGAACAATTTAACAAAGTTCATTTGCCTGTTCCTCTGGGCTGTGATAAATGCAATGTTCCTGGTGATGGTAGCTACCAAGGTGGACCCTGAAGAGGAGACAGTCTTTGTTATCTTGTGATGTTTCCCCGTTCAGGGCTTTGTGAATCAGTGCCTGAATCTGAAATGGACACATTACTGGCCTCATAACCAATAGAGTTTGTGGTGTCCTACTCCATTCAGGAGGTGAGCACCAGTGTTGTCTATGGGATGTAATATTTTGCTTGCATTAAGGCAGAGTTGGCACCTTGAAAGTGCTAAATGTTTTAACTGTGCTGCAATGCTATTATTACTAGTCTTGCTCCTGTTGCTGCTACTGCTACAAGCATGATCCAAGACAAGTGCAAGTGCCTGCAGGTTGGTGTTCATCAATAAAAAGTAATTTTTTTACTGTAGGAAAAAATAAAAATGTTTTCTAGACAGCTGTAGATAACATTTTAGAAGAACTCACTGCCTTAAAAAAACAAAGTAGAATATTAGCTTATTAGGTTTTGCGTAATTTTTGCATTCCTAGCAAACTTGCTTATCACATACAAATCATTCTGAATGAATTCTGAATTTCTGTGTATTTGCATTCATACTTATATACAAAGCATTCTTCTGTTATTTTAGTTATGAGTATATAACATATTTTCTCCTATATAATATATCTGTATAATATATCTGCTCTATCTGTATTTAATCTTCTGATATATCAGAAATAATCATGTAAGCTTGTTAAGTAAGATAAGTGCTTTCTGCTTCTCTGGTGAAAAATTCCAGAATAGATAGTTGGTTGCACATCCTAAACATTGGCCTGCCTTCAAAACTGTCACAAGCAAGCAGATCCTAACTATTGCAATGATTATGAGCAATAGTTAATAGTAATGAAGAAAATCATAGACATTAGTTCCGTGTTCTAAACTGTGGGAAGATTTTTGTTTTAGATGGAACCTGGATTCATATCTAACATGATTCCATTTCAAAATCCTTCACCCACTTTAAAATAATCTGCTTATTCACACTTACTGCTTATTAAAATATTCACTCAGTTTAACTATACCAGTCTCACTTAAAAAAAATAGTTAATGTCAGGGCAGTTACTCTGGATGTCACTCAAGTTGGGTCTTATTTTTGTTAGAGCGCATGAGAACTCTGTTAGTATCAAAAGGAGTTTCTGACTTCAGAAGCTGTAGTAAAAGAAAGCTTTTGTCCTAAATAGGGGTTTTAAAGTTGGTTCACTCAAATTAATTGAAGAGGGAATTCAGGATTCCAAATTGGCTGTTGATAGGAGTTTGTATAAGTTCACAAAGGACTTGCTGGTTAAGAGACTGATACTCAGTGAAATTGATTTGCTTTACAAATATTTGGTATTCCTGCTGAAGCACTATTTATTCTGAGAAAAGTCTTCAAGCGTAAGAAAGCAGGCTCCTAGTGCAGGTGAATCAGAACAATTTCTGCTTCAGTTATCCCTTAAAACAGTGAGCATTCACTTAAAAAAATCTTCTCTGGAGGCATCATACTAATAGAATACAGAATGAATCCGATGTTTTATAATGCACAGGCCGGAAATATATGTCAACACTGATTATCTCAAAACTGGAAATCTGCCAACTACTGCAAGAAATTTGTCTAATTAACAGAAAATATGCTACTAACAGAAAAGGTTAATAAAGGAGTTTGTAAGATGCAGGTGAGTTATGCACCTCCAGAAGGTTGGTGTTTAGATTGGTTTTATAAAACTAAACAAAACCAAACCTGAAAACAAATATAAGTAAGAGGTCTCTTGTAACTCGTTCGTATTCTCTACCCTTGTAAACTGTGCTGTCATCTTGCATACACATTGATTTTGTGTACACAGTCTGACAAACTTCAAGACTGGTAAATGGTGTTAATACTTTCCCTATTAGCATTTTGTAATGAGTAGGCTGTCAGTATGAAAATTTGCCTGCAAAGGTCAAAGATCTCATGAGGTAACTGCTTCAAAAAAGATACTAAAAATGCCCTGTGTATTAAGAACATTTTTCAGACTGATAGGTAAGTGTGAGTTTCTTGTACTGTAAAACAGCTATGGGAAAAACCGAAGATAAATTATCTGAATCGGTCAAAATAATGCAAATTTAGCATGGGTTAAATAGATACCACTGTACAGTATTGACGGGCCAAAAAGTCACTGTTCAAGGAGGGACAAAGGAGCGTGACACACTATTCTGAAAGAAAGGAAGCCAGCTGTCTTGTCGTCCGTTGGAGTAAAGTGTTCTTCTGTTTTTGGGTTTTTTTTTTCCAATAACTGCTCCAAATATGCCATACCTAGGGAACGGTTAATTCTGTCTGGGATCCTCTGCCCTGCGCTCTTCTGCCTTCTTGCTCCTTTGCTTTCAGATGTGGTACACTCCGTTCTAGCCTGGAAGCTGATGCTCCTTTGAGCCAAGGACTAGACTAGCGATCTGCAGAGGTCAATTCCAGACAAAAATTTTCAGAGATTTTACGACTATGTATTAATCACTTCTTTTTTTTTTTTTTTTAGAAACAGCTTCTTCTGTCTTTTTCTAGTGCCAGAATCTTCATTTTTTTCCACTAACGTTGATGTATTGCTCCCAAATTGATTTATTCCTCCTTAAACATTACTGTTATTTATAACTCCTATCTCCTTACAGTCATTTCTTATATCTCCCATTGATCTGCTTTGTCTCCTTGCTTTAATTTATGGCACTTTCTGATTTGCATACTTCACAGGAAGTGTGCAGGAGACTCCTGAGCCCCAGGAGAGCTCCAGAATAAGGCTACTTTGAGCCAAGTAACTTAAATTGTGTCCAAATAAACTATCAAATATTTCTTGAGGGCAGGTCCTGTAATTGTTATTATAGGGTTATCTTATCATCTGAGTGCAGGGGAAGAGGAAGTTATGGCAAATGAGATGACATTTAGAGATGCCAGGCCTTAACATTGCATGAACCTGCTTTAGCTCCTTGGTTGATATGTTGTGATAATATTCGTAGTCTTGAGTCAAGCTGAAAATACTAACATTCCAGGAAAATTTCAGCAAGAAAATGTAGTTCACAAGTCCATAATGTCTTTCAAATGTGTTCATATAACTTGACTTTGAATTAATAGTAATGTTAATTGGGAACAGAGGTTTCCTATCTAATGTGAATCAAGTTTTTCTTTTCTGATTGCTGTTTTGATCTCTATTCCATTCTCATTTTTTTCTTATGGAGATAGATAATTGACTAACTTCAAAAACTTAGAAAGAATTATGAGTCAATAGTCAGAGAGTGTGAGATATCTGAGTCCTGGGATCTTTGAGTAGTATCCCAGGTGAAAAGAAGAGAAGCTAAGTCTGCCAGTTTTTAAAAAATAAACTTCTGCATTTTCATAACAAAAGTATATGAAGGAGGGGAGGCTCTTTGATTGGTGGCTTTGCCTATTTTGCCTTAGGCAAATACTTACCTAATCTAATCAGTGTTGCTGAGAATTCTGAGCAGAAGTCATCAAAGATAGAACAAATCTAGGACATTTCAAAAATGGCCCTTTTTGACAGGTACATGATGTGGGTTAATTATGAGAAAAAATAACAGAAAAGCAAGAGACTGTTATATTTTCTTATTTCTTCTTCTTATGAACATACTTACATTGATTAAAAACATTCTTCTGTAAGACTCAGTTCTTCTACAGTTCTTCTACCTTGTTTTTTTAGAAGGATCCACTTTGTTATCTTTTATTCATCAATTCATTTAACTGCTGAAAGTAAAATTAAGTAAGTTTGTCATGTTTACGTCATGTCTACATAATATTTTTTGTGATATAAACGGACTGATATTTATATGAACTCTAGAAGATGTTTTTAAAAGCTAATTATAAAACTTTCTTACTACGTAATTCTTTCAACAAAATGAAAATTTAGGTATAATAGTAATAACAAGAGGATTGGAATTTAAGAAAGCTTTTTTTGTTTCCTCCATTTTATTATCCTCCATTTATTATTGTATTGTAAGAATTCTCTTCATTATGCTCTTTTTGAGGGAGAGCTCTTTTTTTATGATAATTACACAAGTACAGATTATAACCTGAGACACCATTATTTAAATATTATTCATCACTGATCCTGGATTTTTGCACTCAAAACAAGTCTTTCATTAACTATTCTGTGTATAAGTTACCTGCCTCATAACTTCTGAGGAATCTGGAGTTAGGCTTGGGAAGATGGTTTATATGTGGCTGTGCATGCATATTTTCTTATTATTTTGTTTTATTTCATTTCCTAAAATGTCTCTGAGGGAACAACAAAAACAAGATGTTTACTATTTTTTAATACTGTGGTGATAGTTTCACAATAATTACAAAGCATTTGATCATATCTTACCATAGAGTGTGTGAAAAACTTCTACTTCAGTTCCGCAGTAACTTGTATTTTGTTGATCTAACTGTGACTTAAGATGCCTATTATGATTTCCTATTCTTTTTTTTCCAGAACAGCTCCAAAATGGTGTTTTTCCAACAAATAGCATTTTTTATGAAGACTTTGCTACCTAAAGTTCTACAGTTGTATTCAGTTCTCATCCAATTGTTTTCTTAAGAAAAACATGCTTAGATTGAGGATGTCCTTGATTATTGAATATTTCAAAAGCTTAATATCCCCTTGTGTGTTTTACAGACAACCCTGGGCTAGTGAGCCATGTTCCAGTTGGCATTAGAATCCTGGATGTCAATGACAACCCTCCAGAGCTTGCCAGAGACTATGACATAGTTGTCTGTGAGAATGCAAAGCCTGGTCAGGTAATTGTCACAGTTATCTTTATCTCAGTGAGTGAGATGAATGATTGTATTTCTGTTAATACCACAACTATAAAATGTTTGATCAGGCAATATAGAAGAATTATAATTCTTCTAAATTATTTTCTCATATATCATATTTTTTTTTTTCTTATTGTATTATCCTGAAGGAAGTAGACTTTGGAATTTTTTCAAGATACCTTTCTTGTTGTGAAAAAAAAAAACTTTCTTTAGTGAAAATGGGAAAACATAATCTTATCACATAATAGAGATCTTGTAAAGC
Source organism: Eudromia elegans (assembly GCA_003342815.1). NCBI lineage: Eukaryota > Metazoa > Chordata > Aves > Tinamiformes > Tinamidae > Eudromia > Eudromia elegans. The sequence continues at coordinate 374,096 of PTEX01000312.1, forward strand.
CACTATCCTGAGAAAACAGATGAAGAGGTAACATCTCTCACTGGAGCTGCCATGTCATGGCAAGGTTTCATATATATCTTAGGGCAATGGCGGGTTAACATGGCTGGAGTCCATGCCTGTTGATAGCTCATAAGTGCTTGTATGGAAAGTCGTGGTAAAGGTGAACCAGTTTGTGCAGGCTCACAAAAGAGGCTGAACAAGTTTTCACAGCTATGAGGATATTGAGGATCAAAGTTGAGAGTAGATAACAGAATAACATCAGCTTTTGTCGTCGCTGCACTTCATTGCTGTCCCTGGTTGGACAACTTAGCTCCTTTGCTGTTTTGCCAAGGTTAAGCTTTTAGCTAGCACTCGAAGCTCTCTGGACATTGTTCATAGCTCACAGGTTGCAATTGTGAGCTCATATCCTTCTTAAGGCAGACATTATTATTAATAATAGCTTTCTTAGGAAATGTTTAAAATAACTTTACATAGTTGTTGAGTGGAAATTTTGAATTTTTAATGTGAGAATATAAAAATGCTATACTGTATACGAAGGCTGTTTTCAAGCTTAGAGAGCAATGTAAGAACAGGGCTAGCATATGTGCTACTGCCTTCATGTATTACCATGGTTTCAAATCATCAGCAGATTACCTCCCAGTTCTGATCCAAGTGTTGTTTCAGTGTTTTTAATAATCCTCACATGAATCTATCTAGCTTCCCTTTGGACGGATAAAAGCTTCTGATACCTGCTGCATCTTACAGAAAGAAATATACAGATTGATTGTAGGCTTCAGAAAGAGCATCTTCCTGTGTTTTTTCTAAAACTTCCCATACTGTCTTCATTTGGTATGTACTAGTTCCTGTGTTGGAAGAGACAGGAAGCAGTTGATCACTATTTATTAATTGCCATGCTATTTATAATTCTCTAGCACATCCCACCTTACTGTCTGTTGTTCAGACTGAAGAGTTCTACTTAGATGGACAGGCCATGGTAGAGACATTGTAGACCTTTAATGATCCTGCTTGTCCTTCTCTAAACTTTCTCTAGCTCCTCTCTATTTGCCTTGAGATGCAAAAATCAGGATTGAGATTTGTAGTTTTTTATAATTTCTTGCCATAGTTTATGCTTCAGTATATATGATGGTCTCTGCTTTGTTCTCTAGTTAGTGTTTTCATTTTGGTATAATTCCTGACAGTGGATTTGCTTTTTAAGTTCTAATAAGTACTGAATGAACAAAGCGCTTGTCAGAATGCCAGTATTAGTGGTGACAGTCAGCTCAGAAATCATCGTCACATATGTGAAGTTAAGATTTGTCGTTTACATTTACAAAGAGTATACTCTTTGCATGGGCTGGCTGGTGAGTATTAGGTCTTTACTGTCAGCCCTGCTTTTTTCCTATGTTGAATAACTCTGACCAGCAAGTGGCCCAGCTTAAATCTTTATGGAATGCCTTTCAATGTGGGAACACATCATTTAGAAAGGAGACCCCTATTTACTATTTTGTAAGCAATTACTTGAGAAAGGATCTTCCCTCTTATCTTATAACTATACAGTTTTCTAAGGGGCTCGTACTCAGAGGCCTTGTTGAAAATCTGGATACCTCAAGTATAAGAGAAGAGGACTCATAAAAGACTGAATATTTTAAAAATGTGCAGTTCTCTTTAAACAGTAATTGCAGTTAGTATCAACATATTATTATATTTTAAAATTTATGTACCGTAAAGACAATGTGTATCTTCAATAGTCATGCAACAAAGATGATTCAGAAATTCTGTCTTTCCCTTAGGATTTTTGAGTTACTAATGCTTCTTACCAGCAAAGTTTTAACTGTCTAAAAGCAGTTTGTATATGAAACTTTAAGGGAGAGATATCTGAACACGGCTGACCATGTTTTCCTGTAACAGTATTTACTGCTGATTTGTGTCTGCACTGTGTTTCTGCTGTTCTTACTGCAAATGATTCTGTGACCTCTGCACCATTGCAATTTAACACCCAAGATTAATGCTGCTGTGAAAGGCTCTGTAAGCAGGGGCTTGATATGAATGCTTAGATCAGCGTCTTGGTGTATATCTAAACTAGCAGGACTTCATTATGTACATGTCGTCATATAGCACAGTTAAGCTTTAGAGAAGAGTGTAATATCATTGTGCTGTACAAAAAATCCCTACAAATCACAAAAGTATATGGCCCTTGCTCAAAAGATCTTACTGTGAACTGAAATGACAGTGTTCAACAAGTGCTAAGGAGGAAGAGATAAACAAGAATTACAGATTAAGAAACTGTTCCATATGCTAAGAAGTATGCCCAACTGGATGGTTCTGAATCACTGCAAAGGCGGTATTAACTCTGATTTGTCCGTTATGGTATGGGAATGATTCAGAATATAGGTCACTAAAGAACAAATTCCATCAGGTACTGTGGGTTCTTAGGATATTTCTACTTGACTGGTGCTTGTTATTAAGTTATTAGGCATCCAGCCTGCCCTGAACTGACCTCTAAATGTTCTCATTTCTTTCCCCAGGAAGGCTAGGGAGACTTGCTGCCTCCCAGCAGCACTTAACTTAGGGGTCATTTTTCCCAGAATTCAGTTTTGAATTTATTGTGTGTGGAATAAAATGATCATTTGCTTTTGAAAGACTTTTTGCATTTTATTGCTTATTTAGCAATTATTTGTAGAAAAAATCTATGAAGATAATTTAATTTCAGAGCCCTTCTTTCCTGCCTCCTTTACCCTCCTATTTACTTACTTTTTTTTTTTTTTAAAAAAAAAGGCCTATAGAACTTAAGGAAGTGTACTTAAATTAAAACCCTAAGGCACCTCAAATGGAAAATACTTGTGAGAAGATGACCATTTCAACATTTAAGTCATACTTTTTTCCTTTAGCAGTCACCTTGTGGAGAAAATACATTGTGTATCCGGATGAAACATAATAGATATTAGACACTAAAGTGGATAAAGAATCTGAAATTTGATCTCAGATGGCATCCAGAGTTGGAGAGCTATGAGTTTTAGAAATAATCTAGTTCTAATCATCATTATCCAGGTTATTTTGTGAATGACTGTGGAATTAATCAGTAGCCAGGAAAATCAAATTTTGCAATATCTCACAAGATAAAATCCTAACTTAATTTTTTAATTTTTTTTTTAAAAAAAGGGGGAACAAGTGCTGATGTAAAAAAGCTAAAATACATCGGTCTGGAAAAATGAAAGAGTGTAATGTTGCCAGTTTTTTGAATATTTCCATCTTCAGTGTTTGTCCTGCCAGAGTATAAGATGATTAAAATATGTATTCCTGTAAACAATACATACATGTGTACACACATACACATACCTTTTTCAAGAGCATAGTGTATAAATATTGTGCTACCAGTATGAGCTACCTCTATCTGGGGTGCTGTTATTACCAACAAGCAGAGGTACCTCAGGAATGGCTGTAGGGAGGAGGGGGCCAAACTGTTGTCTGTAGTGGCTAGTGACAGGACAAGGGATAATGGGTACAAGCTGAAACATGGGAAGTTCCTCCTCCATATGAGGAAGAGCTTCTTTCCTGTGAGGGTGACAGAGCCCTGGGACAGGCTGCCCAGAGAAGTTGTGGAGTCTCCTTCTCTGGAGATCTTCCAAACCCACCTGGATGCCACCCTGTGCCACATGCTCGAGGGGTCCTTGCTGGAGCAGGGAGAGTTGGGCTAGATGGTCTCTGGAGGTCCCTTCCAACCTTAACTATTATGTGATTCTGTGATTCTGTGTGACAAGATACCTATGTGCACCCAGGTATGCGGTACAACCGTACCTCTGCTATAACCTCCTCATGTAAATTTACTTAATTACTGATTAAGGTCTGACATGGATCTGAGTAGAAACTGGTACCTCTCCTGTTTCCTCTTCAGTTAGTCCTTCTACCATCTTGAGATTCTTTCATTTGTTTAAAAACAAAAACCATAAGTCTTAATTTTCATCACCACTTTGCTCTCAGTGAGCGTTGCCACAGTTGGGGATCTGTGTCTACATTCTTGTTTTAATCTGCTTTGGTAAGATTAATGCCTATTAATAAGCCAATAGTTAGTTGGCTTATTATTAAAGGGTTAACAGTACATTTTGATGTTAAGAGGACATACAAACTTGTTTCAGATGTCTGAAAAGACTTAATTGAAATCTTCTCCCTAGGAAACATGAACCTTTATGGAAAAGTTTCGGGTGCATTTTAAAGCTAGTAGACTGCATGTGGGCCTTGATCAAAGGTGTTTTTTGTGGGTTTTTTTTGCTTTTTCTTTTTTCAAAATGGCATGTTTGGATGCAAGATGCTGTAAAATGTCACTGAACACTTTATGTAAGATAGGGCAACAGGACAGAAGTTTATCTACAAGCTTGTCAAAGAAAAGCTGTAAGTGCATGGCAAAATGGCATTTTTTCACTGACAAACAACACTGAAGATTTATAAACTTTAATAAAATGCATTTTTTTTCTAAGATCACTTATGTGAATTTTAGACAAATTCTGATAGTATTTATCAGTATTTTTAGTAGTTGTGCTTCAAGGTGATTCGCTTTAAAATATTTTTCTTTCAGTTACCCTTTTTACCTTGCTTTGACTTATATCATATCAGTATTAACTGAATATATGTTTTTAAGATAATTTATATTTTTGGTCTTATTTTTTTTTTCCATCTTTTAAAAATTTGATAGAGAGTGATTAACCAAAAATTTTCACCAAAGCTGCCATGCCTTGACAAACTTTGAGATTATATTTCATATCTGCTAAGGCTTGGCAAAAAAATATCTTGGCAAACTTTAAAAATACTCTCAGCAGCATAATTGTCAGCAATATTGTTAACTTGTTTAGCAGTTTCGGGTATATATGGTCTATAGACTAATCATTGCCAGTTTATAGCTTCAAAATGTGTGGTTTTTTTCTTCTTCACTTATATGAGTAGAGAGACTGAGAACAGTGTGTCGTTTTCTTGTCTGAAAATAGTCAGGACCACATAAGCCCTCACTGTTTAAATTTCAGGTCTGGTCCAGGCAGAATGAAGTCAAAAACTGAACAGAAAAAAAAATCTCAGGAGAAGAGCCCCCTCTCTCCCCCCTTCTACTTTTCCCTGTCAGCTCTGTGCAATGGTCTGCTTCATCTTCACTGGATATATCACAAAAGCATCCTTTATTAAATTCTACTTTGGCACTTCAACTTCCATGCTCAGCATGAATGTGCAATCAGAGGCAGAACTGTTGCTTCATCAAATGTTCCAAAAGCTTAGCTCATTTTTAGTTGAAATTAAAATTTAAAAATAATCAGGACACTTGAAAGGTTTTGCCTTTCAAAATGCCTCTGCAGTGCATGGTTTCTACCTCCAATTCTGTTCCTTCTCAGCAAATGAGGAGGGGTTGCTGATCTTCATGTTCTGTTCTCTGACAATTTAAAATTGATTCCTAAATTTTAAGTGGTGAGCTAGTATTATATGTTGATGATTTCGGTTATTATTTTTTCTTTACCAGCATTAATATGCAACTAATTTTTTTGGAAGCTAGCAAATTATACTCTTTATAGACTTGAGCTGTTCAGGCTCAATTTTGGCTCTACAAAATTGATGTTTGTTTAAATTGATGTATATTTAGGCATACCTGTGATTCTGAAAGTCACCAGGAAGCAGTGTAGATGATGAAAAAACTTGTACTAGCTGACCATATTAGAATGTCAGAAAGTATAAATGTTTTAAATTCTTTTATCTAGCTCTGCAGCAATGTTCCTGTAATACTTCATGCTACAGAAATCAGGCTGATGGGCCAGTCATTTCATAGGTTGAATGGTGGCAGCAGTCAAGGAGAAAATTAAAATAAGCAAAGTTTGAAAATGCTGCTGAGGGTAGGTGATACTTGGTCAAGTTCAAATTTCAACACATTCACTCTTAATTTTTATTTCAGGTAATTCAGACTATCAGTGCAACTGACAAGGATAACTCTGCAAATGGAGCAAGATTCCATTTTTCCCTTGATGAAGGGCTTTCTATGAATCCCAACTTTACTCTAAGGAACAATGAAGGTAAATCAAAGCTCTTAGTATGCAAGAAAAGGGTCTGTATTTTGTCTGGGATGTTTCACTGAGCAGACCAGTTTCCACCTGTGGATTTCTTCACAGAAAGGAAAAACTGCAATCTCTTGCCACTGAACTGGCTGATAGAAGGGACGTGGTGATATATACAAAATTTTGCAAAATGTGAATAATCACATATTCTCTTCTTTATATATATATATGTTTATCTTTCTGTAATATTTATAAATCATGTTTTGAGTTTTTTTGGATACATTCAGTGATGTCTTTAAAAGTAGGTTAATGAAAATACGCAGGCATTTTGATCTGTTTCTAGGTGAGTGCAGTCAATGGGTGCAGTCAAGTATATTGTCCTTCTAGAAGGAGGAATTAAGACTTTAAGAGGCATAAAAGCTTGAATTCATGCTTGCCCTTACTGGTTGAATACCAAGAATAGATTTGCCAGTCCTTCCTGGGAGATAATGTCTCTCTTTATGTCCTTCCTAATAAAATATACCTAAAAATCAGAAAATCATGGCAAATAGGCCCTGAGGGAAGAATGTCTTCAGAGTCAAGTCTTTTTGAACATTTCTTAAAGGAAATATTCATCTAGTCTTTCTAAAACACTAAATTGTACCCCACAATCTTGTTGAATATTGCACCTTTTCCAGTTCACAACCTGTTGAAAATGAGTGTGAACTTTAAATGTTCATCTATCACTTTCATTTTGGGTTTTTATATATGTGGCAGAGGGTGGAGTAGTTGTATACATGTAGGTATAGAAAATTGGTGTTTATTTTGCCATTATATTTTTGCAGTAGGTCCATGGAACACCTTCTGACAGCTTGTAGCCCATTTGCAATGATGTGAAGCACTAAATTCATCATTGTATCTGTGACACATATAGTGATATTTAGATTATTCTCCATAGATATTTTCTGCATTGTTTTTCCAAGTCTTACAGGGAACCCTTCAGGACATTGCATAATATTCCTGAGGAATCTGTTCCAAAGTTGAGTTATACATTCACTTACAAAGAAATTTTTTTGAACAAATATTATTTGTTCAAATATTTTCTTTGCTGCTTCTTTTTACTTCCGTAAGCACGATGAGCAAAAGGGGTTTACCACCGACAGCAGAAGTCAACATGTTGAGTATGCTAATTTATATTTTGTGGAGGAAGGCAAAAGAGAGGACCAGACTGATAAATGTCCTTTAAAATTAAGACCTACTGCGAATTATGTTCACCTAAAGAAATTTCAAAGAATACACTTTCTCTAGCTGCTTCCATGGAACTACCATATTTACAAAAACTCCAGAAATGTAATTTTTATTTTTTTCCTTATAACTGATATAAAGATATTTTAACACAAATCATAGCAAGTAGTTTAACTTAGCAAACAACTAGAAAACTAAATATTTAAAGAATTGCGACTGTTTTACTCAATACAAGACTCTTGGATTGTATTGTTTAAACATTGCCCTTTATTGAGACATTTTCTTTATTATACAATATATATGTAAAATATGAGTGAAACACTTGTAAAGTGCATTTCCAATTCCAGTTTTCTGGCATTTACTACTTTCTTGTTTATCATGTATTCCTATTCATAAATAGAGTGTCTGTTGCTTTCCAGTCTTGGAAATAGATGAGAGACGATGTATTTTACAACTTTGCACTTCAGAAAAATCAAGCTTTTGAGGATCAACTGTTAAAAAAGAAAAACAAACAAAAAAAAAAGTCAGAATGCTCTTAGCATGTGTTAGTCTTTTTTTTTTTTTCCCTCTTCCTTTTCTTCTTTATAATTTGAAAGAGAAAAATGGAAAAGACAGATTATGATACCTTTTCCCCTACTGGCTAGTTCTTATCCCAGGGTATGTACTGTGATTCTTGTTGTGGGTTTTTCATCTACTGACAAATTACTGCTTAGAGAAAGCGAAGATATAAGAGCATGAACAAAATATTGCTGTATCCATACACATGTAAGCAGGAAAGAACAAGAGCAGTAATAAAATTTCTTTTCTATACAAGGAAAATACATTAAGTTGTAATCATTCCCAGAGCTCTGCTGTTCTAGAAAGAAAACCTAGGTAAGATGCCTTTTTGTTTGCCTGGGATTTGTACTTATGATGTTTTTTTAATGAAAAACAAGGCTGTTGACAATTTATTTTGTTCAGCGAAATGTTGCAGTTTCAATTAAAACCTGAGCTGCCAAACACTCATTTAATTTGGAGGTGCTTTAATACTGCAGTTGAGATGCTACATATCTCAGTTCTTCTTGGTTGACTGTCTTCTTTTAACTTTGTTTTTTAAGATGTTATTATAGATAATTTAGAAACCCTTTTCATGTGTATAGATATAGAAGTATTGGGAGCAGCTCTATGTGTTCATGTCTTAAATATACCGCTTTAGCATAATCAAACATGTGTTTTGGATGTCCCACTCAAAACTTTCCGGGGCAGTATGGAGTAAAAGAATCTTCCATTAGGAATCAGGAGAAAGATGAAAAGACCTATTCGTAGTAGAGCTGTTTGAAAGTACTGAATTATGAAATCATACCTTTTTAATCCTGAAGAAACGTGGCTTTTTCCAGATGTTTAAGGAATAATTAATGTATTTGTCAAAATTTGTTAGCTTGTTAGCTAACCATTTGCTAGCTTTGTTAGTTTTGGGAAAAGATACCCCCAAATACTAATGTGTAGGTGCACACATACGCATAATCTCTCTTTCCCTCTCTTTCTGTCTCTGAGTTTAAGAAATTCCCCCTTTCTGCCTGTTTTGCTACTTGCTAGGGATCTTCTGCAAAAGTTACAGCATACTCTTCAGGCAGTGGGGAAAAGATTGAACCTTCAGGGGAAGTTAGCTTGGGTTTGAGGAAGCATTTATGTTTTTTAAATACTGCAAAACAGGGTTTTCCTGGGGATTTTTCTCCCACAAGGCATGCAGTTTGTACTGGATGCTCCAATGACTCTTGTAGATTTCCTGAAATAAAAGTTTTGTTGCAAAGGCTATATAGGGTCACTCAGCTGTGCCAATAAGATTTTTGCAGATGCAAAGGACAGAAACTAGCTTAAAAGACATATACAATAACAACTGGAAAGCTTGACTTTCTAGAATAGGGAAGTATTAGACAGCTATTGTAGAGGGAGACAATTATCTTTCTCCAAACTGTGAACATCTTTGTTTACATCTTTTTTGAATATAAAAGTTGAATCCAAGGTTGACCAGAAGGACTAGTTAGTGCATAGCAAGCATATGGGTTCTGTATTTTCAGTGATGATACCTGTTAGCATTTCAGAAACCAACTCGTAAGCAAGTAACTGTTTCAGGACCCAAAAGTCTGCTATAGTGCTTTCCATTTTTGCTGTCCACTGAACTAGAAAGAAAGCCAATTGGCAATAGCTTTGGAAGCAGCACAAAAGAAAAAGTATTTCCTGGAGTTATCAGGAAAAAAATGAAACAAATGCATTTCAGTGTTGTCCTATATAAACAAATTAAAACTATTATCTTTCAGAAATACAAGACATGTAAATAATTTCAATTTTTTTTTAAGATTGTAATTAATTATGACTTTTGAAAAATATATAAAAGTAGAATTGCTGATTTAATCAATGCTGAAAAGTGATTTAAAACATGTCTAAAGCTATAAACAGACTTTTTATTTTGCTTCCATTTCTCTTTTTCCCTGCCTGTAATGTATAATCTCTCAAAAGAATTCTGAAATTGTGAATAATAACTACATTAGCATCCTCCAAAGTGATCTGGTAGTCATTTTCTGTGGTGTTATCATTCTATCTCTGCTACTTTGATTTTCCTTCATTTATTTTCTTAGTTCATGATCTCAATATAAAAAGGCAGAAATAGTGGGATAGGAATGTGATAACAGCCTTGGGTATAGTTTGCAGTCTGGTTTCATAGCTCATCTTTAGATGAACTAGTCTGCTTCATTGGAGACATGCAGAATTCCCTGTATGTAATCTCAAACCCAGCTGAGATGAATCTTAAATTCTAATTTGTCATATTTGCAAAGGACAGCCCAAATATGGAAAAGTTTAATGATCATGAACTGAGTGACATGCATTACAGGGAATGTGATAAATTTTGTTAAACTACATTGGAGTTGCAACTACATTGGTTTCCCATAGAAACCAAAGCTTTCATCTCCATCAAGTCCTCATTCTTATCTTACTTCTCAGAGACAAAATTCACAGTTGAAATCTATAGAGCAATAAAAAGAGCTCTCCTTCTGGGCCTAGCAGAATCACGTCTGTAGTTGTTATCTAATTCTATTGTTGCCCTTCTACACACCTGCCTTTCCTACATATCTGATGTATCCATTTGGAGGTGTCATACGTTACTATCCTCGCCACTAGCTTTGTTGTGTAGTGAGGTTCGTTAAATTTCCCTCGGTAAACCCTTTCCTAGATCATCAGAATCTGCCTTTGTATTCAGGTGCCTTTAGCTTAGATTGTGATATTTTTGATATCATAGAATCACAGAATGCTTAAGGTTGGAAGGGACCTGCAGAGGTCATCTAGTCCAAGGCCCCTGCACACGCAGGGTCTCCTAGGGCATGTGGCACAGGGTGATGTCCAAGCGGGTTTTGAAGATCTCCAGAGAAGGAGACTCCACCACCTCTCTGGGCAGCCTGTTCCAGGGCTCCGTCACTCTCACTGCTAAGAAATTCTTTCTCAAGTTCCTGTGGAACTTTTGGTGCCTCAATTTGCGGCCGTTTCCTCTAGTTCTATCACTGGCCACCACTGAGAAGAGGCCGGCCCCATCGTCCTCACTCCCTTTCTTGAGATATTTATAGACATTGATCAGATCCCCTCTCAGTCTTCTCTTCTGCAGGCTGAAGAGGCCCAGCTCTCTCAGCCTTTGCTCATAGGGCAGATGTTCCAGGCCCCTAATCATCTTTGTGGCCCTGCGCTGGACTCTCTCTAGCAGCTCCACGTCCCTCCTGCACTGGGGAGCCCAGAACTGCACACAGTACTCGAGGTGCGGCCTCACCAGGGCTGAGTAGAGGGGCAGAATCACCTCCCTCGACCTGCTGGAGACGCTCTGCTTAATGCACCCCAAGATCCCATTGGCCTTCTTGGCCACGAGGGCACACTGCTGCCTCATGGTCAACTTGTCGTCCACCACGACGCCCAGGTCCCTCTCTGCGGGGCTGCTCTCCAGGAGGTCGGTCCCCAGCCTGCAGCCGTGTCTAGGGTTATTCCTGCCCAGGTGCAGGACGCTACACTTGCCTGTGTTAAACTTCATGAACTTCATGAGCTTCACATATATTTGTGATATTCTTATTTAATGCTAAGTTTCTTGTCATAAAAATAGCTCTCCTACTTCCCTCTCAGTGTGGGTCTTCCAGCAGTTTTTGATGAGGAAAGTGAAACATTTAATTAAAGCACAGAAAGTAAAAACACATCAGAATAACTGTCAGGATGCAGGTGGAACTGCAGTTTGACTGAACTTTTAATATCTCTCCATTTTGCTGGTATACATGTGATGAAAAGTCTCTTTCTACCAAACTCTAGCTATTACTCAAAGAATACAAATGCCACAAATTAACCCTGATCCCATTATTTTGATGGCATTATATAGGTAGAAAATTTTATTCAAGCTATATCGGCTTAAGATCGTCTGATATTAATATTTACTTTTATAATGTCAAAATACTGCTAGAAAATAAGTCTTATTTTTTCCAATTTTTCTTTGTAACATGCAGCATAAAAATGCATGTTTCAAGGGTGAAATTGTCCCATACACACACACTGTATGTGTTTTAAATGCAGCTCTTTCAAGATTTCTTCACTGTAACCTTAGAATTGTCCACTTAGTCTGTGTTGTCAAGCAGATCTTTTTTTATTATTTTTCTTCTTGATTTTTTTTCTCATAATATTTTCCCCATCTGTCCACCGTTATGCTTATAGCATACCAATGCTCACCTCTCCATGTTCATTCCTGGGCAGCTTTGCCAATAATGTTTTGTGCCTGAATCCTTTCATTACTACTCAGTTGCTACAAAAGTCATCTGTGATTTAAACCTTTCTTGCTCAGTTTTTCTTCAGTAAAATAGGTGTATGATGTTGTTCTTTTTAGGCTGCAATTTCGTCCCTGCTTCTCTAGTTGTACGATAGTACTGGACCACCCACTTAGTGTTAGATTTATGTCAGGGGAGGAATGGAGGAGATTGTGCTTTTCTGCTCAGATTTGAATACTGAGTCTTCCTTGCATACAGGCCCGGGAACGTTCATGTGAACTGAACTTTATGGTATTTTCTTACTTATATAGACAAGGTAGCTGAACTGAAGTCTTGTAAGTAAGTGCTGAGGAAAATAAAACAAAAACAGAACAGTAACCCTCAAAGAAGGGCAGGACTGGGCCTATTCTGAGCACTGAGGCCCAAGAACACGGACTGACACTATGCAAGTAGCACTTGGCCTTTTAATCTCCACTGGGCCCCATGTGGCAACCAGTGGATCTCAGGTGTCATGATTGTGGTTTTTTTTGCTTTCTGTTCCAAGTTTATGAAATAATGCAGCAGTGTTGTCATGTCATGAAACAGGCTACGTGCTGCAAGGAGTCGGACTCAGGGGCATTTAGGGATCACTGTTCGAAGGGGAAGGAGACAAACCTGGTGCACTCCTCCCATGCTGCTTTCTGGTCTATGTTCTTCCTCAGACCGCGGTCACACAGTGTCCGAGAGAGTTCCAGCTGGCTCATCCCAGCCTGAGTGCTGACGTTTGACAGTGGTCCCGAGCTCAACTTCACTCTCCAGTCTTGTCTTGTTTAACAGTCTGCAAGTGCAAGAGATAAAATGATAGAGATGAGCTCTGTTGATTATGAATTGCATGCTAAACAACTAAAAAATCAGCAGAGCTCTTCATGCATAATGCAGAGGTGTGACGATGAAGATTTCTTCTGAATATGGAAAGGAAGGAGCAGCAGTCATCATCTTGTATATATATACTGAGAGCAGTAACTTAGTTTTTTGCAAAATAATCTAGTCATTTGAAATTAGATGCTAATAACAGAGGTGTTAGTTCATTTCTGATCTTTGGCTGTACTTCAAGCACAGTCTGCCAGTACTTTGGCAGCAGACAGACAGATCAACTCACACTTATTTTGTAATCTCTGCTGTTTGCCTTTAGGATCCACTGAAGATGTAATTCATGTCCTCCAGCAATATTAGGGAAGTTAGGACTTAGTAGTCTGGCATGAAAAAGTAGAGAGAGTGGCAAAAGGACAAGGGTTTTGGGAAAAAAAGGGCAAAGTATTTTTTGCAACATAAAGTAGCAGAAAGATAAAATAGCTGTTTATTTAACTTCTGATTAAATGAATGTATGTGCTGAAAAATTAAAAAAACATACAAGCAATCTGCCTGCTTGTAATCTGTGTTTCTTAAGATAATCTCCTTGACTTGTGAGTAATTTAAAATAAACCACCAAGAATGTTCATGTATTGCATTTAATTAGAAGTAGAAGGTCATGAATGTCTCAGAGAATAAGCTGGTCCAAGTCTTGTCAAATCGGACTTGTGAATTTTCCATATTTTTTAGAATTAAACAGGCAGAGTCTAAGAAGTGCCATAGGTGAGCACAATATATAATTATAGACTGTTTATGGCCATAAAACTTACAGCCACTGTTTATTCTCCTGTAGGGATGAATTTTCCCTGTACAGGGAATACAGTCTGAATTTCAGTGAAATTCAGTTTTATTTTTTTCAGCCAGGTGACACAATTATGACACAAAACAATTTTCTGTATAAATTGATTGCAGAATAACATGGAACTTATTTATTTCCTAACAATACGATAATGAAAAATCTCAGCATTAATGAGAACACCACAGTGTGTTTGTGTGAGGTTTCACAAACCCATATTTAGCAATGTGCAAAAGAGCTAAAGATTAGCTGAATTTTTGAAAGAATGAAAGTACTATTTCTTGCATTCAATATAGTTTAGACTATGCAATCATTTCCACCCTCTTGTGTCAAATGCAAACACAGATTTACCATGTTTATTATTATCACATCTCTTCTGGGCCTCTTTTGTGGATTACTAAAAACGCCCTTGTGTTTTTTATGAGGAAAAGAAGGGTGCATGTGTGCATGCAGTATCTGTCAACTTGGCAAGGATAGGAGTGTGTTCCATGAAAATATTTTATAACCTCTCTGCAAATACCATTTCCATAATGTAACAATGTTAGTTTTTTGTCAGATCTTTGTCAGAGTTATCTATTCCTGTTGTTTTGGTTTCAGTAAGGCTCTCTAAATGGAATGAGTTAATATAGATGTCATTTTAAGTGGCTGTTGTCATGCCTCTAAAGAGGAAGCTACCATGATGTTCAGGTTGAATCCTCAAAAATATACATTGATAGCATAGACAGCTAGAAAGGGGCTTCAGGGGCTAACTGCAGAACAAAATAATATATTGCACCCACTGGAAATGAAGAGAAAAAAACTTACTGCCTTCCCAACCAACTCACATACTGGAGCTTTCCAAGTGGGGAGGCTACAGAATAAAGTCTAACAAAACATGAATACAGTGGAACCTTGCACTCATTTCATGGCTCAGCTCGTGATTCCTTTCTGATCTTGGTCAAGGGTAATGCTTCCCACCTCATATGACTTTCTCATGTGAAACCTTTTACCAAGTGTGTTATGGTAAGATGCTCACGGGGCTACAATAACCGGCTTTTCCCAGTACCACTCTGAGGTGACAGTCAAAAGCAAAAAATAGAGTGAAATGAATTAAAATAAATGCTTTAAAATCTGCCACAGAGCTTGACAGAAGATAAGGTGTAAAGAATTGATATCTGGTAAGCCATTTGCATGCAGTTTAACAAAAGCTAGCCCCTCTTCCTTTGCATGTTCGTGTATACACATGAGCAGTAGTCAGTCCGATGGGCTAGAAGATGCCACGCTACCTGCTGTAGTGCACACAATTTTCATGTTTTCATGGGCCCTATTTTTTTCCTAGGTTATGAGAAATACATTTAATGCTATAGCTATAGTTGTAAGTAAAAAGGAAAAGTTTTCTATTCTGTATATAATGGGAAGAAGAACTCAGCAGACATACTGTTTTCATGCACCTATCCACCTCCATGTTTGATAAAAAATTCAAAACCAGCATCCCTGCAGTTTGGAGCTATGGAATCACATATTTTGGAACCTATGTGATTATTGTGCCTGTGCAAGTAGTAGGAGAGGAAAGTTCTGTTTTTCCAGTAACTCTCTTTAGATTTCCGAGTGCCCACTGCCTTCTCTGAACTGCTTCTCCTCTCATTCTCACTGTCTCTAGTTTTGTTTGATTATCTGAGGACTCTTGTACAAGTGCCAGTACTTTTATAGTGGTAAAAAGAAACTAAAGTATTATGTATATGACAGTGCAATATATCTCTATTTCTTTCCCTGCACTCTTTTTATGCCCCTTAGCTTCCTGAAGGAGCAAGAGTGGCAGCTTATTTTTTATAGTTGTACAGGCTTGGTCTTAAATTAATGCCACTGGATGCTCTGTCACTGTACATGAATTAAACATTAGTATTCTCATTGTCTGTAATATATGCCAGGTGAACCTGTAGGTGACATAAAGGTGATAAAACTTTACATCACTTTCTCTCCTCTGACCCTGCTTTTCTATAACCTTCACCAGTTTAGAGCCTCTAATATCTACTCTTTTCCCCTTCTACACCTTCCTCATCCTGATCTTCCCAAAGCGTGAGTTTTTGCCCACCATCCTTTCAGATATTATCTGAAAGGTCACTTGAGTTATGAAACCTATCACAAGGAGTGAAACAAAAGTCTTACTCTGACTTTTAGTAAAGACATTTTAACATTTTTCTAAGGAAGGAAAAGAGTTTTTGTTGTGGAGAAATTCCACATGTTCCCATTTACAGGTGTCCATTCACTGCCACCAGGGGATTAAAACATTTGCAGATTTGGCCTAGGATGCTTTCTGAAGTTCTTTGGGTCTCTTAAGACATTTAGATGATCTTATTTATGTAATGTTAGCTACTCCCCTCTGCCTTCCTGTTTTCCTCCATTGGCCAAAGCCTCCATTGGCTTTCCGCTAGGTTTTAATTCTAGACTGTACATTTTCACAGATTAGAACTGCACAGTTTAAAGATGCTCGATGGTTCTGTTGCATGAAAAACAAACTGTCAGTAATAGCTTATGGTGATGTTTTTCTGTTTTTAATATTGTAGATAACACTGCCAGTATCCTAACAAGACGAAGGAGATACAGTCGAACCATTCAAGATGTCTATTACCTCCCAGTTTTGATTTCTGATGGTGGGACGCCCCCTCTGAGCAGCAGCAGCACTCTCACCATTAGGGTCTGCGCCTGTGAGAGAGATGGGCGCGTAAGGACTTGCCATGCTGAAGCTTTCCTCTCCTCTGCTGGCCTGAGCACGGGAGCTCTGATTGCCATCCTGCTCTGTGTTGTCATTCTTCTGGGTAAGCCGTTTTCTATCCTTCCTCTAGCCCTCTGAATGTGACAAGACAGAAATGTTTAATATGATGTGCTTTTGTACCAGAGGGCTGTCAGTCAGTGGGAAGTAATTAGAAACACATAGCTGTGATCAGGAAGGAAAAGGTTAAGCTAAAATTCATAGAAAAAAAAATGCCTTTAAAGTAGGTTCATGGATATCTGGAATCCACTCGAAATAATTTTTCAGAAGTTGTCAAGTAATTAGCACTGGAGATCTTTCTTGGGTAATTTGGAAAGATTTCAAAAAAACACTGACTCAAATTCTGTGTCGTTTGAAAAAACTATAGAAAGGAGATGAGGAAAGCTTTTTGAAATACATTATACCATAAGAAGTACAAAAGCCATTTCTTAATTACTTTTGTGGGGTGAGCTGATGGCAATGCACACCGGAATTCCCAGGGGGAAGAGACTTATGAGCCAATAAGATGGCTCCATTAGATAAATTTCCTTGGAATTGCATTTCTTTTGATTTTTTTTTTCTTTTTCCCAGGTCAATTTGTGTGTTGTGCATTAATATTCTTTTTGGCAGAGCCACAACTTGCTGCAACATTTTCCTGTACTATTCGTGTGTCTTTCTGCATTCTAATAAAGGTTGCAAGAAATAATGGGTTTGCACTGTGACCCACGCTAGGGCATTCAGAATGTTTTCTCTGAAGTCTTTATGTTTTCTAAAAACTGCTTTCATCACAGGTTACTTCAGAATTGTACTTTTTACAAGGTACTTTACAATGAACAGCAACGCATTTAGTTTATAATTTGTCTTTTATCCTACCATATTTCACAGTCAGAAGAGGAAAAAATGAACCTTGCAGATATATGATGAATGATGATTTCAGTGAACCTCTGAAAGCCCTTAACAATGTTTCTGAAAAATCTCAACCTTCTCATTTAACTCCTCATTTAACTGAATGCATGTTAGACCTTTCATATTCTTTATCAGTTTTTTTTTTTTGTGGATTTCATTATTGGCTCAAGAAACCTCAGCAGTTCCTACAAAGCAAGCATAAACAAGAAATAGTATTTTTTTGACCCCTGGGGAGACTAGGTTGTGCTGGAAGTTTCTAGCTTCACTATAGCATTATTAATTTTCCCCCTAATTGTGTGGCCCCTACCTGTAGCATTTTGGTAGGATATTGTCTCAAAATGTGCCAGGCTAGATTTCAGGAGTGCTTTCCAGACATGCAGTAATCTGTCTTCATATAACAAATTACATAACCAAGGCATTGCTCACTTAGAGCAATAATTAGGCTCTTCCAAAGTTGGAAAACTTTGGGGATCTGATATTAGAGACATATCCTAACCAAATGGTGCTACAGTCCAAGGCCAGCATAATAATGCCAGAATAGTAAATTAGCCTAAAAGTATTACACCTCTAAATTAATGATTTGGTATCTATTATTTTTGTAACAAATATCTGCTTACTTCAAATGGAAGCTTTAAACCTAATCTAATATCTGCAGTTTTCTCTTTAGCAATTGTGGTCCTTTTCGTCACCCTAAGACGTAGCAAGAAGGAGCCCTTGATCATTTCAGAAGAAGATGTCCGGGAGAACGTCGTCACGTACGATGATGAGGGTGGTGGAGAAGAAGACACTGAAGCATTTGACATCACAGCTCTGCGAAACCCATCAGCTGCTGAGGAGCTAAAATACCGCAGGGATATTCGTCCTGAAGTGAAGCACGTACCCAGGCATCACCCCTCTTCAAGCCTTGACAGTATAGACGTTCAGGAGTTCATTAAACAAAGACTGGCAGAGGCAGATATGGACCCCAGTGTGCCTCCGTATGACTCCCTGCAGACTTACGCCTATGAGGGTCATAGATCAGAAGCTGGCTCTATCAGCTCCCTGGATTCAGCCACAACACACTCTGACCAGGATTATAATTACCTTGGAGACTGGGGGCCTGAGTTTAAGAAGCTAGCTGAACTCTACGGGGAAATAGAATCAGAAAGAACAACTTAGTTGTAATTCCAAGAACAGAGAAGTTCCTCAGCAGCTGGAGATACAAGAACAGCACCAGTAACAATAAATGAATACAGTACTTGGAACTGAGCAAGTTGTACACAGTTACTGTAGAAACAAGTGCCCTTTTCATATTTGAAACTGGGTTCTTCAATTGGAAGAAAGTCAAATTTTGAAAAATACAGAAAAAATAAGCTATTGTCCCTTGTGTATGTTTTTTAATTGCTCATTAAAGTCCGTGGTGCCGTAACCGTAACAATACCTAAAGTAAGCCAAGCAATGACATCTTTATTGCAATATGCTTAACATCTCAGAGCTACTACAGTATGTCTGTGATCATGCCGGTTTAGGAAGACAGCTCATGGAAGAGCAAATCTGTTGCACGTGGTTGTGACACTGCATTTCTAGCTGTTTTCTAGGCCTTGTTTGATTCCAATATGTGGTAGCCATACTACCAGTGTGAGAAGTCATAGCAGCCTGTTCCTTTACAGAAGGGATGTATTGCAAATGTCCTTTCAAATAAGCAGTCTGTTGATATAGGCCCCTTATTTGCATCAGTTTGATCTTACTGAATTTGCAGGTTGCACTGAGAATATGTCATTTCATTATATTCTTCATAATTTTTTCCTCCCCAGCCAGCAAGTGGAGCAAGGGCGTAATTAGTTGTCTACAGAGCAAACTTGGCACCATCACATAGCCCCAGAGCTGCTGTGTTCCCTGGTGCTGGAGGAACTGTTGTGTCCAGTGTGTGTGTGTGCTTTTTCTTTTTGTCCTTTCCCAGAGATATTGTTCATC
Source organism: Eudromia elegans (assembly GCA_003342815.1). Lineage (NCBI taxonomy): Eukaryota > Metazoa > Chordata > Aves > Tinamiformes > Tinamidae > Eudromia > Eudromia elegans. The sequence continues at coordinate 393,353 of PTEX01000312.1, forward strand.
TAAATGGCATGGGTCTGAAGTAGTCTTTATGCAGTGAGGCAGATGAAGCACGGGCTCTTTCTATGAGAATAGCAATGGCAGCACCATTTAACTATGCAGTTGCTTGCTTCACTGTGCTTCACTTAGGTCAATAGATGATGCTTTTGAAGTCTTTTGCTGCTTTGAATCCAGAAGCTACCACAGTTAATTGATGACCAAGAGTTCATAATCCTAATGTCTCTATTTCCATGTGTGACTAAAAGCAAAATAGAGCTGCTGGTGAGATACAGGAACAGAGATGATTGCAACAACATAGAATTGAATATGTTGCTTTTTAATTTTAAGTTAATTTGATTTAGTTCTATTAATTTCTCCTAATATAATTTCTTTCTTAGCAAGCTTTTTTTTTTTTAATCCCTATTTCAAACATTAAGGGAACAGGAATGTATTTTGGATCAGTTGAGGGAGGAAATACTGAATGTAGAAGCACCATTATTGGGGTGTCTATTAATGTGTTCTGTTTAGTAGTTTCTTAACATTACAGAACTTGTTCCTTAGGCTGCTTAACTCTTATGCACTTTTTTTTTTTTTTTTTTTTAACCCTATGGACTGGTGTGGAGATATACAGATCTGTATAATCCACTAGATTCCTCCCTATTCATTTATGGTATTGCTTTCCTTCAGCGTAGAACAGAAGGGAGTGCTGCTTTCTCAAGGCAGGATCTGACCTAATGTGGGCCACACAAGTGAGCCAGAATTTTATTTAGCCTTTTCTTGTTTACTATAGGAGGTGGGGACCAGAGGCAGGTGCAAGACATGTCTAGAATGTTTCACCAACCCATTTGAAATGAATCTTGCATCGAAGATTTTTATTTTTTAAGGACTCTCTGTGATGTTGTTGAATCCTTTTGGTTTACAAAGCTTGCTGAAAAGAAGCAGATAGCTTTGAAATAAACTTTTCAAATTCTAAAAAACATATTTCTTGCACTGTACTTGCAGGATGTTTATTTTACCACACTCTTTTTTTCAGTGGTTATTTTCGTCTTTTTTTTCCAAATGAAACAAATAAGTTTGTGCATTTATCTAACATAAAATAATATACAAATTTAATGACAAAAGAATTGCAAGCTTTGGGAACTTTGACATTTGAATATGTTAATATTTCCTTTTCTGTCATCATCCAAACCTTTCATTAAGACAATTTAGGAGGGAATGAGCCCCCAAACACTGAATGTTCTTCTGCTGATGTGAAGGTATCTGTGTTGTTCTCTCTTTTTTTGAATTACCAAATAGACTAATCTTCCTAGGAATGCATTTAAGGAGATACTGTCATTATAGAGAAAGTTTTAAAAGAGAAGCATCTGTTAATGCAATGAGCATGTTGCACAAACTGAGAATGGTGAATGTATGCGAATGTTTTTTGGGGCAGAATTATGTATTCTGGCCCAAATGAAGCAACTAATAGTGCAGAATTTTGTGAGGAGAAATTTCCTTCCACTTTGGAAGCATAAAGCACACTTGCTTTATGCCCAAATCTCAATTTTCATGCAGTATGAATACAGTGATGAGATGAAAATGTTGACAATAGCAACGTTTGTAATACCATGGGCCCTAATACTTTGTACTGCATATGATGAAACTGCATTCGTATTGTTGTTTGGAGACCCAGATGCTAGTTATATTTATGTCTCACCTCACTCCTACACCCAAGGAAGCAAAATCAACTGTATTTTGTGCTTCAAGCAGTATTTCAGACATTATCGACTTTTTGTTTGCCTCATAGAGCATTCAGGTTTACAGCCAGAAGCGAAGTGCAATGACAAAGCAAATGCTCACTTCTTCGGCTCATGTTCTGATTAAGTTAATGAGGGAAGAGGAGGTCATATTTCACAGAAATAGGGATCTCCCTTTCCCCTTTTGTCACGTCTGCCCTCCCTGAGCCCAGCACAAGTATTGGGTGCACCGGGAGGTCTGCATCATTGCCGAGACCCCGCGTCGCTCGTGCTGCGGTCTGTCCTGTTTGATACGTCCCACCCACAGTGATCGCCAGATGTGCTCCTCTGTCACGATAGATATCTGCATGCTTGCTATGCTTGCTGTCTCTTACTCAACTGCGCATCACAGTGCCGTGTTGTTTGCATGACAAATACCAGAATATTGAATCTTCAGGGCCACAGCAAAAGGCCTGACATTGCAGAACAACAGGTTTGCAGATTTCTTTCCCTGACCCCACAAAGTTTTCCTTTGCTCCTTCTTGTCCTGGAAACAAATCTAAACTATTCTTAAGCCTTTCTGTTCTGACATTGATTGAGCATAACTAGCACTGTGTTTCATGGAAGCCACGATTGTTTTGTTGCACTGTCAATTTAAACAAAGTGTCAGTGAAAGTATTGTGGGAAAATTGTTTCTAGTTTATGGTTAAATCTGACTGTATGGACGTGGCTAAAAGTTTTCAAGGATCTTTTGTATACTCACATTCTCTAATATTTTTCTCTTAGCCTATATAATAATCCTGTTGCCACTTGCCAACTACATGCTGAAAACTGCCAGTTTTACTTAAACCAGAAGATGGCGAATAAAGTTAAATGTCACGTAGAAGGGATGCTTAAGGGCTTTCGAATTTACAGTATTATTTCTACAACAGCCAATTAACTAGTAATACATTTACACCTAATTAATTATTCACAATACCTCAAACAAGCCCTTTTTTTTTGCAATGGCAAGGGCACACAGTATGTTATAATCTTGACACATCCTCTAAGAAAATGGTCTGTGTGGGAATGAAAAATGAGGATATATTGGGAGCCTAAAAAAAATCAAGAAACATGGCACCCCTAAAAGCCTATGAAGAGTTTGACTTCCGGTGGTATTAGACTAAGATCCATACATCGAAAACAAATCAAGTTGTTTATTAATGTTGCCATGTATTACCTACATACAGAATACTATGTAAATGTTGAACGTAATTTCACTGTTATGCACTTTATTTTTTGCTTTTCTTCTTGGAAAATGAAAATAACTGTAAACATTCTTATTTTCAAATTCTATTTTATGCAGTTGTTTTAAGTTGCAAATACTATAAGAAAATTTCTATGTGAAAATATCCTCATTGGCATTTAAGTGGAATTACAACATTTCTGTGATCTTAGGCTTTGTACAATTTAGAAAAATCTAAATATTGCACCAGTCTGCAGTTAATCAAAATCCTAGTGTCACTCAAAGGATAATAAATGTTATGTTCAAACTACAGAGGAGAATTGTAATGCCTAGGTAACTTTATGAAATTGTAATGCCTAGGGTAACTTTATGGATTATAAAGTGCTAAGACCTTGTACTTGCAGTACATCTAAATAGCACGGTGCATTCTAAGGAACGTTAGGAGCAGTGTTGCAAGTATGGGGCCATTCTTATTTTTCCAAAGTCTCCAAAAATATATATTTTTTAATGAGAGAGTAATGTAAAGTATGTAATATTCTGTTAAATTAGGTTACAAATACCTCCTTATGCAAGTGTTATTGTTAGAAATTGTTACATTTCCTTTTAATAAACAAAAGGGACAAAATCTTCTATTCGTATTTTTCAAATAAAATATGTTGTTTGCTATGGTGATGAGTTGTTGTATTCCTCATCACGACTGGAACAACGAGTTATCTTCCTTTTGTGACCGTATTTTAAGCTCACCAGAGAAATCCATATACCCATCTAAAGGCACGGTAAGAATGAGATGTGATATAGCAGCATTATCAAGGTCAATGTCAGAAATGGTGTGGTAGCTTTAAGTAGATTTTACTGCCTGACCTATTCCCTCAGATGTGTCACTGTTTCTAAGACTCTTCATACTTATAACTACCGATCGATAGGGAGAGAGATATGAAGAGATGTTCTGCAGCAGAGTGCTGGATGGTTCATTACTTGTTCTTGTGGCAGCTATTGAATCTGAAATACGGTGGTTTAGGGTGAATGCATTACCCACGTGAGTTAGGGAATTGCAGATCAGTGAAGACTGGAGGTAACAGCCTGGATTGTTATGCCGTACCAGTGGACACGACCAACTCTTCCTTTCTCAGGTAACAAAAATCCCCGTATTGTGGCTCACAAGCAGCATGTTGCCGGTTGCTGTTTGCTAGGCTGACAGAATCATAGAATCATAGAATTCTTAAGGTTCCAAAAAATAAAGCTAGAGCTCTGAGGAAAAGAAAATTTGATTTTGTTATAATGTCCTGCTTGCTCAGTTTTTTTGCCTACAGGCCAACGCAGATTGGGTACTGCTGTTCTCCGCAGTTCTCACTTGTGCCCCTGCATAGCCCAAGAAATGGCTAAGCTCATGACAAGATATCACTCAGCTGCAAGACAAATCCTGACAGCCTGAATCTGAATGCAGGTTCAGGAAAGAAACCGGTGTTTTTTGTTCTGAGCCTAATTTGGGAAGTTTTAACTTTCTAAAGAATGTGCATAAAGATGATTGATCAGTTTTTCCTGTCTTAGTAAAGCTAAACAATTTTTTTATCCTTTTACAGATACATTTTATCCTCTTATATTATTGTTAAGTGTTGCTGGAATCCATCTTTCCATAGTTGGCACAGAGTATAAATAAATGTATTATTTATATGTAGGTATGGAGAGTATTCAAAAGCGAGACAACTTTGTGTATGAGTTTTGTGAGCTTTTTCTGAGGCCTTCATGACTCCCTGTAACACCTCAGTGTAACTTTGCAAAACTCTCACACATCTCAACCTTTAACGAAGCAGCAAAAAAGCCCTGAAGAGCCAGCAAACAGCCTTTCTACACTAGCTGCCTCTAGATTTGCATTTTTATCTTTGGAAATACATGCTCTAGAGCATATTATAGTCTGGGCAGTCAGTAAGAGCAGAAACATCAACCCGCAAAGCAACTTTCGAAAGAGAAAAGGCACGTTGGGATTAGGACTCCTGGAGGATTGTAGGGCACGCAGCCCTTGAAGCGATTAGGTGCCTCGCCTGCTCTTTACCTGACAAGTCACTGAGTTTGAAACAAATTAGGTTGCTCTTGACTTTGTTATGAAGGCTGGATGTTGTTTATTATCAGAATTAATCGCTGTGCTCCATATTCAAAAGTAATTCTTTCTCAAAGTATCTGGAAAGGAGTTGAGTAAAATAAAATGACTGGGGTAAATTTCAGCCCTTTGGCAACGAGCATCCTGTTTTCACAAGAGGATTCATGTGGGGCAAGAAGCAAATACTGTTTGCGGCTGAAAAGTAAAATTTACTAAGCAGACTTTTTTATTATTATTTTTAGGCCTGTTCGCCATTTTTTTTTAGGCCTAAAACTGCTTGAAATGCAAAGGCATGTGGAAATAGGTGCATCTTCATTATGGCATGAAGACTCTATTTGGATTCCTCAAAGAGAAGCATAAAGCAGCTCAGGATTTTTGCTATTTGCAGCTTTTTGGAGCTTACTCTTTATGATGAGACTCATGATTTTCAGTTGGTTTCAATGGTTCATGCTAGATAAATCTTCAGCTGGGAAATGGTAACCTGAAGGAGAATGAATCAGAGATTAAAACCTTTTTTTAAATCTCCAACAGATATAATTGTTAAAAGAGAAAAAGACTAAAAAAGATAAGAAAAAGCCTTTCTCCCTTAAATGAATGGATTATCAGCTCTGAAAAGCAAATTCCATATGTATGATGGTGGTAATAACTAATTTTACTTTTTTTTTTAACTTTTTTCTTACCATAAAGAATCAAATCAGAAATCGTCATGCCATTTCTTCTACTGAATGCCTCTAACACCTTTAAAAATTGACACTTAAAGAGACTTTCCGTATGAGTGAGGAATCTCTTCAGTCCTATGTTTTCTCTCCCAACACAGAGACTTTTATGAAACAAGTTTATAGAGAGACTTTTGTTGTTGTTGTTGTCGGATTTTTTTTAGATGGGAGGCCAAATGTGCTTCAAATGTTAACTAATGGAGTCCTATAATATCTGGTTGCGTAAAGCCCCCTTTTCTGAAAGGCAGAAAGAAACCCAAGGCAAAGTAAGCCCAGTCCCTCAAATCTTGCGCATGCAACACAAGCTAAGATTCTTTCAGTAGATCTGAAACCACTACCACATATTCCTGTCTAATGTATTCTTATAGCACGCTAAAAGATGCTAGCACTCGGTTTATGTTTGCCCTTATTTTCCAAATGAGAGTTGCATGCTATGTGGTGTGGAGTGATTTTGCCGATATGATTTATGTATTTTTCACTTTGCATCCTCTGTTTTATTTTTGTTGCTTTGTTGCTTTACTGTCCCCACCAACTCCCTTTTTTTTTTGATGCTTGAAGCACTGTATTAAGATAATCTATCCTAAAAATATCAAGGGACTCTAGGAATAATATTTCATCTTTCTGACAACAGAATACTTATCAGAGTTATCGGCTGCCAAGTGCCCTAGTATTTGTTTTTTACTCTGGGCTAATATTGTTAATGGGAATTTATCATAGCTGACTTCTTTACCTTTTTACTATGCATGATAAAATGAAACTCAAATTGGCTTCCATGATAGCTTAAAAATTGTTTTGTTATTTATCATTTATATTGGCCAGGACTCTATTGTCCTACGCTTAGTACAATCACATAGAAAATGACATTACTAGTCTGGTTAAAAGGCCAGATTTATGAATGCAATATTACAAAGTGAAGGCCTGTAAGGGAGGGAAGGAGGTTGTAAGAAGGATGAAGTGCTACAGAAGGATAGTAGAGGAGAGAGAAAATACCATATGGCAGTTGCAGTTATTGGTGAAATGATCAAAGACAAGCACTACAACCCATAAAACACACTGAAATGCAGAACACGTTTTCAGTAATAGATTGTGATTATTATTGTAAAACTCTATGATTGAATTCTACATTATTTTATGACCATTCCCATTAAAGATAATAAAACCATAAAATGTGCAAAATATATAGTGGGAATGGAATATAAAATTCATAAAATTTATAGTAGAAAAAGCTCTGTAGCATATTTTTAAACTTATAGTTTGTGTATTTCTCTGATAATTCACCTAAAGCTAATTTCTGAAATTTGTAAATACGCATCATTGCTGGATCTCTCAGGTACCTGCAGATTCCTGTTTGTTTGCTTACGCTTTTGGCTTGCTGGTCATGCATGTGGATTCTGAAAATACTTAGTTCATTCTCCTGAAGTTTTGGATTGTATTTGATAATGAAAAACGGCTATATTTTACTCATCACTCTTCTGTGTAGCAGAATTTTAGTAGATAGACTAATAGTAATAGACTTCAGGTAAATTTGTACATTGCAGGAAATATGAGAATATCTACATATAGGCTGCAAGTGAAAACGTGTCTACTCATGGGAATCTGGTTCTTTTTCACTTGATTTGCGTCCCCACTAAATATGGGCTGAACTTGCAGGATAGTGGGAAAAGTTTCTGTTAGATTTTATATATACAATACCCTGTGCTGACTCTTTTACAAGTCCTTTTTTATTCATTAAATTTCAAGTTAGATGAGTTTCATATGATTGCACTGCTTACACTTTATTTACCTTGTGAGAAAAAGTTAAAAGAATATATACCGCATATGAAATACAAGTGCCAGGTTGTGCATCTTGTTCTATATTTGTTTTATTTTCATAAGGTATGAATGAGGAAGGCTATTTGGCTTCCTTGGGCCAGCATCTTCAGCACTGCATTGCATTCCTCAGCACTCATGTCAACAAAATGGTAATTTTAATGTGGACCATACATCAGTGCAAGTTTTCAGTTACCATGTAGGTGACAATCACAATTTGGAGTTGAATTCAGGCAGTGTCCTGCCAAGTTAGATTTTAGAGAAATCTGGGGTCAGATAGAAACATCCCAGTTTAAAGGTGTGGAAGAAATGCTTGCTGTCTTGTGCAGTCTTGCATGCTTCCGAAGGCAGCAAAGACACCGTAAAGATGCCTTACTATGGATAGGAAAACTTTTGCCCTCTGAAAGTGAAAAGCGTTTCCTTGTTTGCAAGTGTTTTATGCCAGAGTTTAACACTACTGGAGAGGTTTTGCCCTGTATGTGAGAGGTTATGCTGGTCAGTCTGTCTCTTTGCATCTTGTATTTTTTGCTGCTGCTGATGCAGTCTGCCTCCGTGTGCTCCTAGGAGAGATGTTTGCTGAAGAGCATCCAGCTCTTGATAGACTCTTTAATAAGAGTATGATGGTAAATTATTTGGCTAAAAAAATTAATAGGAAATATTGGGTATTACACTTCAAGGTCCCCAGCTCATATCTGAAATGGAAATGAGCAGTGCAAATATGATTAGCATCAAATGAATAATTTTTAATGTGAAATTGTAATCTTACTTCAGTGGCAGCACAAGAAACCTGCAAAATGACAGGGTGGAAGAGAATGCCACTCATTTTAATCACAGTATTTGTATGTGTTCCTAGTTATATTTTTGAGTTTTTTGTTTGACCTTGAGAATCTTACAAGTACCCCTGTAAACAGATAAATCCGATTGCAACTGTGCCTGTGTGCGTTCAGCACTGCAAACCTTTTCCAGCTTCCATCCTTACATCCCTGGTTACATTTTCAGGTTGCAGTGGGTCATCACCACATTGTGCTAGCCGTCAAAATCTGAATAAATCTTCCTACAGAATTGATTAAAGTAAACTTGCTGTGCCTGGCTATACAATGTATAGCTCTATTTTATTGCCTGTTTCATATTCTGTAAAATACTTCTAGAAGTGTCTCCTACCATCACTGTGCAATTATAGTTTAGCAATATTGCTTCCGTGGTTTTTTTTTCTGAAGCAGAATCTGAGCCAAGATATTTCACATTTAAAAATCCAAGAAAAAAAAATAGTGTAATATAAAGGTACAATGGTAAGAGTATTAGCCATGTAAGAGACAGGGCAAGTGGTAGAAATGGTTTTTAAGTAAAGCAACATTAAGTGTTCGTCTGTATTTACAGATAATATAGAATGATTATAGGTCTATTTTGGGAAAAAAAAAAAATCTCAGGATGCTCAGTGAACATAGCTTTTAGGTACTGTAGAGAGTACCAAATGGGAATGTTTTCGTTAATGAGGAAATAGGTTAAAAATTATTTATCAGGCAACATCTCCTATTAAGAATCTCTGGAATCTTGGGATCCCAGTTTGTTGGTGCTGAATAAACAGCTGAGATTTGCTGTCCCAGAGAGCTTAGTGTTGACATGAGGCTGAACGAAGCCATCACCCTGCTGATGTGACAGACACAGTATGAATGGAAATAAGGTTTATGGAGAATATTTTTCAAAGTCCTAGAGACAGACTAATCAAGAGGAATATAAAGTTGAAAGATTTCTGAGGAAAATGGGACAAATGATTGAAGCAAATAACTTGATGCCTCTCATTGATTTAATCTTTCCAGATTTGTAATGGAAAATGTGGGAGTGAGCGGAAGTCCCTGATGCCCTGGCTGTCCCTGACTGAAGGCAAGTTCCAAATCCAAATAGGGAAGAAGACTGTCCATAAGGGAACCAGTAATAAAAAAATGAAACTGAAGTTCATTTACTGATAAGACAAGGCTTTGTATCACCAGTGAGATAATACTAGGTCCAGATATTCCATTAGTAAAAAAAGGCACTGTAAAAGAAATCTTTTCCCTTGAGCTTGATGTCGTGAAAGTGGTATCGTGCACAATGACAGCAAAGTTGATTTAGCCGTAAACAAGTCATCCTTTCCCATCCATGCGATATATTCGGACTATCTTTGAACAAATACTCGAATATATGTCAATTAGCAAGGAATTTCTTCAAGTGTTTAACTAATTAGACCAATGTGTTTAGCTAGGCTGCCTGAATCATTTCTCCTCACATTTCAGTGCATACTCTAAAGAAGGCACTAAGCAGAAAAGTGCTAAACTTGCAGGTGAGTTCTACTAATTATCAGTAATCTTAAAGTAGGTGACTTAGGAGCTTGCCTCAGGTTTCCGGAACAGAAAGGCCATGTATATTAAGTGATCTGAGCACCTAGGATGAAAGCTGTTAGCAAAATTCAAATATTCAAAGAAGCGCCTGCTGTATTCTTAAAGAAAGAAAAAAGTGTCCTGAGACTGTAAAAACTAAGAAATCTAGTAGGGACAGGAAACCTTGGTAGGTCAGATGAAATGTGGGCTTTCATAGTGCTGCTTAGAAGAACAATTTTTTTTTCCCCCTCATCATAAAAATGTCCATCCTGGGGGAAAAGTCAGCTCCAGATAAAGCAACAAAGAAAAAGGTTTATTGTGCTGATTTCAAATATTTCTTTTTGCTTTTTGATCTCTTTATACTTCTATAGCTTTTTAATATCTGTGAAGATTTCAAAATCCAAAGCTCATATGTTACATAATAATAATTGCATTTTAAGCCAATCAAATCAGTGAAAGGTCTGTGTTTTGAAGACTTTTCTGATGGAAGATATTTCATCAAAAAATTAATGACTTTGAACCTGTAGATTAACCTGCAGTTATTTTTATATATTTTTAAAATATGGGTATATAAATTAATTATGTATACTGTAATTTAAAAATACAATAAAATCACAAAGTTTTTTATCAAATAAAGTTGTTTTACAGAACATATACTTAATGATACTCATTAAGATAACACGAAGCTTCATTTTTAAATTTAATTTTTGGACTTAAGGAAAATATAATTTTTAGGCTTTGTGTAAATAGAAAAATACTTAGCAGCAAAATAGGAGCTCTGGATCATTGACTGTGTCAGCCATTCTATAATTTTAAATAATCTTCATCTTAACACAGGCCTATGTAAATATATTATTGGCCTAAGTCTTCAATGCAGGCTAGTGAGTTTAGGTGGCTAGAGAAATCATAAGAATTCCAGATGCTCAGAAGAACCCTTTTACAGAAGATGAATGGCCAGAATTTTGGGTCTGCTTGGCAGATATTTCCAGCTGAGACTGGAAATTAGTATTCTTTCAGGAATGTGGGCTTAGGTTTCCAGTTTGGGTCTCTGTATGTATGTGCAATTCCCAGAGCCCCTGAGCATAAAAACACTTTCTGAATAAAGTTTTCTCAGTCAGTCTTGCAAGTAAAAAATCTCCTTTTAATTTCCTTGCAGACATCAGTGTAAACAAAATGATTTGCATTTATTTGTGGGTTTGATGGCCTCTAGTTTTTCTGTTGTGAAAAAAATAGTAAAAACTCTTTCCTTATTTTTTCCTGCATGGCAGTTTTAATTTTATCATTTCTAATTTTATAGTTTATTAAATATTCCCCTCAGTCATTTATTTTCTGCATTGAAGAGTCGTAGCCTTTAACCTCTCTTGAGAGGGTTGCTATTCCATTTGTTTGAACATTTTGCTTGGTCTCTCTGTTCTTATTCTAATTTACTGATAGGACCAGACTTGTAGCCAATAATTGAAACCTAGGCACAGCCTGGGTTTCCAAAGTAGCAGAAAAGTATTTTCTGTTGTGTCTGTTTGTCTATTCCTGATAATATTCCTGTTAATTCCTAACATCTTATATATTTTTGCTGTTATTTTTGATCACTGCTGAACACTGAGCTGCTGTGCAAAGAAACACTCAAAATGTTCTTCCTGAATTTATCTGGTATCTGAACAATTTATTCTGGGCTCATGGCACGATGCGGGTTGTTTTTCCCTGCGTTCATTCTTTTGCATTTGTTTTGGTTTTCTCTACCATTTTAGCACATTGATTCAGTATGCAGGGATTGTTCTGCAACCCTTCATAGTTATTTCAGAAAATCTTCGGGAAACTTTTTAACCTTGCTGTTCACCTGATTCTCTGCATTTTTTATAATACCATAGAGCAGTCCTAGACCTAGTGTAATTCCCAACAGGACTCCCTACATTGACATAAATGACAAATCATTCCTGTGCTTTGTTTCGTGTTCTTTTAATCAATTTTTAGTTTTTTCAAAATACCCTGCCCAAAGGACCAAAAGGACCTTTTAGAAAGCTTTCTGGAAACCCTAGTACATAAATTAGATTATTCTCATGTAAAGGCTTGTTGATACCTTCGAGGGCTTTGATTAGGATAGCCTTCTACATAGGCTAAATGTACTTTTTACCTTGCATATTCTATGTAACCATATATCTACGTGTTTTCAGGTTTTTTTTGGTTTGTTTGTTTGTTTGTTTGTTTTTTTGGTGACAATTCCAAAAAATTTATTGGATATGGACATCAAAATCACCAGACTGCACTCTCCTGCTCAGCCTCCTTGTAAAACCTGTTAACATATTTCCTCTAGTAGTAGGAGTATTTGAAATTCTTAATTACATACTTAATGTGATTTTTAAGGGAAATGCATTCAATACATGCTTCAATCCAAAGAGGTTTTGCAGTCTAAATGATAGTGAAAAAATGTGACTTATGGCAAAGAGATACCAAAAATGTGGTCTGATGTGGATGGGAGTGGAAGTGGATCCAATGTTTCATGCCTAATGGCTTGGAACATGTAGGAACCTCCAGGTCATTTCCAGCCCCATAACATTTATCTCCCACCCTGCTTGTGTCCTTCAAACCTGACATTTACAGATGTCGGTCATGAACTTGCCTCAGCTGACACGGTTCATCTGTAGGTAATGCCAGTCAGGGAAATGAATCCACGAGTCCATTTAACATCCAATGAATTATGGAATGGATGTCAACGAATTGCTGGCCTCTGCTCAGTCTATACTGTCCAAAGCCATTTGAAATGCTCTCAAGTGAATCATTACTTAACTAGATTACTGTGAGGGGAGAAATACAGAGCAGCCACATAAAAGATTCAGCAAATCATTTCTAAAAAGAAATAAAAATGTGAACCATTATATTTCTCAGTTATTAATCATGTCATGTCTGACGTTCATGGGGTTCACTCACATTAGGCCTGAGATTGTAGCTGAGAAAACACTGTGTAAGAAGTTTAGTTATGTGTTTTATTCATTATCTGGGTAGCTTAAAGAAAACTTTGACATTAACGATGCTAACTATTTACGTTAAAACTTGAAGAACTGTAAAGCAAAGCCCAACCGACAGTTTAATTCCAGTTATTGTTGGAAGTGGTAACTGAGAACAGTACGTTGAACTATCACGTCTTTTGCAAACATGACAATTTGAAAGAATGGAAATTAATATTTTAAGGATGAGCACATAAATCTTAGATTACCGAAGTAATATGCAAATACATTATTCATATTGTGCATAAGGAAAGGCATATGTTGCCAAAACACGTTTACTTCTTACCTGTGATTTAGTGAGGAATTTTATTTCTGTTACTCTTATATTTTTGTTTCTGATATCTGAACTTTTTGGAGAAACTACTTTTTAAATATATTACCTGATATTGTTTCATATTGTCTACATAAAAATAGGTTTGTTTTGTTAAAGAAAATGGTGCTTGCTGAGAAAAAAGAGTCATACATACAACTTAATACAATATACTTGGATATCAAATGATCAAAGAAGGTCTTTTGGTATGTATGTATTCTTTCCTAACTTGATAAGGAGAACATTTGTTTTTCATATTCAAAATTCATCAACTTCTGGTGTTTTATTAGTTCTGCAAATGTCATTGCATGACAGCTATAACCCTTGGTTAACAAACTGATTATCTTGAACTCACGTCTATGTACTAGCCAGTATAGTCACACAATCCAGGTAGGTATGAGCATTTAATCTGCTTCTGCACAAAAAGCAAGAGAAAGGCTCATTTAAAAGAATGACTCTGATGTTTTTTTAAAAAATATTCTAGGAACACCATGAAAATAAAAGCTTCTATTAGAAATTTATGCCTGCTTCTATTACAAATTTCTACTGAGAGACTCAATTTTATTCACAGTAAGATCAGTAGAAAGACTGCTTCTAGGCTACTGCTCTCAGAGCCACCTACATCTTCTGATATACTGTCCTGTTTTACATATATGATAAAATTAGCAACTTACTTAAAACAAAGAGGTGAAACTATTGAGAAACAGTAGTTTAAAGCAAGAAACAGAAGGTCACAGCAAAACAACGATGCCACAGACTTTTGTTGAAACCGGATAATTTTTATCCTGTACTGAAATACTTCAGTGCATCATTTTTACTGTTGTGTTTATTTGATAGAACCAAGGATTTTTGTTGCATTACACTGAAAAGAAAAAATAGCTTTCTGCTTGATGATACATTGTCTGCTACAGAGAAATTATTAAGGCAGAAGAATTATTGAGAGATTATGAGAATGGAACAAGACCTCAGGAAACTCAACTTACACGCTGGGATATTCATTTTCAGACAGTTAGGCTGGCGTTGGAGCTCAATGATTTCTGCCAGAAGCGTTTATATTTATGTGTCTGTCTGTCTCTTTTTTGTTTTTTTCTAACCACGGCTGCATGATCTGTAAGGCTGGAGGGACTGTTCAATTCAAGGCTGGCTCAGCTGTGCTGCCCCCACCGCTACAGGACATGGGCTCCACTTGCTGCTTGTGACAAAGATGCCTTGCTCGAGCGGCTTGGCTTCCTGCAGGAATCAGCATGCTGTCCCAGGGCGCTGGGGGCCCGCCAGGAGATAAGTGGCAGAGGCTAGAGGTATTTGTTTTCATTTTTTCCAAAAAGCCTGGGGAAGGCCCATCTTGATCTCTATGTCACCTGTGACGAATGCATCTGCATTGCCTATGAGCCATATAGAAGACTCTGGAATATTTTATACAGGTAAAATATGACTGATGTGTGAGATATCTGACTCTCACTCATTCATAAATTGCCCATTCTAACCAGTCCTTAGGAGTCAAATTGTAGGTAACTGCCTATAAATCAAGGTTGCCATATGAGAAGAGATAATGGTGAGTTTTATCTCTCTGCCCTGTAAAGCCATAGAATGGGGCTGACCAACACCAGGATATTGCTGGCTCCCAAGTCTAAATTTTGTGTGGCTGGGGATGATGAATGATATATTTTGTATATACACAAAATATATATACACGTGTATACACACACATACTCTCTGGAATACGACTCCTTCCAGGAAGGGTTTTTTAAATGACTCCCTGCTGTAGTCTCATGTCCAATCATGGCAGGTTCACAGTGTTGCCAGACATGCAATGATGAGAAAGGAATTTTTTTTCTTTTCAGTATGATGAATGCAGTGAAGTCCCCAGTGCAACACTCAGGAGTCACGATCATTAACTGCTTATCATGCTGCCCGGCAGGAGCATGAGCATGAGGGAATCGTGAGCTCTGCTTGCATCCACCTCCACCTCGCAGTTCCTCCTAGGAACAGGAGCATTTGCTTAGGCTGTCTGGTTCTTAGATGTCTGTGGAGTAGGAGACATTGTTTTATTTGTTGACCAAAAGACCGAAGGGGAAAGCCCAGGCCCCATGTGATTCCACTGGTTAGTTTTTTACTTGACTTTTATTTGGAGAAAATTGTATTTCATCTTACTGCATTTTCTGAGTTGTCTCTCCTAGAACAGAAAAACATTTCCAAAACTTCTCTTTTTTTTTTTCTTCCCCATTCTTCTTCAGTCAGTTAAAAAGAGATGACTAACCGTTTAAATGCTTAAAAAAATCCTACATTTAATTCTCAAGTTTACGAAAACAAATAGATAATGATTTATATTACGTGTATTCCTGTGAATTTCTTTTGTCAGCAGCTTCGTTGCCAGCAGTACTCCTCTGTGTTCACCACAGGGGTGTGTGAGTGGAGAAGCCCCAGGGTCCCCCAGCCGGGCCGAACTCTCCTCTGCTCCTGGCTGCTCCATCCTTAGCCCCTGGTAAGGGTCTCCTCCAGTGTCTCAGCCAATGAGCTTCGATGACGTCATGCTTGCTTAAAAAGACTTTTTTTTTCGTTTATTTGTTTGCTTTGCATAGATCTTGAGGGTAGCTCATGCTACTTAATAGATCTTGCTAATAGATGGTACCCATCGTTTTCCTGCTTGTTAGCCAAGCTTAGGTGGTTATCAAATCCACGATGGCAAACATGAAAAATACTTTGAATCTCTTCCATGGCACAATATTTTGTCAGTCAGGAAACTAATGTACAACTTATTCAGTCTGTCTGTGCCACACTGTTTGAGTGTGGATCAGAGAGAGAAAATTGTGCTGGACATCACAATTCATAATGGTATTTGCTGTAAGACACTGTACTCTTAAATTCAGAAATGGTAAATGATATAATCTTCTGGTTGCTTTCAATCTATTTAGAATCATAGAATCATAGAGTCATAGAATGGCTAGGGTTGGAAGGGACCTGTAGAGGTCATCTAGTCCAACCCCCCTGCACACGCAGGGTCCCCTAGAGCATGTGGCACAGGGTGATGTCCAGGCGGGTTTTGAAGATCTCCRGAGAAGGAGACTCCACCACCTCTCTGGGCAGCCTGTTCCAGGGCTCTGTCACCCTCACCGTTAAGAAATTCTTCCTCAAGTTCCTGTGGAACTTTTGGTGCCTCAATTTGTGGCCGTTTCCCCTAGTTCTGTCACTGGCTATCACTGAGAAGAGGCCAGCCCCCTCCTCCTCACTCCCTTTCTTGAGATATTTATATACATTGATCAGGTCCCCTGTCAGTCTTCTCCAGGCTGAAGAGGCCCAGCTCTCTCAGCATAGGGCAGATGTTCCAGGCCCCTAATCATCTTCATGGCCCTGCGCTGGACTCTCTCCAGCAGCTCTATTTCTGTAGAAAGTCTTATAAAACTGCAGATAGTTTTGTGCAAAGGACAAGACAACTAATAAGAACTTTTCTAGCTAACTAGAAATTCTTTCTCAACTATATTTTAAACATTGCCTGCTGTATCTCTCATTTTTCCACAGCAGTGATCAAGCCTTTCAAAAAAGCTCTTGTAACACTTTTCAGATAGTTTCAGTCATTTTTGCTTCAGTTGATGGAGATTACAATTCCCATGTGCTGTGTTAGCTAAGTAGTCATGTGGCACATTTGAAGCCTGAATTAAAAGTCCATTTTTTCCCCCTGAACAAGATTCATAAATAAAAAATATCATCTTTGAATAAAACTCAGGTATTGCACTGAAGGGAAAAGGCTTTGTATGTTAACACTGTCAAGGCTCAACGATGCATAGTAAAATGGCTCCACAAGTGATGAAATTCAGATTTCAAGCTAAATTCTCTAGCTTCCATTTAAAAAAAAAAGAATGCACCAGTTTATTTAGTTTTATAAAGATTTCAGACAGTCCAATTTTAGTATGCTGGAGAAAAACAAACAAATACGTAGACTATTTATCCTCTCCCTTAAACCATTACTTATAGAGTTGCTTCACTACCCTTTAGAAGACCACTTTGAGAAAATCACATTTGAGTAGCACAGCAGTGTAAAATTGCTCAGATATATCCATTTGCCATACTGGCACTTTTCTTCCCCAAAACTCTAAAGTTAAGCAGCAGCATCTTCGTCTGCTCCATCCTTGCACATGCAGCTCACTGTAAAGAGTGGAGAAATGAAGACTAAAACCAAAGATTGGGATGTCATGGGGATGAACTGTTGGATATTAGGTGCTCATGCCTGTTCTCACATCAAAGGAATGAAATCATTCAATTATGGATAGTCCAAAGTGAATTCCTTGAAAAACATTGACCATTGCAGGAGCTCAGACCCCATCAGTTTGGCATCACAGAAGGGTCCCCCTTCTCAGCTCCTTTTCACTTGTTGAGTATGACCGGCCAATGGATGAATAGGTATTTGTCAACATCATGACATTAGGATGGCTAAGTGTACCCAGCTTGAAAAACTTAAGTTCTTTTCTGCTTAGCACTCCTATGCAATACTCTTAATCTCAGTGTGTTGACAGTATACCCACTCTACACCCTACTGTGACAATAATTTGCTTTCAAACTCATGTTCTGGAAGAGTAATTAGTTTTGTGGGGAGATTTTTTTGGTTTTTCTTTTGACTTTTTTGGTTATTTAGTCCATCTTTATGTAAAAAAACCTGTCTAAAGACAAAAGTAGACTAGAAAGAAATATCCTAATTACCCATGTAGACTTGTATAAAAAAATTGAATTAGCATGATTCAGAAGTTTAAAACTCCCTTGACACCTTGAACAATACTTTTAACAAAAGTCACATATCATAGATCCTGGAAAATATAGCCATAAGCTATAAATCCACTGGTTTAAAGAGTAAAAAAGCTGTCAATTTCTGCTGATAAATTAATCAATTTTACAGATTCGTACAACCCAGTCTGAAAAGAAAATTAGCTGTTCTACTATATTAATTTTTGGTTCTGTGAACTGATTTTATATCAGCTAGACAAATACTCGCTAAAAGTTGCAGTTGGTTAAATTGTGTTTCTATGCTGAAACAGCACTTAATTTCCTTGCTTTTGCACTAATGGATTTACTAAAGATTGAAGTGTTTTAGCTCATTATACCAAAAGAGCTGAAACTCTGTGTTTCTGTGCACTTGCTGGCCTCTTGTGCCTTTGAAAGTATCTGGAAGCTTTAAAATCCTTTAGTCGGCTTGATTAGACAGTGGACCTTTGCTTGGCATTGATTTCAGGATTTAGAGTTTATTAGGGGGTCACCAGGGTATTTTTGGTTATGCGATGTTGGCAATTATCCAGCTGCTTGAATAACTAAATACTAAAAACAATCAGAGCTAATGCTGGTCTCTTTTTAAAAGCTTTCAATATTTCTCCTTCCTGTATAATTACAGATTTCTCATTTATGTTCTTGTACTTAGGTATTTTATACACTTATTTACTAGCACTAGAAAGTTTATTGATTTTTAATACAGGAATGGAAATGAAAATAGATGGTGAGTGAGACTGCATTTTAGTTAAACAGTAATCCATATTAAAGCCTCCTAATGAAAATTCAGAGGGAAAAAGCCAGACAAGACATTAACTGAAATAAACCTCATACAATGATTTGCAGCGTGTCAGGTCAACCCATCCTGAGGACAGCACAGGCCAGCTACATGGTACCTACAATGACAAAATGGTCAATGAATAAAGTATGGGAGGGAAAGAAGGGCTTAAGGTCTGCAGATGGCTGTTTACAAAGTTGTGATAGACAACACTGAATGGTAGAATACCATTCAGAGCACGAAGAAGTTACTTCTATTTTTGTCCTTCATGCCACACTTTGAATTTATTCTTAGTAGTGGTCATTATCCACTTTCTGCCTGCTGTCTGTGTGCATTTGATCTTTCTGAAAAGCTTAAGATAATGGTCAGGCTGGTCCCTCATTATGGCTTCTATCTTTCTTCTGAAATAGGTATTTGAAATCTATGCCTTTAACAATGTTTCTGAAAGAAACTCCTGGCTCTCTACGACCTTTTTTCACTCTAGACCAGGTATATCCCTGTCGAGGAAGAAATATTCCACAGAGCCTTTCAGAAAACCTACTTCCCTCTGTATTTTAGACCTTCATGCAAAAGGCTATGCATCTGATTACTCATCTTACTTTGTCTATCATACCTGAGCAATTGAAGGTCCTTTAAAACAGTAATCCAGTCAAACAATGTATCTCCCTAATCCATGGTTGCACCTGCAACCTGCAAAAGAATATCCCGTATTCTTTTATATTTTATTTCTTCATTTTTCCTTTTCTATCTCTCCATACTTGGCCACTTTTTCCCTTTATCTTTGGTTTTATCTGTGCTTTGTCCGTATTTGCTCTTCTCCTTCTTGTTTTGCTCGGGTGAATTTCTCTTCAGGGACTTCACCTACAAGAAGGACATGGGTAAAACTTTAGGGCTGCTCAGGGCCAGAAATAAGACCCACCAGAACAGGCAAGTCATGGTAGAAATAGGAACAGAATAATTAGGTCTCCTATGAAGCACCATAGCGGCGCTACACAAACCCAGCTGCAACCGAATACATGTCACCATAAACTGCTGTGTCATGCAGAGATGTCAGTCCACCCAGATCACAAATGTACCTACTATACCTCAGCTGCACAGGAAAAAATACATTTGCAGATTCAGAGACTCTGTGCCCGACTGCAGCAGTCTGCAGGAATCTGTCTGTTTCACACAGGACAATAATATGAGTAGACAGCACCCATTTTTACATTTGGAGGATCTGGATAGAATCCCTGCTACTGAATATATAGTATTATGGCTATTCAAATGTAAGGCATAGCTATGCATGTTCTATGTATGGAGAGTAGATTTATGAGTATGAAAGTATGAAGCAAGTGTATTTCTGGAATCCTGATCCCAGCAGGTACCTTGCTGTGCCTACAGCTTCCATTAAAGTCCAGGTGAAAGATAGTATCTTATCTCCTCTTAAACTGACTCAGTTACTATGCGGCTGTTTTCACATGGGATTATTCTCTTAGAAATGCATACAATGCTGCATCCTCACAGATATAGATTTGGGTGATGGCCTTGTGAGCAGCTATGCTTGAAATTCTGTCTGACAAATAATGTCTGCTATTTAACCATTTCATTTCTACCATGTCTTATCCACAAGGGACAGTCTTTCTAATCTGCAGGTAAGCCTTCAACATTTTCAGCTTCATTTGTCTTTAATTAAATATACGAGATGTTCACTAAATAGTTCTCATACTAACTATGAATCGAATCCATGGTTATCGATTTGCCAAGAGCAGAAGGTCTTTGTTAGAAACCTATAAACATTTAAGGAAGCTAGTTGCCATGAGATAGGATTACAGTCAGTATCTATCTCTGACTTTTCTCTGATATTTTTGACAAATAAGATAACAGCAATGGTGTTTGTGATTTTTTGGCTATTTTTTAAGTTTGGGAAAGAGTCTCACTGGGTTATTGTGAAAATTCATGTAATATTTGCAATATGTTTTAAATATTTGTTTTTACTTAGTACATCATTCAAGAAATTAAATTGTTATATCTTTTCTATATTGTTATTCTGTTTTGCTTTCCTAGCACAGGGAAATATGTTTTCTTCTACTCATTTCTATACCTTATTCAAATCAAAAATTCTTTTTCAAATATTTGGTTTACTGCATAATAAAGGCAGTAATTGTTCTGACACATCCTTCACACTGCAAGATAAGAACTGTAATTCTGAAAAACACTTCTTCTTACTACCAGGTAAGTTAATGTTAAATTACTTGAGATAGGAAAAATAAATAAATCCTTTATGAGTAAAGTTTGTGTTTGTTTATAATTCCCCTGGAAAAAGAGGAGGAATTTCCTCCCTTCCCACTCTTTTCATCCCAGACTATAATCCCATCACTTGTTCGACTGACTCTCTTGAACTTTGACATTTGGTTTAGTCATGCAGTGTAAAAAGAAACAAGCCAGTGCCCCTGTGCAGGTGGGACCTGGTTGATGATACTGTTCACTGTTGGTTTCTCTGCCTTTCATTTATCTTAATAAGGCAGCCAGCCACATTAATAGGTCTAATCAGGTCACATCACTTAATGGACTCTCCTGCCCGAAGACTGAATTTTCTCTTTAGCAGCATGACAGAATCACTTCACCTCTGGGCATTATCTATCAATTTATTTATTTATTTATTTTCCAGCTCTCCTCCTTTCAAACCTTCAGTGATTCTAATTAATAGCCTTTCTTCGCCTTTTTCTGAGTCAGTGAGCAGCTAATAACCTATGATGTGTCATTATCTGTATTGTTTTGCCATTTGTACACTATCTTAACCACATGGCATTATATTGCACTGTACAGCTACAGATCTGCTCTTTTTTTCTACAGATTATTGTAATGAAAAGTAGAATACAGCATTCTAATGCTTTTTCCTCTTACATTTGGCATGCTGATATTTAGGCAGAACACAGTAATTAAACAACTAGATATATGCCTATAGCACTTAGTAATGCTGAAGTCACAGCATCAAACTGCAGTATGCTTAGGCCAGACGAACAGGAGCTGATCTCAGTCCACTATTACCCACTCTGTCTGCACAACTTCACCAGTGATTGTGTTATTTATTGTTTTCCTTCTATATTTTTCTCAGTATACAGTGCTACTGTCTGCCCTTAATTCCACTACAGGAAGAAACAAGTATCTGCAGTACTGGCTTGAACTCCATGGAGTAAATGATTCTTCAGAGACTAAACTTAGTCTCTGATTTTTTTATGGAAAATCTTAAACACCCACTTTTGAAAAAAAAAGAAAAAAACAAAACACCTGTAAATCCCTTGATATTAACAATAAAAGCTCCAAATGTTTAGCTGCATTATGTAGGTCAACAGTGTAATTTTTGAATGATTAATTCTGTAATTCTGTGAGTTATAAAATCAGGAATTATTTCTGAAGCCTTTGCTGATTATTCCAGGTATATGACTAGTTTTGTACAGCAAGTCCTATACTTTGTTATTAAAAAAACATAAGGTGGTCTATGCTATTACAGTGCACCTTCCCATACCAGATTAAGCTTTCCAATTCTTCCAAAATTCATTCTTACTATTATACATATCCAAAATGACAGTGCTGTCCTATATCTCAGTATGAAGAATGTGGCAAAATTTCAGAAAGCTGTGAACTTCTTCTCTGAACTTGGATGAGCTTTGACTGATCTAGTCCCAACATTTTTCTCTTGTTGGCAATTCTGTATCCAAAATAGCCAAAAAAGAGCTATTTAGAAGTATGTTTCCGAGGCAGATGGCATAGATATATTTCATAAAAGCAGTCACATTAATAAACCAAATAATTACCTGAAGACTGAATTCTGCATGAAGGTAAACAGAGAATTCTCCTTTTACCCTTCATATCGAAAAAATTAATAGGTTGCGTTTTGTTGTAGATAGAAAGGGCATGTTTGTGCAATTAAGCATGGAAGAATGCATGGTGATTTATTTTTTAAAAGGGCTTTAGATGTTTTACAGAGACTTCATTTTTATTTTTAGGAAACTGCAACACATGAATAAGAATATGTCTCTCGTGACCAGTGTGAACTGAATTTGCCTCTTGAAATACTTTATGTAGTAGAGCCCAGTTAACTTGAAACTTCTATAACTGTAGTTCAGCTGATGCAGTGCTGGTGACTGACATCATTTGACGAGCTCATTCATCCTGTGGTTTTTATTGAATAATGAGGCTTATTGCCAATGTCTTGCTGGTGGTGGTGACAGTTGGCTGTTCATTCTGAATTACAGGAAAATTCAGAACTCATGCAATTCTTTTCAGCTTCAGTGATTTCGTGTCTCTGCTGCTTAGTGGTACTATTAAGGCAAAACCCGCTGACACAGCTAGGCTCCACCAACTCTCTACTAATATTGCAGAAATTCTATGAATCCCATTCATACTAAGCATTAGCTAAGGAGAGGCTCAAATTTTAATGATGTGCAAATGATATTTTGTATAATGATACGCAAAGCTCTGGAGGCAGAGCAAAACCCAACAGAGACCCTGCTAGCTTTTCCAAAGAGCAGACTAAAATCTGGCTTTTTCTTTTTTTTTTTTTTTCCCCTTTGTGCCTTCTTGCTTTCCTGTGTTTATCTGCAGTATGCCTCGGTAGGGAATTACCACATGCTTTAGGAACGTGTATGAAAGTTGTGTGAGGACCCCTGGTCACCACATGCTGGAAGAACAGACACAGATACCTGCTGTGCCCAGCTGTGATTGACAGTGAGATCTCATGGGTCTGAAGTCTGGATCCCTGTCATTCAGTCCTGTGCAGGGCAGCTCTTCATCAGCCTCAGCTTCCTCTCTTGAGGTGCCTGTGGAGCTTTTCCACGTGCCTGCTGCCTCATTGCAGCACTTTAGCTGCATCATTAGCTGCTCTCACAGCGAGGTTGTTTCTTCTCAACCTCCCGCTTTGCTGGCTGATCTGAAAGGGCTCCTTTCATCATGAACATTTGCACTATGCTGTGAAAAATAATAACAATAATAGCAGTAATAATAGCAACAATGATGATAATATCCCTTTTCTTCCCTGTACTTTACAGCAGTGCAGTTTCTGTAATTTTTAAAATATGATTCTGCTTTTCCTTCTAAGGTTTGTGATCAGACATGAGAGGCTCATAGCTCACGAGAGCAACTGCAATCCTGATGAAAATCCTTCCAGAGTAATATAAGAATAATATTAGAAAACAGCTGTTTGTGATAGGGGTAAAAGGGGTTGATACCTACCTGATGCCAATTCTTCTTCAATGGACTGAAGGAGGGATACCAAATTCAGTGAAATTTACAGAACAAAAGATAAACCTTACTGGTCAGGGATTTGAAGAGTTTTTTAGAACCTAACTGGAAAACATGAAAGGATGCAGAATACTTCGTTATAAAATTTCTTATAGCAATCAGTTTGACAGATTGCTTCATTTTAATAACACCTCTATCCAATTTCATAAAATTCAGGGGGAATGTTCGTGGAGTGCTGAACAAAGAAGTGGATAATGGATGGAGAGAGACTTGTACGTATTTCAGACATTGTTCAGAGCATCTACAGCTACCATTAAAATGATGAGGGCTTCACCCTGTTCCTTCACACTTCAAGACTTTATTAGCTTATGTTCACAAGCTCTTTTATTCTGCACCCTCTTGGGTTATAAAAGGTTGGCAATATCACTGATAAAAAAAAACTAAGCATCTCCAGAACATCTTCCAAAGAATGGTCTGAATAAGGAGAATATGAGTTTTGGCATCTGTGTTAAATTACATAAGCCAGTAGAATCATTGATCACGACAAAATCTCTTTTCAGAAGCGAGGCATTATGTAACTAGTACATCAAAAGCATTTATTTTGCAGATAAATGCACTATCAAAATCTGTGACCCTATAACCAAATATTTATAATTCAAAGGTAATGCAGAAAGCAATCACTGCATCTGTGTCCAGTTTTATTTCATTTTAAAAAGGAATAAAGCTGAGAAGGAGAGAAGGAAGTTAATTAGTACTTTAATTATGTCTTTTGGCCTTGTCAAGACATTAGTACAGCGTCATCCATAAATGTGACTTTATAAATGCAGAAAAAAAAAAAAATTCTTACACTCTATCTTCCATTTTTGTGATGACTTAGCCACACCTACAGGAACTGAAGTTTTGCTTCTTGTCCATGTGTGTTGGTGTCTCTTGGATTGTCCTGGGCATCATAACCAAGAAATAGGTCTTCAGCCATGGTGGGCACTAGGAAAGGATTGATTCATTTTGGATTAACTGTTATGAATTCTGTTGATTCCCCCTCCCACTGCTTTTTGATCTCTGCTCTGGAAGCTGAATATTAAGAACATGGACTAGACACTGCTTTTACTTTGGTTAATGTGTTTAACTTTATTGAACTCACAGCCTGCTTTGTTTTATTCATGTTAGACTGTGGTTTAGGGAAATGCCCTCTCATACTATAAGAGATCAAGAAAAGGTTCTTTCTGAGAGCAACCTGTTTGTGAGAAAGTCTCTGCATGTAAGTGATCTCCCTATTAAATGAAAAAAAAAAACAAAACAAAACCCAAATTGTGGAGTACAAATTGCCAGATAATTCATGGGGAATGTATTTTTCAGAGGCTTTGTGACTGAAGTCAAAAGCTACCTGGAAAAAGTAGTAAGGAATGCAGAGGAAGATCTCCAGTGCTGTTTCTTGGGAATATGCTCCTGGCACACTGCAGAGCTGGCACTACCAAACTGAATGATGAGAATATGACTGTTTACTAACAGATTTTTCATAACTTCTCTTGACACGTTACATTTTATTACGAGCGTGACATAGATTTTCAAATTATTTGGAGTGGTGCAAAATAGGCTGTTATCAAGTGTCCCAGATGTTTTGGTCCTGAAAGTTCTTCATAAACTTCTAAAACATCATTAGGCAAATTTGCTTTTTTATATGCTTTGACTTTTCAAAATATGTAAAGCACCATAAGGACTATCCATAATAATTTGACCTAATATCCAAAAACAAGTAATTTCCCAAGGTGCAGTGTAAAGCTCATTGTTTATCAGTAACATCTACAAGAATAGATTATATTTGTAGCATAATAGGATCAAACACTGGCAAACAAATGATGATATAAAGTCAGCTTTTATTGCTTTTACAACTGAATTGCCTTCACTTAGCTGTTTAGATGAAAGCAATAATACTTCAGTCCTTTCAGCTGAAATGATACAAGGGATTTGCTGAGTGTCTGTGAGGGACCCAACCTTTGCAATCTTTGTGTGTTAAGTGATCTTTTCCTATTGTAAACCTCTATCAGAAAGAAGTAATGATTCCAAAGCACAAATGTAATGTATGGAGAAGTAATAATACTTTTGAAAAAAATATTTTGACTGTTAATGTAAGCCAAACTCTGGACAGTTTAGGATTTGGTCAAAGCCCTTCGTCAAAACAGCCCTTCCTAAAAATCTCATTGATCCTTTATTTCAGCTTTCATATAATAATGTATGGAGTTATGGGAAAAAATACAGCGAGCATTCCCAGATGGAGATAATGTTATGTGTCAGGCCACAGTTATTTAAACTTCTTCATTTTCTTCACAGGAACCCTAATTGAGGTCTTTGGCCTTTAACTCATGAGAAAGTCCAGCAAAAGTTGTAGTCTATTTCTTTGCAGAAACCCGACATATTTAAAATATAAATCAAATCCAAGTTTCTTAAGAGGTCAACAGATTATCTGAATAAAGAGGATATAAGTGGGAGTTCCTGATACCCGAGAAGCTCTAGCATCTGCTTATGGTTGCCTTGGGTCAGAGGGTGGTGGGGCATCTGTTCCGGCTGAGACCTCATTCTCCAAACAAGCACCTCTAGCTGATGCTGGGCAGAGCTCTGGGTAAAAGCTAGAGTATAGACTGACAGAGGCAAGCAACAGATGTAGCAGGTCATGCAGTTTGAGCAGCCTTTTGCAAAGAGCCCAGCAACACTACTTGAAGCAGCATATGGTAGGTACATGTTGTGGGGACAGAGGCCCTGACAGCTATTAGGGCAACTGATGCAACTCCTGCAGAGCTGGAGACTTTAACCGAGATGGAGCGTCAGCAGGTGGATGTAGCTCTGCATGCACTAATTGGCAGGGAATGCTTGGGACCTCTTCCTGAGGCTGGTGCTCTCTCTACCTGAAGGAGAAGTTCAGTGGTTGATGTGATGAGTTGTGAGAGGAGGCTGGACAACCCTTCATAATAAAAGAGGATGAGAAAGAGATCAACTAGGTCTTCTCTGGGACTTGGCAGCTTTGAGCGCCTTAGCCTCCAACTGCAGTAGAGGATGGGCAGATTCAGTACCTGTCAAGTTAAAAGTAGAAACTCCCATGGTTGTGAAGGCTGGAAACTGCTGACTTCTGGTTCAGAAGGAAGGCTCTTGCTTTACCAGGTGACTTGCATTTTTGGGATAGCTGATGACAAACTGGGAATGTTGTGATTCCCAATGTTGTTCAATGTTGTGAAATGAGAGCATCTGTGCTGCCTGAGCCAGGCAGGATCACCAGGGAAAAGCCATTGGCAGTTAGGAGTTGCCTTCTTTTTGTGGAAATGGAGGACCCAGTCAGCTCATGTGACCTGTCAATGATAGATGTTTCCTACATGTTGTCGGTTTGTATTCAGGATATTGTGAAGAGGCTGCTGAAGTTTGCTTGGCCCTTGGACCAAGAGGAAGCTTCTCTGGTCTTCCCCATAAACGCTAATAATTCTACCAGGGGAAGATTAGAAAACTAGATTAGAACATGGCAAGGAGGGCTTTAAACTATGAATCTGCATGTTTAGATTTCTCATTATGCTCCTCAAAGAGCCAGGTAAGAGCATCATGACTTACAGGTCTGTAGGATTTGCTTGCTCAAACTGCAAGCCCATGTCTGCAAGCTGTTAGTTGAGTAGTTGCACTTGGTCACAGTTCAGTTTTATAACCTACCTTTCACCACAAACTCAAAATACTTCATAATAAGTTATTCTGCAGCATGCAGACCTGTAGTAAGTCTGTAAGATGCTTAGGGCATATATTTAAATATCATTGACTCAAGTGGGGCAATAATGTGGCTGCTATACTGTATTGCTTAGGGATGTTTTCCTAGATCATGGTCTAATTGATGGATATATTCTTCAGGTAACAAACAGACATGAGGGTTCTGCAATAGTTCCCAAAGGAGCATAAAAAGGGCAGGAATTTTCCTGGAAATTCAAAATGTTCATTTATCTATCCAAACCAAGCCTGAAATACACTGCTTGCTTCAAGAGTGAGAAGATCGTCTAAGTGATGAATAGCAAAAATCCCCACTAGCCTCTGAACAAGTGAATTGCATGAATAGGTGATGCTTTCAGAGGAATCGTGTTATCCTGGGAGCTTATTTGTGAGTTCATATCTGTGAATGTCATGCTATCTGATCTGGTTGATGATAGCTGAGAGCTCTGCAGACTGATAAAGCTACAAATACTATATGTAAAATACATGCATGTACAGACAGGTTGTACTGGGATGGTTATTTTCCCTTTCAAGAACTGCCTGTGAATATGAACACTGATTTTGTACCCATCACAGCTCATTTCTGAAATTTTGAAGTTCTAAAGCTACTGGTATCTCTTCTCTTCCCTGGAACTATGCTGCTGAGTGAAACACAACATTAGCTTAAACACTGTGCGGAATCTTGATAATCACAATAAATCAATATAAATAACTCTAATTTACTTTTTCACTAGATATTAGTTCTCTAATCTATGAGCATGTGCCCCTGCTAATACTATTAACACCAGCATGAGCTGGCACCTGCAGGCCAAAAGAACAGAGATACTTACTGTTCATTCCTTAGGAGGTCATTTCAATGTAAAAAATGAGTGAAAATACTTTTTAAGGGTAATTTAGTGAGCTGATGTGGTAGCTATCCATCAGAGAAGTATTTTTATGCTTTTGTACTTCTCACTTGCTTCTAAGTCTCCTTTCTGTGTAAACAGTGTTCGCTGCAAGAGTAAACACTTCTCTTGCAAATTCTCCACTTCCAGGGCTCTAGCTTATGTGATCTACCCACTGATGCCCTCATGGCTTATCAGTGCTCTGTCATTTTGTATTTCATGAAACCCTTTTCCAAGAAACTCTTTTTTGAATGCAGTATGTCACACGTACCTTGTCTGGGTTATACCCTCCATCACAAAGCTCAGCACAAATAGGCAGCCACTTTTTTTTTTATTCAGTTATGTCTCTGTCTCACTTTGTCTTCCCTCCTTTGGGTTCTTTTTAAACTGAGTATACGTGTGGAAATTCCTCTGACTTTTTTCCCACAGTTCTCTGGATTAGAAAGATAAGGTATATTTAGAGAGCTGCGTTCTCAAATCACTCCTTATGCTTATCCTACATATTGTAGCTCTGGATTTTTTTCTTGGAGCCCTTCAGCACGGTCTTCCTTTAGAAATATATTCCGAGATTCTCAGGTACTATACCACGCGCGTGTCAGAGTGTAAGGGACTTCTGAATATGTGTGGGCAAAAGAGATAAACAAATGATTTTGGTGCTTTGACTGTCACTATTAATTCTGCTGGTACTGTTTGCTTCCTGTTAATTATGCATGCACTACCTTGGATGATAGGAATGTCAGTGCAGGCTTGCTAACATGATAAGTAAAGTTGCAACAAACCTATGGGAGTGAAAACACTGAATTAGTAAAAGGCTGTTATTTATAATAGATGGGTCTCCTAAAGTGATATTGATTTAGAAAAGTTTCACTTGAAAAGAAGTATCTTTGTGTTAACTGATATTAATCACCAGACGGTGGTGACTTTTTAAAAATCTGAGTAACTTTTTTCATCTAATATTGTTACTGAACTCCAAGTCAGCATAGAAAGCATTATATCTAAGTGAAATTTCCTACACAAGCCTTCCATGATGCTAATGGTCCTCCTACAAGGTTAACATCCACCAGAGACACTGGGGGTATATAGTTGTTTTAGTTTTGAGACAAGAATGTGCATTCCTAACATGATGCTATGATATAGAATAGCAGATCAGAGGAAAAGAAAAACACTGCAGTATAAAAAGAGCCCCAAGCAAACCTTAAGAACAGCTTGCCATTGCTAGCCCTCCATTGCTGCTGTTGAACAGCAGGCACAACCAGAAAACAGCACACAGCCAGAAGAGTGACACTGGATAAAGGGGATAGCTCTAAGGTGGCACATCCTTTCTACTAGTGAGTTAATTGCATGATTGCTCAATTAAAATAAATGGAGAGAGGCGTTGTGTAGGAGGTGGTGTCAGAGTAACTGGCAGAGTAATGGCTTTTTTTCTTACTTTAATTGGACTACCAGCAGATTCTTCATTCTGTTTGAGATGTTCCTTTTTCTTCATAAGGAAGTTTCTAAGTGTAATACAAGGGAGCATAAGGGTTACTCTTTTAGTGATTTAAGGATCCAGAACACCTCTAAGCACAGGGATAAGGAAGAGGTGAGATGATTTCTTCAGGCTGACTAGCAAAACTAACCCTTTGCACCCTTAGCTGTCTGAACTTTCAAGAAGCAGATGTGAATGTCTCTAGATTTTTTTCTTTTCTTTTTTTCTTTCTTTCTTTTCTGTTTTTTTTTTTTTTCCCTTATGGTCTTTTTTTTGTTCCTACCTTACTGAGAAAGACTCAAAATCTGACATTGCACAAAACCAGGAGTACTTGTGATAGGAGGATTATTTTCTGCATAAAGAGGTATATAGTCTCCGGGAATGTTCTCTTCCTCAGACACAAAAAAATCATACTAGGATTAAAAACTGTCTATTCCAAGATTTGTGCTTTGGTTCCAAGCGCATCTAAAATGTGCAGACAGACGTGTACTAATGGTTTCTCTCATCCTTTTATTAATGTTGTCTTTCATTTGCTTAAAGGGTTTACCATGTATCTTACTAGGGCTCCTCTGAGCAAAAGAAACAATGGTCTCCCATGCTTTTTCCAGTCTTTTTAAGGAAAGTTGCTTTATTTCCTACATTGTTTCCAGTTTTTTACTGTGTAATTGCCTTTTTACAGGTAATTTTAGAGCTTGTATTTCATGTCCTGTATGTGTTCTCTCTATTTATTTATTGAGCATATGTCGATTGTTAAGGATCCCAAATCTCGAAGGCTTCACTGAAGTCAAAACCATGGACCTCTTTCTTTGTAAATCCCATTCTTTCTCAAGTTGTAATAACCCAGTGTTCTGGGGGAGGTAAGCACATGTAGTATCAGTTGCTACAGGGATTTCAAAGATACCTGCATGATATAATCACAAACAGAATAGGTGTGTTATGAGAGTATGCTATGCCCAGACTTTAACTGCAAGATAAATGAAATTATCTGCATAAAAGATGTGTACTAAATATAGCATGGATCCTCCTCTACATTTCAGGAATCTGGATAACTTATTTATTTGTGTCTTCTCAGTAGGAAATATCTAATTCTAGATGCAGAATTCTAGACAGAGAGCATTCAAAAATATAAAAGCTCACATGCTGTTGTAAGTAATGGAGGAATAGGCAGATCCTTTAAGGTGAACGCTGGTGCAGCGTTGAATTTAGCCTCATTTGACATGGTTTTAGGGCATTTGTATGCCCCTAATGGGTACCTCTCACAGCTTAGCAAGTCCTAGATCCACGTAAAAAGGTGATGTTATAGAAGAAATTAGCTTGCCTCAATTTCATGGAGTTTCATGCATGAGTCTAGAGCTACAATACGCAAACAAGTATTATGTGCAGACATATCCGCATTAAATGATGAACTGCAGGTTAATGGACTAGTAGGAGCAACTCAAAGAGCAACCACTTTTTTTTTTTTTT
The DNA here is from genome assembly GCA_003342815.1 of Eudromia elegans. Lineage (NCBI taxonomy): Eukaryota > Metazoa > Chordata > Aves > Tinamiformes > Tinamidae > Eudromia > Eudromia elegans. Next base: position 424,853 of record PTEX01000312.1, read on the forward strand.
ATGTCTCACCTTGAAAGTCTTTAGGGTTTCAGTTTTGTTATACTGCTGTCCATGGGCACTGATCCTTTCTTTCCTTTTTATAAGGAGATAAGACTTCCTGTCAATGTGCTGGATTTGGTAAATTAAATTTCGGTGTTGTGTTACATCTAAATTCATGTAAGATGTTGTGTTTCAGTATTGTGGTGTGGTGAAGTAGCTCAACAAAAATCAATACCGCTGTGTAAACCACTTTCTTTACAGAAACCTCTAGTTCTTTTTGTTTGTTTGTACAAATTTGAGTCTCAAAATTTAGTCGTATCTTTTTATCACGCAACTCGATAAAATGCACAGGATTTGAGACGCAACCAACTCTTGAAGACTTCCAAAACTGAAACACCATTGTATCTTGTTGCTTTTATTCCTCCCTGGCAATTTCACTGGCAAATATCAAAATAAACTGAGTCCTTTCCCTGGATTCAATTAGTTATTCGCCATAAACAAAGCAGTAATTTTTTTTCTTATATTGCCAACTAAGATCCAAAGATTATTCTATTTTTGACATACTCCTCCACATTAACTTGTATCTTTCTGTTAAAAAAATCGAAACCAGCAAAAGCATATTGTTTCAAGGGTTATTAAATATTAATCTATTTAACATTAATAATTGATTGCTATCAAACTCTTCTTGAGAAATTGGAGAGTTTAGGAGGGTGCAAAGAAAAACAACTTGTTTTCTATCATGAGTGAAAAATCATGGTTCTACTTTGTGACACTGAAGTATCTATTAGTTGCATACTCTAATTGGTCTTTTTGTCACTATGCATATTTCACTTTCAAAATCAGCAAAATGCATACGAGCATTTCTGATAATTCACAGTGACATAGCTATTTTCCTTCTTAGATAAATTAATATAACTTCCATTTATATATATGTCATATATGACATATATATATATATCTATAACATTATGGGATCCTACTATTAATATAAATGGTAACCTGTGTCATATCAGTGCATTCAGTGGCTTTTACCAAAGCAGAAAAAAAATACTGGCCTGTTGACCAGAAAGTGATCATTTTAACACTGCTGTAACTGTTTCCCTTTGAGCATCTCAAATATGAATATGTAGATTAAAGAAATGATGAAGGACAATCATCAGCTGAAAATATTGCCATTTCTTAACTTTACAGTAAATAGCATTCGTGCTCATCTTGTGCATCTTATCTAAGAGGTAAGGTTTAAAAATAAATATATACATAAAAATATCTAAGCACAGTGCCAGATATGAATTACAGAAAGCTTCAGTAATTACCAGTGAAGCTACTTATTCAGGCCTATGTGTAAAGTAATGAATACATAGCATTCTTAAGCTATTTATATTTCAAAAAAATCACCATCTTTCCAAATTGCCTCTATAACGATATTCAAATATTATCTGATGTTAGAAAGTAATCACGTTTAAGAACTCTGTGCTTCCACAACAGTTTCTATGCAAAGGATTTAAAAATATTTACTGTAAATTATGTGAAGGCACGTAATTGACACAGACAAGTCTCATTTTTCTACACTGTATGAGAATATACACTGTATATATTTTCTATCTATATAAGGGCCACATTTCAAAGGGTATTTGGGCACCTAAGTATGCAGATAGGGTCTAGCTGGATTTGCAAATATTGGCATGTTTACTAACTAATCATCTGGACTATTCTTTATTAGTTATTCAGAGCATAAGAGTCACTTGAGACACATGACACTTTTATTCCTGGAGAGTTATCATCCCACTTGACAAACAAGAATAATAAGCATTATAAGCAGTATCTTTTTAATGAGCTTCTGTGTCTAGGGCAGCATTAGAAAAATATTGAACATTTCAGAGCATATGCATAACAAAGATGCACGTGTGACAAAATAGTCTTCAGAAAAAAGTGAAGCACACTGTAAAGTACCATTTCCTTCTTTTACACTGACTGACACACAAGATTAAAATTCACTAATTGGACTTATGTTATTTCTACATGCACACTTTGTCTAAACTTTCTCTGACCAAGTCTGAAATTATTGGCCCTCTGGAATGAAAAATGTGCTTAATAGTTTTGCTTGCCTAGCACAATGGACTTCTCCAAGGATAAACACATATGTGGCAGGGGCGGGAGATAAACAAAATCCAGCATCCTCTACAGAAATCTAAGCTCTACTCTCTCCCCTTATGCAGTGTTTCTGACCAGACTCCTTGACTTAACTCCTTATGCTGGGAGGACCCGCAAGTGACAGACCTTTTCTGTTTGTTAATGTACTGCCGGAGGCACTCAGGCAGTGCAATGATTATTGCACTATAAGGACATACGTGGAAATAATTGATAAGAGCCACAACTGCGAGCAGTTCCTTCCTTTTCTTTGCTTATTGTTGATAATATATCACTCGTGCCTAAAACAAACAAGTAGAAAATCATTCAGCAGAGATGGAGTAGCATGTTTCCTTTTCTCTGCAGGCTGTGCACAAGAAGCAATTAGATTGAGAAGAGCCTTAATTTATGAAAGTGTTGTTTACATATTGGTTCAGAAGGGCCAGAGAGGAGAGAGTGATTGACAGAAACTTCAGTGCGTGCAGGGAGACTCATGGAGATCCCAGGAATAAGACACATTTACCTGTGGAGCACGAAATGTGAGTAGCAGAAGCAAAACCTTAATTATTATTAGTTTTTCCTTTTTCTCTTCTTCTTCCTCACCTTCCTTTCCCCTTCCTCCCATTCACAGCATCCCCCAGCAGTGCATCTGATACTCTTTAATTAGTACAAAAGGCAGCAGGAATAAAAAAAGAGCAAACAAAGTAAACAAAAGGCTTGTAGCATTTTAGAAGAAAAACAAGAAAAAGAAGAATTTGCATGAACAGAAGCAGGAAATGGGTACACACTTGAAAGGATGTGATACCATAAAATCAATTATTCAGGGGAATCAGGAGATCAAACTACCAGCATAGATAGAAACAACAGCAGTAGCAGCAACAAGAAGAGATGGGTGAAAGAAATGATGAGCGCTGTGCCTGCATAATGACTTTCTCTGGCTTATGTAAATACTTCTGTGGACCTTGTTTTCAGGATGAGGTCACAGCATGACTGTACTACATCAAGGAAGAAGGCAGCATTCCTGTTTCTTACTAAAATAGTTGTTCAATAATTAAATAGCCGCAGCCTGAAGCACATCCAGCATTTAGACCATTAGAAGCAGCTCCGGTAATGGTAGGTTAAATGTCTGTGGGTGAGTGGAGGCCTCACAGACACAGGTTAAGTGCAGTTCTGGTTCAAAATTGATTCATTTAGCATTTTCCTAACAGAAATGCAGGGTTTACTGTTAGACATGTTGTGCAAAATTTAATATGGTGGCAGTACCACTGATAGTGTTTGCTTACAGCCTGATTACTATATTATTCTTACAACTATGGCCTAGCAGCATTATTTAGCCACCAGGTCATAGTAAAGCCTGGGCTGTGCAAACATCTCCTCTACCTTTTCATAAATCTAGAAAGCAATCAGTACTCAAAAATCAGTAATCAGTAATCAAAAATCAGAAATAAATATTAGGAGTTGAGATGCAGGATTAAGACTGCGAAAGATTTTCCCTTTGTGCATTCATGCCAAACTTGTGTTCTATGAATCATTCACTAGATAATTCTTTCTGTTTTTCATACATAAGACACAGACAGACTATTCACTAGGCACATTAATTGGGTGGGTTGCAACACTTCCCTAATGCCTTGATTGTTGCAGTATGATTAATTGCTATTACAAAGCAAGCAGCAAATCTGTTCCTACAATGAAAAGGGAAACAAGTATATTGCTGAATAAGTGAATGAACTCAGAAAAATACAAACAAAAGATGGGTAGGTCTTCTTTATGCTGTTAATGTTTTCTATGAAACTACAAAAATATATGCACAACACTGCATATAATCTATCTTTGATCAATTTGTATTGATGTCGTCTGTACAAAGGAGCCAGGACATTTTTAAATAAGATTTCTGAGGCATAGCTGACTCTTTTTTTCTCGGTCATCCCTTAGGCTGATCAACATAGTCTGAAGGAAAGGCTGGCAAAATCTAGAATCTAAGAAAGGGGAGACAGTTATCTTCAAATTAACCAGACTTACAAACAAAATGAATGAAATATACTCATTTTTGATGTTAAATATTGTTTTTTTATACATAGATATTCCATCACCGTACATTATGTCATGTATCCCCTAGATCTGCAAGTTCAATCCATCAGGTAGTAGATTGCTTAGTCTGCACGTGAAATGGACATGTAGCTCCAATATAAGAGGAACTTTCTTTCTGCCAGAAAGGTGAGCTATTATATATTTAGAAGATATTCAAAGATGGCAACAGCTCAGACCACAGAGAAACCACTTCAGTTTAATGTGAATGTGACTCTCTGCTCTGCTGGGAATTTGGTTGATTGATCTCTCAACCTGCTTCTGCCAAATGCTGTTTGCACAGTCTGTACGGAGGGCTAGTAGCCCTTCAGCGAATATGTTGCAGATTATTTCTGTTTCAGCTAACCAAGGATGCCTGTTGGCTACAGCCTGTTGTTGACAGTCTCCCGCTTTAAGTCTCTTATATGATCAAGACTGCAATACTTGGAACAAATAAATAAAACGTGGACATAAGATAGAAAGTTATAAAAAAAAAAAGAAGGAAAGCAAAATTACCAAGAAGATATGTTTGTTGTTTGCTTGTTTTTCATTTATTTTTGCCACTCATGCTAAATGTGTAGCAGGGTTCTCTTGGGCTGCTGCATCTCATTTCTGTCAGGGAGCAAGCAAAACCTTCCTCAGAGGAAAACCAGATTCCTTTCTTAAGTCAGTAAAAAATAATATAGTTACCCTCTTATTTAGATTTCTGACTTGGGTCTAAATATTAATTTCCCAGCTTGATCAGCACTGATTGCTTGGTGACAGCTGACATATGGATGGTTCCCACAGGAAATGGGAAGGCCTAGAGAGACCCTCTGCAGTGATTCTGATCTGCAATAGCAATGAGTAGGTGCTGCACTTACTATCTGGTGTCTCTTGCTGGATAAATAAAGCTATAACTGCATAATAAAGGGAGCTGTTGGGGTGGTAGTGTGTGCGGATGCTTGATTAGAAGGTCCTTTCTTCTCCTTGATTCTAGATTGTTATTTATGCAAATCTAAATTGACATCTTGGGACTGTGACTTTATCTGACAAATCGCTTCTCCATCTGTAATTCTTGTGTTAGCTTTGTTTTGCTACACGAACGTGCTTGTAAAACATTTCCTCAGAAAAGCCATTAGGGGAAATGTCAGCTAGCTCTATTCATCTTTTAAAATTAAACCATACAATCAAGAACTGGCCTTCTCTTACAAACAATTCTGAAAAGCTGGATACTCGGTTTTGTGGCTCTGTTTTACATTAGCATTTTTCCACTGAATTTAAGATAGATAGGCTAGTGATAAACTATAAAAGGCCTTCTTAGATATGTACTGTAAGTTCTGAAAATGCCTGACTTCACAAAATAGACTTGTGTCGTGCAAAACAATATGTACAGTTTTGGTAGGTGATCAATGGAGTGAGAAAAAAGAGTAAGGATATCTGCTGCAGCTACGGTTGGCTCCAGCAGTGACTGCTACCTTGAATACAGTAAAGCAGCCTTATGTCTGTTCAATAAATACAGTGAGAACAGAGAAAACATGGCAGCTGTGATCCTCTCCATCTGTCCTGTAGGGAAGAAAACCTAGAGCTAGCTAAAGTATTAGTTATTCTTCAGTTAACACATGGGAAGCAATGCTTAGAGTTTATATTGGCAGTGGCGACTTTGATGGAAAACTTGTGTCAAAATGCTTAGTTCCTGAGGAGCCCCTCGCGGCCAGTTGTAAAGTATGAGCACATTTTTCTGCTGTGTTCTTGTTTACAATGTATAGGCCTTGTGCAAGTCAAGAACAACAGAAAACTCATTTGTAAACCTGCTTTTTCTTTGGTCCTGGGGTCAGGAATATAGGCCAAAGAGCTTAAAGGGGAATTTATGTGTATAAGTACCTCAAGGGAGGGAGCAAGGAGGATGAGGCCGGCCTCTTCTCTGTAGTGGCCAGCGATAGGGCTAGAGGAAACGGCCACAAAATGAGTCACCAAAAGCTCCACAGGAACTTGAGAAAGAATTTCTTAACAGTGAGGGTGACAGAGACCTGGAACGGGTTGCCCAGAGAGGTTGTGGAGTCTTCTTCTCTGGAGATCTTCAAAACCCGCCTGGACACCATCCTGTGCCACATGCTCTAGGAGACCCTGCGTGTGCAGGGAGGTTGGACTACATGATCTCTAGAGGTCCCTTCCAACCTTAAGTGTTCTGTGATTCTATGATTCTACTTGCCTTTCATATTATTAGTGGAATGACTGCTAAACTTTAATATCACATTTTCCATTTTTTTCTCCTTTCTTTGTATTTTCCTTGATTGCAGCACTCACTTCTTCCCTTGAAGCAACAAAAATTCTTTCTCCATATAAGAGATCCTCCCTGCTTCTCTTTATCTACTAGTGTGTCTAGTATCATGTCCTGGGTGTAGAACTTCAGCAGTTGTAACCAAAATTTTTAATAAAATTCCAAAAAGAGCTTGTTACAGGCTTTGTAAACTTGCTTTTTACCACTAAAAAGTAAGAGAAGTTCTCTCTGTGGGGAATTGTCCTCTAGCTGAATCCCTACAATTCCTGCATGTTTACTTTTGTCTACAACACCTGCTACTGCCTCTTATTTTAAGCAGAATCCAGATGGGATCCCATTAGAGATTTTCTTGTGTTATGAATACTATTTCATTGTTAATTATCTTGAGTGTTACATTCTTTAGTATTTTCTTGCCTTTTTGATTATTGATCAATACCATTGACCTCTGCTTGCTAGTGGTACCTAGTTGACTGTGTCACTCTTGTTGCTGCTCGCTCTGATAAAGGATATTAAGATATGACAAAGTTTTATGTTGCACAAGTCTGAACAAATGTGGTGTGAGTTTTTAAAGCTTTACAGGGCAGAACTATGTCTGAGGCAATCTTGCAGAGAAACAAAGCTTGTTAGCCTGAGTGCATACTCAGGAATCTGAATGAGTTTGTGTCCCATCATTCTGAATATGAACAGAAAGACTTAGAGCTGTCTGCAGTATGTTGCATTTATGTATTTTTACTATAGACCCCTAAAAGATGTAGCCTTTGTTGATAACATTATATTTGTCAACACTTCTGTTCCAAATCTTCATTGGCAGTTTCTCTCAGTTTTTTTAGCATGGTTTTGTCTTATCTGAACATGCCTCTAGCAACTTATGTCCTTTGCGATTGTTGTTATTCTCACCATGCCATAGTATATTTCTGTATACAAACTTTTGCAATCTTCTTTTTGTAGGGTTTTAAATATAATGTTGACCTGCTGATATCTTGTACATCCCTGACATACAGGTTTTGACATAAGTTTCATCAGCAGCTAGAATGTGCTGAACAGATTCAAGAGTGTGTGGCAATTTAGCCTTTTCTGGAAAAGCCTGAAATTAACTTTTAAAGTGAAATAAGAGGGAAAAACAAAACAAAACATGATTTAATCTGCTTATATTATGATCAGACCTGATCTTCTTCCCTGTATTTATTTGACTTTTGGAGATGTCCACCTGCACAGCAATTCTGTATGCTACCTTTGTTTGGTTCATAAAAATGGATGTTTTCTCCAATAAGCAGGCTAAGTTTCAGAGCAAACTACTTTGGTGGGGAGACATTAATGCATCTCTTATATCACTTATGAGTTGTTGCTGCTATAGTCTCCCAAATGCAAGTATTCCAACTAAATCAGGGCAGAGTTCTGATAAAGTTTTCATTAATCTCACAAATGCCTGAATTCTTTGGGAAATGCTGGCAGACCTAGGTGATGCAAAGTAGCTGTCTTCTGTAGCATCAGAGAAGAATTTAAGTTGGAAGAGACCTCTCTCTTCCAAACTCCTACTCAAAACAGGGCCGTTTTGAAAGCTGGGCAGCTATTTTGCAACTATTTAACAATTTCCTAGTGAAGAAAGGATGCATCTCTTGATGCATGTCTCATGAAGCATTTCTGGTCACTGAACTTGTACTGTAGTATATCATTCTATACAGTAACAAACATATCCCATTCAAGCAACAAGATTAACGTGCCTTATTTGACCCCTGATACCAGAGATAATAATAACCCACTACTTGTGATTAACAGTCTCTATAAAGAGACTACAACATTTTTTTCTACAGTACAGGTGTGCTCAAAACAACATGGTGGAGTAAAGTGGTGGGGGAAACTACTTTGAACCAATTATAAATGTTGCCAGGTTCAGACTAGAGTCACCTGTAGCAGCTTGATTAGATTCCCTAATGAAGGTGCTGCAGACAATGTGGTTGTGGAGTGCCTGTTCCTGTGTATTCACTGCAATTCTCCATGGGGAAAAAATCAAAAAGTTAAAAATACCTAACACCTTCTCTATGAGGAAGGCCTACACCGGCTAGGATTTTTCAGCGTGATAACTGGTGGATAAGAGGACGTAGGCATTCATAAAAGTCTCCAATGTCATGAAGAGGGTCAGTAAATAATGACTTGTTATCACAGCAGTTTCCGGGGTCATTTGGTGCATTAGCAGGCAGTGGGCTTGCAGTGACCCTAAGTAGGTGGTTCCTTAAACACAAAAACCTGTGAATTTTCTGCACTAAGGAGCTCATACTCTAAATAGCTTTGAAAAGGTGCTAGATACTAACATGGAGGAGAGACCTAATGGTGAGTCTCATGATTAAACATGAAAATCCAAGTGTCTTTTAAAGCTCAGGAAGACACTAGCCTAGAAGACAGGAAGATAAATCTGGAGAAGCCTCTTCCCTGGTGGACTATGACCGTTCTCTCTCAGAGGTGGAAAACCAGGCTAGGTGGATCTGATCGCAGAGCTGTTCCTCTCCTCTACATTCCCATTATACAGCTGAGACCATCTACTTTCTCTCATATAATGCATATTCAGTAAGCAAAAAGTTTAAAAAAATGCTGCTGAAGGTGAGAAAGATATGTTTTCTTCTCTTTATATTTTAGCACTTTCCTTCTACATTTGCTGTGTCACTTACAGCAGAAGGTGCAGTTAAGCAAGCAGAGAGGTTATTTCAGACACAGCTAACAAGCTATTTCCACAAAGCAGAAAGTTTCAGTAAAATGGCTGTGAAATGTCTGCTGGAATGAAACTGGAGCATTTTGGCTTTTGGAAAGACTGTTTTCTTAGGTGAGTTACTGTACAGTGGAGAGGTATGTTTACTCAACAGTTCACTGTCATTAGTTGAAATAAAATAAACTAAGCTCTTGTTGAATTTGGTTGTAGAAGTTTTCTTGAGAAAATATAGTTTAGAACAAGCATAATATGTCAAAAATGGAATAGCTCTTAGTTGAGTGTTTCAGCTATTTCTGGAAAGTGATGTGTAACTTTCATAATAGTCTATAAGCAAACTATTAAAAACAAACCTGAGGGAAATAATTCTGCACTGGTATGTACAAGAATAATGATGTAGGTATCAATTAGGTCAGTAGCTCTGAAGCAGTAAGTCAGCCTCATTAGGGGATACTGTAGAAAAAATCACCCAAGTTTTATCTATCATCTCTACCCTTTTTCTATTGCACTCTCTCCCTGCATAAAATCTCCCTTAAAAGCTGGTAATGGACACTTTCTCCTCATGGGTGTATCTTGTCTACTTTGTGATAGTTTTTATATTCCTGTGCTTCGCACCACCTTTGTCATGAGGTAAAGGGCGGTTAAGAGATGCTGTAACATAGTACTCGCATTTTGAATTTAAGTGTGATCTATATCATTGCTCTGGCCTACTTTTTGGATGGAGGAGGAATCAGAGATTCAGAGAGAGCAAAAAAAGTGCTGTCAAGAATGTTCAGTGACCAAAATAGCATAAAATTTCAGGAAACAGTTTTGTTTTGTTTTTTAACTTCTGCCTCTAGGGGAGACATGGCAGTGGGCAGTGGGAATCTCTTATTCCCAAATCTAATGTTTTAATCATTCTCTGCTACACTTAAATTTAATATTGTATTTCAAAACTTTTCTTGTGGGATAGAGTGCATTTCAGAAAATGTTCATTTTTTTAGAAAAGTTGGCTCTATGTTCTTTCTTCAGGAAGCTTCTGAAAAGAAACTCAGCTGAGGATGTAAACTATCTTATATATGTTCTTGTGAAAGAAATCTTTGAAGGAATTCAAATAATTGCTGACTTTCATACAATGCCTTGCCAAGCCTGAAACTGGAGATGCTTTCTTAATACAGATTTTGTATTGAATTGTTAGCTCTAGAGCATCAGACCTGAATGATGATCATAATGTAGTATATGATACTGTCTTTTAAGCCTGTGACTCTAGGTACGCTCCCACAGATTTGCGTACCGTGAGGTTCATTTTCAATAGAAGATAGCTAGCTTGGAATTCAGGGAAAATTTGGATCATCTCTGTCCTGGAGAAACACAATTTGCAGATAAACCTGTTGACTGGTAAACCTCAATAATAAGTTGCTTTATCCAAAAAAATGCTACTATGCTTCAGAGTGAAAATGGGCTTTTTCTATTTTCTGGTACAAAAACCTTTTCATACACATATATAATTTCGCAGAGCACAAATCCAGAGAAGAGCTTTTACAACTTCTGTAAAACTCCTGGTACTGAATCTGTTAGTTTTCTTCAGCTTCATTTTCATACATCCATTTATTTTGAGTGTTTGTGTCAAGTCTTTTTTTTTTTTTTTTCCTTATACTGATTTTCATTACTCAGTACACTTACAGTGGAAGAATAGCATTAGGTTTTGTAAAATTGTACTTTTCCATGGGCTAGAATAGATGTTACTGGGAGGTCATAGTAACAGTTTTAATGTTGGAATTATAGGGATCCCCACCCAAAAAACCAAAAAAACCCTGAAAAACGTAATTTTATTAAGGACCTTTCCTCCTTTTTTTTTGTGGCAATTACTTCTCTAAAGTAAAAAAGCTTAGTTTTATCACCGCCTTGCATGCTACAGACAGTAATTCACTGTGTATCAGCTAGGACAATAATTTGATTTGGTATAGCATACACTGACATTTGCAGGTACAATAAATGGCAAATAGTGCAACATACCGGAGACTCAATCTTAACGTACTGTTCAAAGCATGCAGACCCTAACAACACCATATAAGCCAAAAAAATGGAACTGGATTGCCCCTTCTACAGAAAAATGTTGAGTAATCACAATGTTCAAAGCAAGTTAGAATAGGGCAATTGGAATTTACAGCTCTAAATTAGAAACTTCTTTATTTTTAAATTGTGTATTCATTTGTTTAGTTTTTAGTAATTTTAGCAATTTAGGATCAGAAGCTGCCAGAGTAATCCATACTGCCTAATCAGACATATAATTCTTAGAAGGGTTGACAAAAAATATTTGTTTGCGTTTTTTTTCTTAGTGAAAATGAAAAGTTGAGGATAAAAGACCTGAGTTTGATCCATTAATAACAAATGGTATTTTCCACATAAATTCTTCTGGTAAAATGAAGGGAATTAAATATAAAATTAAGACAGTGTGCTACGGAAAGGCACCAGCGCCTGCCTTTTGCATAGCAAAATACTTGGCTAGTTCAGGCAAATAAATAAATAAAAAGACAACTGATATGTGGCTTACTAACAACCAAAGACAGTCAAAACAGCTAACAGTTCTGTATATTTACTTGAGAAATGGAAGAATGTTTCTTTCATCATTTTTTAAGAATACTTTATAGATGAAATGGTATTAAGTGGGCACACACTGCAAGAATTCTAGTTAAAATTGTAATTAAGTTAGAGAGGATGGCAAAAATGCCTATGTACTCTATTTTATTGTCCAGATGAAAACTGGTATTTATATATTATGGCAGGTATATAAATGAGCTTCAGGAGAATTGATGCAATTGCTTTTTGTTCTGAATGGCATAATAAGGAAGTTATATCTCAGACTGTTAGATCTGTCATTTAACTTTAATTTGCCTTAATGAGCTACTGCAGTATTGCTAGATCATTTTAACAGTGCAAAGAATTTTTGACTCAGAGATTTGGAAGATTCATTATTCTTCTCTTGAGCTCAGTCAGCTTTGAATAAGGCCTTAAAAGAAAATATTCAAAACGAAGTGGTATATATTATTTAAAAATTGAATTTATTTTTAAGAAGAAGCTCAAAATATTATTCTAAAAAGGTAAAAAGATAATGTTTATGCATCCCATTATTCGCTGTTAGGCAGCAAAGGACCAAATCCCATTCTACTCAAGCTGGGTGAAAACTGTCCAAACATTTAGGCTGAGTGAGAGAAAGAGGAAAGAAAGAGAAGCAGTATGGATCTCTTTTTTAAATCTTTTTGATTAACAGATGGTAATCAAACCACAGAGGAAGAATTTGACCAACCTTTCCTAATTCTGAGACATCAAAACAGATTCAATGATGTAAAAATTATAAGACAGGAAAGAAGCGGAAGATATCAGAGTGAATAACTAAACTGCTTTGGACAGGTCTTCAGGACCAGTGTGATGCAGTCACTGCTGAGAAAGCAGTTTATAGCCAGATGCCCTCTCAAAGCCACCTGCACCATTTAAGGAGTCTCAGGAGCTTTGAGAGCATCTATTGGCCACCCAGTGCTCTTCACACACCCCATAGAATCTGCCTGCCCTGCAGGGCACCCAACAGTGAGGAGCAAGGAATGCTGCAGCATGGGTCAGTTTGCTAGAGGTAGCAGAGACTCTTTGTAGGAGAGATGCTGTGAGCAAAGGAGAAGTCTTGGAGCCATAAATCTGAATGAAATCTGGCTACATCAGGTCAGCTGCTTCCTCCATAGCACTTCCAGAGTTTTCTGAAAAGGGTTTAAAAGAGCCTTCTACTATCAAAGAATTTTACTGCTTATCTGCTGCATCCAGCTAACAGAATTTCTTTTTGCCCTTATAGTTATATGTTCATTTCTTCCCCAAACAGGTTTGGAAATGAGGATCTCCCAAGTGGCAGTGCATGTGCTGCTTCAAAGCAATATTTGCACTCTGCCCACACATCCAAATACCTCTTTGAGCATGTAAATGCACAGAAGTTAGTGCTGCTGTTAAATCTTCATCAGCACAGCTGAAAACAGAACCCAATAAACCTACATTTGGATGTCCTGCCTATTGGTAACTGCATATCACCAAGTCTTTTGCATTCCTGGACCAGTGACACTGAGTCCCTAAACTGAGAGTAATACCAACAGTGAAAGGGTTTAGCTACAGTGTGGTTTACATTGTTTGCAAAGAAAGGAGGGAATTGGAGATAATCCCTCAGAGATAATCCTGTAATAATATGCTTGAAACCAAAATCTTCTGTGGGTCAGAAACAACATTCATTTTGGTGGTTGGTTTTGTTTTGTAATAAACTGGGTCTGGAACGTGTACAAAAGTTGAGAATTATTAGGGAGGAGTGAGTAACTGAGAACTTAAAAATTACAAATGTGAAAATGTAAAGCAATGTGGATATGAAAAGGAAAATGTGGAAAGGTGGTCTTGAATGATAATCCTAAACAGAGGCAAAGAAGGACATATTCAAAAACTGATCCTATAAAACACATGACCTCTTAAAAGACATTGATTAATGTTTACTGGTAGGCCAAGCGTTGTGATGCTGATTTTACTAACTCCTGCATGCTGTAACAATTCAGCGCATAAATCAGCTCAGACAGGATGCGTGTGTTTCCTCACGATTCTGTCTCTTGCATTTCCCAAGCCTGAAATCCTGAAGGGATGAAAAAGAGCAATGCTTGTTCCTACTAATTATTTTAAAGTTATGCAGATCAAAAAACAAATGGGGAAGCGAATAAAAAGATTTATTCTAGTCCCCAGTAATAAAGGCTTAAAATTTTGATAACATGCTGTATAATTCTATATAATTCTAAATTTCAAACACCACTTGTTTATCCACGTTTAATGCAAAGGGTCTTATTGTGATCCTGTGTATGTCACTACAAGTCCAGGGCCTTACTGCTGCTACTTTGGATTCTGTGGATATAACTGAGTGGGAAGAGACAGAAAAAAGTTCACTTCCAGCATAACTGCTGTTTCTTAAAATCATTAATACCTGCTGTGTTTTCTATTTATGTCCGGTATTTGACAAGATTTCATGAGTTTACACTGAAAAAATATTCTTTCATCCTTTAAAATAATGAACCTATTTTCAATTCTACTGAGTTTTATTAAATATACTGAATTCCTACTTTTTTCCCTTAAATATTGATTTTTTTTTTTTATGACAGTTATGGACAATGGCTATAAAAGAATTTTTCACCATTTTTTTTCTAGCTAATTTTCTATGTTTCTCCATGAAAGTATTCCAGTTTTATGTAGGTCACCTTGTAAAGTTCTCCTGAAAATTGCATATAGTCTTTGAAAATCTTAAAATGAAAAGCAATATCTATGCCTTTTTTTTTTCCATAAAGACTCTAGTAATGCACTTGTTTTAGTTTGCCACAGTTTAAAAAAAGTCCAGGTGAACTTTTACCTGACTGAAAAGGATGTAGTGCTACATCTAATGTGAAACAACCAGTGTCAGGTTGAATTTAGAATCACTGATTCCAAGACTGAAAATCTAAGGTTCATATAAGGTATCCAGATGTGTAGGCTAACAAGTTTATTCGTTAAATATCTGAAATGTGTCTTGAATAGGTGACACTGCAAATTAAGAAACACAATTAACTTTGTACCGCAGTAGTTCACATTGATTCTCATGCAAACACAACAGAGTGCTCAGCTGGAGGACCCCTGGAATATCATGTTATTCACCTTCCACTGGTGCAGAGGACAATCACAAAGGGAGTCTGGCACATGGAGGTCCCACACTCCATGTGAGCTGAATACTAAATGCAGTGAAAATTTGGAATAGAAAATTTTTAAAAACATATTTTTTACTATGCTGGTTTTTTATCCACTGAATTTTCTGGGATAACAGTATGATATAACTTGTAGATAACACATTTCACTAAGAAATTATTTACAGGTAAGGCGGTAAAATGAATGTATTTCCAGAATTGCAGATACTTTTGATGAAATTGGGAGTAATCATTTTGAAAGAAAACATTTATTGTGCAAAGTATTGGCAAATGCTAGATCATTAAGTAACTTCTCCTTCACTGAAATTGAGATGGAACCAATATTCACAGTCTCACCAGGATGCAGACAGAATTATGGATACCAAGTAATTGCTGCAAATAGTTACAAGAAAAACAAATCTCTTGCTGTATTGATTCCTATCAAATTTGTCAGTAGATGTTAAATTTAATTAAGGGATGATCTTTGTCAGTGACTCTTTCTCAGATTTATATCAGAGACTGTATCATCTTTTTCAATTAGGCTTACCCCATTGACTGGAAGAGATAACTTGAAAGGAATAAACTTGCGGTTCCACCTACCCTTTCTTTGGGAAATTAGAAACCCCTCTCAGTGTTAACAAGACTAGGGCAGAGCTCTTGGGGCTCACAAGCTCCTCAGGCATTTTTAAGAAGTAGCCAAGCAAAGGTTGGTGAATATCTTCTGATATTTCATCAGAGGTTTTCACTTAAACTACTAAGTTGTGCAAATATTCAGTACTGATGTGGCCATCTTAAATGGTCCTGGGCTACCATTGGCAAAACATTATTAATAACTTCATCTGTGGACAAGTTCTTTCATATAAGGAATAATAACATGGGGAAGAGGTAGAAATTTAGTACATTTTTAAGAGTTGCTTTACATGATTTCATTCAAGTGTTGCTTTATCTTTAAATTTGTCATTTAGTATATTCAGGCTTTCTTTTACCGGATATTAGGATTTTTTTCAAATTTGGTTTTTTTTTTGCACTTTTGTAATGCACCATGTTAAAAAGAGAAAGTTCTTTCAAATCTAGTGCAAAAGAACAAATAAATAATAATAAAAAACTAGTATAACTTTCAATTTCCAGTAACATAACGATAAATCTAAACATGGATTGGGTCTTCAAGAAAAGTAAAAAGGGTAAGAATTATCAATATAGCTATTTAGTGTATTATAATATATTATTTGAATCCTAATGCTGTATACTTTCACATATATATTGGTCTGTAAGGCCTTTAATATTTTTTGTATCATTTAGAACCCATTGCAAAAACAGTAATATATCACGAACTCCCCTAATTCTGTATCTAAAACAAAACAAAAAGTGAATTTTCTGAAAATCGTGTCAGCTGGAGTTTTTTAAACATTTACAGGCTGACCTTCCAACAGCTTTGTTTAAGCTGTAGGAGTCTGCAGTGCTTGAATTGTTTTGATTTTTCAAACATTTTGAAGTCTATTCATCACTTCTGTAAAGACATGGAAGTAAAATTATCCTCTGGCTCACAGCACTGTGCAGAGGAGCAGTGAGATACAAGGATTATATTTCTGATTTTAGACACTTAGCTGGCATATCTAACCTAAAAGTCTACTCCCTCTAAGTTATTTCCATGAGTAGTGGAAGAAATCAGAAATTTACAGTGAAAGAGTATTTAAATGGACAGAAAAAGCAGCGCTCCTTCCTGAGTTCAAAGGAAGTCCATGTTATCTAAGAACCTAGCATAGGTATTCAAGGCTTTTCATGGAGTGGTCTTGGTGTCATCTCCATGGTCAGGCATTATTGCACTAACCTTATTCCTGTCGATAGTCAGAGACATAGCGTGTCCCAGTTCTGAAGTAGTAAGGTTACACAGAAGGGTAATAAATGTGAGGTAATGTGTATCGTACAGTAAAAAGCTGTCAAAAAAAATCCTCTGCATCTTGAGAATCTAAACTCATATTAGAGACAGTAGAAACAGACTAACCATAAGACGATGGGGCACCTAGCTTGTACCCCGTTGAAGAAGTCTTTGTTCAGGCTAGTGAGGATTCGTACTGCTACAAAAGGGTGACTTTGACCAAACATATATGTACACATCAGAATAGATTAGTTCCAGTTAAACTTTTGTTTGGAAAGTGTATCAAGTCCAAAATGAAATCAGTCGATGTGAGAGGTAGCTACAGAATAGCTGCTGGCCATAAAGATATGTTAGTCAATATGGGTGCTTAAGATAACAGTTCTGCTCCAGAATTTCGCAAAGCATGACGTTATTTTTATAATTTTAGTATTTTAGTAGGAGATACTGGGAATGCCTGAGTTCTGATTGGCCAGTTGTTTAAGGGACTGACCTTAAATATGGAAGAATTTCATAATATGAGCTTCATTAAGGCCTTTCTACATGCTGTCTAGGAGTCTTTTATCAGAAGGACATTGACTTTCTCCCTTGAGAAAATATTTTTAAAAACTTTGTGTTATCTATCAAATTTTTGTCAGGACTGGGAAAAAATGCTGTTACAGCACAAGAAAATGATCTACAGTCAACCACCAGCCCAGTTTCTGCTGTAACCTCCTATAGCTGCTGCCAAAGTCTTCAGATGAGAAACTTTGACAGTCCAGTGCCGAGTCTGAAATGTATTTCTCTGGCTTTGCGGCAGTCAGTTAGCACGGGGGTTGTATGTGGCTTTGTACAAAGCTGAGCTTTATTCTAAAATCGCTGCAGGAATGATTTGCCTATCACTTAAGTGATGAAGTCCTGTGAAACCAGTGAGAAGACCCCACTGACTGCAGCATACACTAAAAGTTGTTCACAAGATCATTGGAAATTGAGTGTCCTTGCAAAGGAAAGGAAGAATGATTATTTTGTTGACTACAGAAATCATGTAGTGCTATACGAGGTCTTAAACAGTGATTAAAATATTTATGATAACCAAAAGGTCTTAAAAATCAAGTTTTGAAATGTTTCTAAAATAGACTACTAAGGTCTTCAACCCTCTAGGCACAACAAGGCGTAAATTCTTGCAGTACAGCTTTTTCTTTTTTAATCTCTGTGTACTGACATTTCAAGAGCCTGAGCTATGGGAAATTTTATTGAAGAGCTTATTGTTTTTTACCAGGGTACGGAGCGAGAAGAACAAAGCCAAGGACGTAATTTACATTCTGCATTTAAACAACATCTGATTAGGTGATAACAGTATTAATTACTCACTGGCAGGCAAACAGGCTAGGTAATCAAAACTGTATTTGCTGCAGTGAGATTTGTACTGCCATGAGAAAATAGATGGCAGGCGCAGCACTTAGGAGAGGGAAGCAGAGAAAGGAGGATGCAGCCAAGCCTCATCTCACAAGGCACAGCAGCAGCAGTATTGCTGGTCGGTTGATGGGTCTCTTTACCCCTTCATCACTGTGTGCCTGCCTTATACTGCATCCAAGCAGTATCCATAGGCTATGAGAGGAAATGGTGAAAAGCTAGCTTTACTGTGTATGTAATAACAGAGCCTTTGCAGAGAAAAAAAAATAGTGAAATAGAAGAGGTTTCTTCCCAGCTAATTAGTAATAAAATGTTTCTTCAGAGATGCTGTTGAGCTACTTAGTCATATGAGGGTTCACATGTTGTTTTCATTCCCTTTGACTCTTTACCTGGAGATTGCACATGAGCAGCTATGTATTCATAGAATTTACTGAACGAGAGATTTTGGGGTTTTTTTTAAGCATACGAGCTTCAGTCTGTGACACTGATACCGCTTTAAAATGAAGGGAAATCTTATAATGAAGCAAATCATGTGCTGAAGTAAAAATTACAGCTGAACATCACAAACATTTTTAATGAAATGCATGACAAATGATACTTAACATTTTTATAAATAAGCTGCAATTAACTTGTTATTGGTGAAAGGAAGCTGCAACACATTCACTTCCACTGACTCTGTATTTGCATTTCATTGAGCTCTTCTCTTCTGTGTTAAACAGTCCCAATTAGGATGAGGTGGTAGAAGTTTATTTAGTTAGAAGTGCATTTGTAAGTCAAATAATATATATTTACTAATAGTGTGTACGGTTAATTTTTCTTATAATCCAGTTATGACTTTGTGAATTTCTATTCAAAATAAAATCTAATTATGGCAATACTGTGGAGGTAACTAAGGCGTGAAACACAGCATTCTGAAAGTGTGCAATAAAGCGTATCAAGGTATTGTTGATCTCTCCTCTGCTTAGGTGGGTAAGGATAGGAGAAATTGGCTCTGTCCTTACAAGATCAGTCCCAGAAGCTACAGCTTTTCCATTTATGATTTTCACTTTTGTCTAAAATGTAACACTGGGCTTTTATCTTCTCAGTTGAGACAATAGGAAGGAGCAGATGGGACAAGAGAAAAGTCTTTGCTCTTAGGGTGTACCAGCATAAACCTATTTTGTAACCATGATTATGGTACTTACGGTCCTTTTCTTCTGTTCAATATGTTATTTAATTGCAGTTTTTGTTTCATTTTATCATGCCAGAGGGCACTTCTCATTAATTTTTCATTTCTTTGTCCAGTTATTAGGATCATTACATTAATGCCAGGGTCTTGTCACAGCTTCAATTACAACAGCTGTTGCATACAAGCAATTAGATATCTATGCAGCAGCTTCCTCACAGATGATTGCCATTTTCCATTCTGTTGCTGCAATTAGACTAGTAATTTATACATGTAACAGTGCCTTGTAGTCATGGAATCTTAAACATTAACTGTTCACATCTTCCTCCAAAGCAGGTGGAATACCTTTTCACTCATCCTCCCTCATGGAGCAAGGGGCCAGATCTACTGGTAGAAGCAGCAAATACTCAAGGCAAGTGGGCAAAAGAAGTAATGTTAAACCCCATTTTAATGGAAAAAAAAGAGAGGAGTGAATAAAACTGCTTTGAAATAGATATCTGACAATTAAGAGGGCAGGAAAAAAAAGTTGGTATGAAGATAGAGGAACTTTACTAGAGGGACTGTGGGATTCTGAGGGCTTTGTATTTGTTATTTGAAAGTTGAATAATTCTAACTGTTGTGATACATATAAACAACACAGTATTTCGTACCCCTATATACAGATAGTTGCAGTTATATATGAACACTTTATAAAAGTATTTTAATTCTATACAGATTAGAAGAAAGCAATCTCTTTATAATCTCTCTCGTGGTTGGTTATACAGCATTAGGGCATATATATGAGGTTTCATTAGCACAGTTATTTGTTTGGAAAGAATTCATAGTCTAGGCTGAAATAGATGTTCTTAAAATCACCAAGACGCTTAGCTGTGGGTTGTTTAAGATGGAGGGGAAGAAATGAGGAATGAGAAGTTATCTCATGGTCTCAGAGTCTAACCCCTTACTCTCTGTCTTGTCCAGCCCATCACCTCACCTCAAGTGCAGGTTGAGCAGGGCTGTTACTTGAGCCTGAAGGCCGACGACACTGCCTTGCCCCAGTGCTGCCCCAGGGCTCACAGCTTTGCAGAGTGGAGCAGCAGTCCTATGGCAAGTGCCTCCAGTGGTGGTTCAGTGGGGCCTTGGCCTCAGGGGCAAATCTGATGATAGAAATTCTCACTGCTTCTCATCGCTGCCCCTGCACTGCAGTTTGCCTTCCCTCCATCCTCTCATCTGCTCCCCAGCACTGACCAAACAGATGCTGAAGGAACATTAAGACTACAGCGAGTGTGTAATAGCAATATTAACCCTCCCAGCCCCTTGCTCTTTGGGAGCTTGGGTTTTTTTTTCCCCCAACACAAACAGTCAGTGGTCTGGACTGCAGAGGAGCATTCAAATAATTGTTTTGATAAAGGGGCAGAGAATAGCACTTTAGAGGTGGGAATAACTAGACAGAAAGGAGGAAGAAGCCCTGAAGCTGGATGTCCTGTCAAATGCAGAATCTTACTGAACTATATCTTCAAGTACAGTGATACAGAAAAAATCGAGATCAGAGTTGTCATTCTAACATGCTGTGGTCTGCGGTACCTCTTTGGTGCTGTGTGTAAATTGTTGTGCAAGGTAAAAAAGGTAACAGAGCCAAAACGTTGATTCACTTTCATGTGTGTATGTCACTACTTAGACCAGGTCTGACCTTATTTATAAACTCACCTGTCTGTACATAGGAGATACCTTTCCTTATTCTATTTTATTTTATTTGTATTATAATGGAGTACATGTTTTACATATTTTGAACTTCATCAGCTTGATGACCAACAGCTGGGAACATAGTCCTTCTTATTGATCAAAAGCATAAAGTCTTTTGTACTGTCATTACCTGAAAAATCAGCTCTGTTTAAAGATCCATTGACACCAGTCTGACAGCAAGTCACTTTTAAAGAAAATTTTGAATGTTTTAGAAGCTTGTCTTTAACATGCTTCTGTTATGGTGAAGCCATAGCTGAAGTATATGAATGTCTTGACATATTGCCTCCTGATCATTTTAAAGTAGTATAATATATACCTAGTTTTGAAATGGTATTTCCAAACTGGAATATGCCAACATAACATCTGGAGTTAAAAATACAGAGATTATTAATCAGATTTATGATTTCCAGTTGTTTTTCAATTTTTTTCATTGTTTCTTTTCTGTATGCTAGAGATATCTGAAGTATCTGCAAACCAAGTTAAATGAAAATATATTTTTTCAGCTCCTCAGAAACATACAATGCTTCTTGGCTAGTCTCTGCTAAAAGTTACTGCAGGGGGGAATTGCATAGTCTGTTCTCATGAAGATGACATGAAAATGAAATACAGAGATTAGCATTTCAGCCACTTGTGCCACCAGTCTCAGTTCTGGCATCTGCCACTCACCTTTTTTCTGTCTCCTTCAAGTGCTTTCTCAATTTATATTTGCACAACAGTAATGCACAGGGGATGGAACTACAGGCCTTCAGAGCCCGTATCATGAGCCATAACAGTAAGAAATAAAGCTTTTTTTTAGGGCTTTGTCTGTGTTATAGTCCCCACAGATCAAATAGGGAGGGGGAGCTATAACAATACTGAGAGTACAAAAGATGGATGTACATGCTGTAGTATAGATAAAAATAACAATTGAAACATTCAGACACGGTCCCTAAGATTCCACACGTGTATTTCTTCAAGTGTCAGATTAGGTTTTCCCCACATTCTGTTAGGACAACAAAAAAATTAGAAGACGATCATTTAAGAAGGATTTTGCACTTGTGTGAGTAGTAAAAAAAGAAATGTAAAGAACTTGATTTTGCATTTTTGATTTACTTTGCCAATGTAGCCTTCTCTTTCCACATGGACATTTGTTCTAACCATTCCATGAACCAAACAGTAGCATCAAATATTGAACATAATTAGAACTAAAAGAACACCTTTTTTTTTTTTTTTTTTTTCAATCCTGAGTGAATCTTCTGTATTTTAAACTCTGAACAGTTAATAATCTGGAAGAAATTGTGCAGAAGTACCTTCCTGTTTGTTATTTGCTATACCATATATCCCCCAAATGCTGGCACACAATACCACAAAACAGATTTCTAACAATTTCTACCATTCATTTCCTCATTCTGATTTGGAAACTGGTGAAGGTGACTTTGTCACAAGAGTGATTCTGGATCTTTACAGCTAAGGATTTATTAAAAGAAGCGAGAACAACTTAATTTTTCTAACCAGAGAGATTTTGATCAGTTGGTAGGAAGACTAGGGGTAAAATGATTTGAAAATAAATATGCAGCCTATGCACTGCATCCTTGATGGAAGGTCATTTTTATTAGCTTTAGCATTTTACTGCATTCAGTTCAGCAATTTCTGGTGTATTTTTGAGTTTCAGCAAATTCCAAACAGTTCTTTTTTTTCTTTTTTTTTTTTTTCTCTGACAGATTTTGCATTCCATCACCTCTGACATCTATTTATCTGTATTACTGTTCTCAGAATTATTACTGTTCTCTTATGTTCCCCACTCCTTGCCTGCTCTTTCTCCATCACTGTTCCCCAGTCCTGCCGGAAATTATCCCACCGGAACACATGCAAGTGTGCTCTGCAGAGACATATTCTCTATAGGTCTGTGGAGAGTATGTGCCTCCTGCAGAAGTTAGCAAGCAGAGGAATGAAAACAGGTTGCCTCCCTCTCATCTCCCCAGCCATGCTCTTTTAATGGAAAAGATTAACTGTGAGAAAAACAGATACCATCCATCACAGAAAATAACATGTACAATTGGTCTTTATCTGCCTTTTGAAAGGAAATGAAGTGGTTTGTTTCTAAAATCTTATTTGCCCTCTGCCTTTAGCATTATGGTGATTCACCAAGGTGATAGTTTTTCTTCTTTTTGTGATGAATTCAGTTTTTGAGGAGTAGGAGGAACATACATCTTTTTCTGTCTAATCATTTAAAACCAGTAAAATCTGATTGCAGTAATTTTGAGTCCAAAACTGTGGCAGCAGCAGGTGGAAGATTTAATATGAGAGTAGGAAAAACATGTTTAACATAGATACTTGTGCTGCTTTGCAAGCAATATTTCAAAGTAAAGAAAATTTAGAAGAGAAAAGAAAGAAACAGGAACAAAAAACTCGTAAAGGGCTTCTCCACTTTGTGCAGAAATGATGGGAAGAAGTAGTTTCATGACATCCTGTGATTGGTTCATTACTTGCTAAATGTGTCAAAACTGCACTCACTCTGACATGCAGCTCACACCGCTCTCAAAATCACAGCAAGTCTCTGTGTTACTTGATGAGCCTCATGGGCAGTGATCCCATCCTCTTTGCCTTAACACAGCTTCTGTGCACTGGGAGTTTTTTCTTGCAGCACGTTTTGTGAAAAAAGATGGGAGCCACCTGGAAGCAGTCGTAGCTGGGATCAAACACCAAGATTGCTTTTCCTAATGCCTCGTTGTTCCTCTCATCATGGCCAAGATAGTCTGCTGTCCTCTGCCATAGAGCTGACAATTGCAAATATGCAGTGGTTTGCACATATATAAATAAATAAATATAAAATCACAATGTCCACTTATGCTTTGTGTGCTGGTCCTTCACCTTCCTCAGCAGCTTTTATAACACTTGTGTATCAATACCTGCAGCTACCCTGTATGTAATGCCAGGAGTATAATGTATGCCAGATGCTTTAGTACAAAATCTTCTGGTATGGAGCAACTTTTCTAGATGATGGAGGCTATTTTATAATATTTGCTCTTTTTTTTTTTTTCAATAACTGAAAAAAAAAAGGACTTCAGCAGCCTCTGTGAGCCTCATCTTGAGAGATCTTAAGAATACTGTAAGCAGGACAAAAACATTCTCTCTAAAATGGCAATGCTCGTGGCGTTAAGCAGTGATATAGAATGCCTTGTGTTCCAACTTCAAAGATAAGCATGTTTATTACTGTCCTTAACTCACATGCCATAGGATTATATAGTTATTTTCATATAATTTCTTACAGGCATTGTATGAAAGCTTCCTGAAATATGTCAAGGCTATTGATAGTAGAGTTTTGAAGTGTGGTAATGAATGTCCTACATTCCTGATGTGTAAATGTGAGGTAAGTTTATAAAAGAAATTTAATTGTAAACTTACCTACCTGCATTTTTTCTATAATTTATGGGACAGTCATCTTTTAGAAATATGCTTTAATACAGATGCTTCATTTAACAG
The DNA here is from genome assembly GCA_003342815.1 of Eudromia elegans. Lineage (NCBI taxonomy): Eukaryota > Metazoa > Chordata > Aves > Tinamiformes > Tinamidae > Eudromia > Eudromia elegans. The sequence goes on from PTEX01000312.1 coordinate 449,294, forward strand.
ATAAATAAGCCCCTCTCTTGTTTTTCTCCCAAACACAAGTGTGAGTGGATATAAATATTATTTTAACAGGAATATGTGCAAATAATAAATTAAAAATCAAAGCTAGGACAGACAAAAGTGGAAGACATGGGTTAAGACCATGTTCTGTGAGAAACCCTCACTTTGAGGGTGCCTCCCAGGTACCAGGAAGCAAAGAAAAACCCAAATGCACTTTTTAGGTGGAGCTGGACAGTCCCTTAGAATAAAAAGTAAATTTACCCCTTGTGGAAAGAGTAGGATGATTTTTTTTTTGTGGGACAAGTGAGGAGCAGGGCTCTCTGGCATGGCGAGCCAAAGACACTTTGTTGAACATTCAAGGCGACCTTTATGGCATCAATGCATGTGCTTGCCCTTAGCTCAGTTAACAGACATTAAGCTCGACCTATGATACAAGAAGTCATGTAGCACTAGCCAATCACTGTAAATGACAAACTGCAGGCCATTCATCCAATCCGCAAGCCCTGTGCAAGGAGAATGGGAGCCCAGTTACTTCGTCGGTGCTGTGGGATGAAGTTCAGATGACCTTTCCCTTTTCCCCCTACAGTACGTGGCCTCCCACAATTTTTGCCTGTAACTTTAAAGATGTCCATTTATGTCCACTTCAATCTAGCCACTGAGATAAAATGAATAGATAGTTTAAATTATTATTTACAGCAACAGGGGCTTAGCTTATTTCCCATGACTATATAAGAGATAGTTTTACTATTATTTTTTTCCCTCACATTTCTCTCTCTTTAGCATTGGCTTCATCTTTTTTTGGCAGGAGGGGAGGATGATCCCTCGATGACATCAACTGAAAGTACTCCATCTAGTACAGGGTTACAGATGTACAGATGTTGTCTACAGATGAACACAACAGTCGGCCAGTCAAACTTTCCTGAGCACTGGCGCTTAAATAAGGAGGTAAAATCTAGGCAACATGAGTACTTAGGTGCAAGAACCTACTTAAAAAAAAGTGATGTACAAAAAAGCATGGGATGGCAGCTAGATGACTGTCAAAAAAGTGATCTCCTCCTGCTGACAGACTAGCATTCTTGCACCACTCTTCGAAGAGGGAGTGTAGGATGTGCTTTATCTTGCCAGATAATGTGAATGCAAGTCATTTTGGTGTGTATAACCCAGGCTTAGTGCAAACTGACCTCTACAAGACAAGCACATTTACAGCAAAGGACAGAAACATGTGGAAGTTAGAATAGTCCTTTTAAAATGGTATGAGAATCAGTAATGGTATGAGAAACTTCTATTCTTAAGTGGAAAAAAAAAAAAAAAAAAAAACAAAAAACACATTAACAGCACTCCCTACAGCTCTTCTTCCAAATTGTCCACCTGTGGTGGGTTTCGTGAGGGATAATGGCACATTATTCAATTCTAAAACTTGCTAATAAAAGCCAGAGAACTGTTTCTTTAACAGTATGTTTACTCCAGGTCCTTGGAAATGTTATGATGTTTTCAGTTCTACCACTGTATCATCCTTCTAGTTCTATCAGTGCAGTGCTGAACAGAGGAAGAATTGTTCTCTAGGGCTTGCTCTCTCGTGCTTTGCTTAGGAACCTTGCAAAACCATACAAATGTGTTAATATATCACAATTGTATTCAAACACAATTATATTTGCAGCTTAATGGGGAGGAGAAAGTTATGCACATCGTGTAGAGCCATTTGTGTTTCATTTGTCAGGATAGCTGCAGATATTAATTAATCTTTTCTTCATCCACTCTTGGCATGCACAGTGCAACTGTTACATTTTTATTCTGATAATTCATTTATCAGTAGAATGAGGCTGGAAGGAAACATTTAGAGCTCAGAAGTGCCACTGAAATTGCCCAAAGGTCATACATCTCATCTGCCAGCGAGGGCTTGCTTGTCTGATGTGTTCTAAAGCATCTCTGACTCATAAGATTTCAGTCAGATATTGAGTTTTATTGCTTCGCTGCAGCTTCCCATTCTGATGCTATTTTCCAGATACCTTCCATCCTTTCATCCTTCAGAATTTAAATTTTAATATATATAAAAAAAGATTTTCTATTGACTGGCAATATAGGTATGAGCTATTTTTATGGATATAACTATCTTGATGTGAAACACTGGAAACACTGTGAAAAGATGGTTAACTGGTTTTTTCAGTGTTTTCTTTATCTAGCCACATTGATTTAAAAATGAGCGCTTCATACCCACAGAATTTTATTAAAAGAGACATTTAGTTAGCTATTTACATCACAAAATGTATCTGCCTATGCGGTGAAGACATAAATTATGTGTGCACTGGAAAAGATAACCACTTAAGTGAGTGGTTCCCTTAGTACCTGACTAACACGTATAAGGAGGATGCCTAGTGATAGAACAGATAATATAAGTTGTTCACACTAGTCCACAGCTCTTTTCTGGCACCTGACTGCATCCATTTGTCATACAAGAAGTTGCTTCTGCTCTTCACAGTTCTGTTACAACTTCATTTGGTGCCCATGTTTCAGTCTGGTCAACCTCCTGTGGTCCAGCTGTGAGTGTATCTCACCTCTTGAAGAATGCCAGAGGAGGCTGTCACGCCGTCAAAATGTCAGAACAGGCAGTTGAAGATGTTAGCAAATCATGTATTAGTTAATAAGCTGATGTTGGAAAGATGGAGCCCAACTTTGTGTCAGTGTATTGGTCTGGAGAGCTGGACTGTCAATGGCAAGGACAGTCGCCATGGGCAGCATACCAAGGATAATGAGAAGACTTGGGGCTTGGAAGACCAGTACTAGTTGGCCAACACAGGGTTTTCCCAGGATGTGCGTGAGGTGAATGTCAGCATAGACACAGTTTTCAGATTTGGCCAACTGTCTTTAAAAACTGTTTTCAGAGAGAGTATATGAGGCGATAACTATGCAATACTGGTGAGTAGAGAGACAGCATGGAGTGAGATCTATGAAGCCACATGGGTCTGCATGTGTGGTACATAATTTTGCCTAACATGAATCCCTCAGCTACACAGCTGCATACATTCACAGACTCATACATTGTTCTGCACAGTATTTCTGTGATTCCCTCAAGACCAAAGGATCAAATGAAAACTGAAAGTCCCTATAAGTGACTATAAGTGAATTGCAATGGAAAATTTATAGATTTGATGATGGGAATCACTAGCTATGACGCTGGCACTCAAGTCTTTTAGAACTCAGTTGCCTATGAATGGACAGAACAAACTCTTGTGATATCATAGGTAAATCTCAGCCTGCAGAGAATCTCAGTTTTTTTGCTACATTTTGACATACGCAAGGTCATAAACACTTAAACATACTTATTGTATTCTCAAACTGAACTCTGAAATCTTCCATTGTCCTGATGAATTGTTCCTTCAACCAGCTGCCAGCAAGATAATGAACAGTGAGGAATAAGCTTGTTTCCTTCCTGTCCTTCCTGTCTCTTTTGTCCACAGAGGATCTGAGTCTCCAAAAAGCAAAGTTATTACTGAGCTCTCCCCTGCCAGCAAGCCAGATTCTCCATAGGTTGAATATAGACAGACTGCTTCTCTGCGGCCCTGAAAGGAAATATATCCATGGACCTCTCTCACTCTCCCTGCTCAAAGATAAGATGTGTCAGCTCCCTGAGTTGGAGAAGCTCTTGCTTTGCTTTTCTTTTTCTTTTCTTCTTTTTTTTTTTTTTTTTTCTCTTTCTGTAAAGAAGGAGAAAACGGGAAGATGCCTGTCCATGGTATTACGTGGCAACATATGAAACAGTAAGACACTGTTGTCTCATCCTCCCGCAAAGAGAGCTGCAGTATTAGAAGGAATTTGTGTCTGACTTTTTTTTTCTTTTTTTTTTTCCCCAGGACAAGTGTCTGAAGTTACATAATATTCTCAGCCGTTTAATCAGTAGTATAAAGTCAGAGCAATCTCAGCAGTATAATTTGCCAAGCAACAGTGAGTGAACTTGAAAGGTGTCTTGGTGGTGCCCTGCAGTCAGACCTACAAATCTGTGCAGGCCCTTGAGAGGGAAGTGTGGATGAGGTGGAGGAATTAAGCAGAAAGTGAGCCATGTTTGCTGTCATGGGTTGCAACACAGATGCTTCCCAGGCGTGTCTTTATGGCCTGCTTTTTGTGGGGAAAGGTTTGAGCACCTTTTGCTGTTTCATATATCCTCCTAGAAGATACTGTGTTTTGGAGGTGTGGAAGAACACCAATGCAGCTGCTATCCAGTGATTAATGATGTGGTACTACCCCACCAGAATGACAAATGGTCTTGCATAGTCTGCTGGTGGTGGTGCTGCAGTGACTACATGCAGCTGTCTGGTGTTGGAGTAATTAACACATTATAAGTTGCCTTTGTCAGAAGACGTGTGCCTGTAATACTGAATGAGTGTAAGTGGTATTTCATTTTGAATTTAGAAGCAGGTGGAACATGGATGACATCATTATTAAGAGAGAAGTACTTTCCTGTGCTGTGCACTGGCATAGACTTTTTTGAAAGATGTGGTTCTAGTCTCATTTAAGGAATATATCACTGTTGGCTGCTTATGCTTTCATATCAACAAAGATGAAGAAAAGGGCAGAATGAAGAGAACGTGTTAGAGTCTCATTCATTAAGCACCTCTTTTTCTGATATTTTATTCTGATTAGAATAGCCTTTACTTTTCTTATCTTTAAGGAGATCTGTTCTGATACTGTTCTGAGGGAGTTAAGAAGACTGAAACACTTAAGGCAAACATGGTTAAAGTATTTCAATGTGGGTTCAGTGGGTAGCAATAACAAGCAAACTTCACCACTGTGAATTTCCTAATGCAGACAGGACTTGAATTCACCATAAAAGTATCCCTGAGGATACTCTCTTGAGGAATCTTTAAGAATATAACAAGAATGTTTCTAAGGTTGCCTCATATAAGGAAATTTCCCTTGATGTTTCCTATTCTGATGATCTTGTGCCATTGTAGTTTAGAGGCGCTTTAAATGAAGTCCTATGGTCTGTTATATCATCTGAATATATCTGCTGTCCTTTTACATACTTTGCCTCAAATTCTAGTTGTGAGCACAAGTTAAAAATCAATAAAAGCTAACTCTTGAGATGAAGCTGGGGACACTTTAATAAAAGGTGGTCAAGTATTCCTTTGTCAGATTGCATTTTCAGATATCTCCCTGAAAGTACTTTATTATCACAAATAGCTGAGGATCTTGTTGGCCAGGATGATATTAAGCATATTGGGATGGGGCAGAGGGGCAGGCCATATGATATTTAATTAGGAATGGGGCTTGCCAATTATTTGAGGAAAGAAGTTTGAGGAGGAGAGGATGCGAGTCTTCTGATTTTTTCCTTCCAAGTCCCTAGTTCCATCTTGCTCGTTTTACTGGTCCCTAGGCCCTACTGAAAACATCTGCTACTGCCATCTTGATAGCTGCTGTGTTTCTAATGTGGAATAATCAAACATGCTTCATTAGGAGTGCATGGTAAGGGTAGGCATTTTCTTTCCCTAAGTTGCAGATGCAGCGTTAACTCTGCAGCTACCTACTGAAATGGGAATGTAAGATGAAAAACAATGAAAGAAACTTCCAATGAACAATTAAATCAGCAGGAATAATGTTAGCATAGCTAAGAGACTCTGTAGGGTTTTGGGTGCATCTATTTCATCAGAAAACGTGTCTCATTTTAATTTTCACAAATAGGATTTTTGTCTAGTAGACCATAACCTGAAAAAATATGACCCGCTTTAGAATGAAGAATCTGCAAGTGTAAAGCAAAATGATGCACATCAAAGATGAAAATGACTGTTTTGCTGCATGCTCAGAAAACAATAATTAGTAGTAGAACTCCATTTTGTGTGTCTTTTTTTTTTTTTTTTTTGTTCTGCCTTTATTCCTAAGAAAAGTCTTCTAGAAAGATGTGATCCAAGCAATCAACTTTATTCCCTTTCTTGTTTCATAAAATTGTCATTTTGTTCTATGGTAGGAGGAATATATTGTTTAACCAAAAATCCTTCAGTCCAAGAATTTGCTTTGATTTGCATTGGAAGAGACTGACGGAGATGAAACAGCTTCATCCAAAGATCAATAATGATTTCCCATATACCCTATGGTTTTGTTCATAATCATCACCACTTCCATTTTACGCAACTATATTTTATTGAGGCCTCATAGCTAGTCTGGTTTCTTCTTCCAGCAAATTTTCTGATTTAGGGCTTCTTGAGTCATCTCCTGTTACAAGTGGGTTCTTTTTGAAATCCACTAGGAATACATTAGAACACATCAGGACCTATGATAATATTTTTGCATTTTTTCATCTCTATTAATGGACAGGAGAATATTCCTTGTTTCTGTTATATGATGCCTATAGCTATAAATTTGAGCAGTATTCATTCTTATCCTTGCATTCCAAAACTTAAAAGACTAAGCTCCAAGTTATTCTATAAGCAGCAGAATAAGTTAAGGCCAGTTTCATGTGATTTTTTTTCCTGCTCTCTCCCTGCAACTATTCTTATGCTAGGCTTCTTCCAACATGCTATTACTTCACCTCCACTCTTGCCTTGTAAGACCTTAGTTTTCACCCTACCGAGACCTCTCTTTTTACCTCCAAAGATGATCTTATCTTATCTGTGTCCCCTGGCAGCACTTTTAAGATGAAACTGAGCTCTTTTCATGTAGTAACGGCAATTAATCCTCTATTCCTGTATATGTTTTCCTGAAATCTATTAGAACTTAATAATTTTGAGGCTTTAACTTGTGTGCCAAGTGTGGTAGAAATTGGCTATTTGCCTCAAATTTATGAGGGAAAGAATCAGCAAAATACATAAAATTTTCTCTCCTACACTGCAATTAAAAATAAGATGGATTATTTATAAGGAGAGCTATCATGAGGCCATCAAGAACACTAAATGAGTCTCAATTTTGTTTTGGTCCACTGCTGAAGAAAAATCAACTGGCTAATTAAGTCAACTTAATAGATCTTCATATGTAAAATATTCTTTTGTGTTCTGGAAAGTCTGTTATCTTGTGACCTTTATGTTCAATCCTCAGCTTCAGTGGTTTCTCTGCATTGCAGCTCTCCTTTCTGTCATACTGACTGCTCCTCAATCACCTGCCAGTTTGCCCAGGGCGTGCTTCTATCCCGTTACCTAGCCGTTAATGCAGATGTTAAGCACAGTCCATCCCAGTATCAGCTCCTGAAGAATGCCATTAATTACTGCCTGGTTCATGTGCTGCTGGTCACAACTCTTTGGCCCCGGTGGTCTGGTAATTTTTCCTTATGGTCTACTTCTCCAGTCCATATCACTACTTTGGTTATAATGATAATATGGGAGCAACCTGACTTAAGTCCAGGTAACTAACACTCGTGGCGCTCTCATCTGTAGAGCCAGTTGTATCACTGCGGAAGGCATTTAGTTGGATCTGTTGTTGGTAAGTCTGTGCTGTTTCCACTAGTTTGTTACCTGTGTGCCTCAAAATAGCTTCTGGGTGAATTTACTCCAGTAATTCTGTTGCACCAAGATGAAGATGAGACTGACTGATTCATAGTTCCCTGGATGTTCGAAAGATGAACTGAAGAACCCCTCCTGAAGATGAACATGATATTTGCCCTTTTCCTGTCATGAGTAATTTCCCCAATCACCATGATCTTTCAAAGATGAGAGAGTAGCCTTGTAACAACATTAGCCAGATCCCTAAAGACACTCAGATACAGGCCATCATGCCACCAGGATGGTGGCAATGGCTGGCACCTTCAGGCTTTGCTGGTAGGCTCAGAAGACATAAAAACAGCCATTAGCAGTAACAAGCAAGGCAATAAAGACACTGAAAGGCTCTGTCTTCTTCCTGTATAGGGTTTCTTTGACTATGTACATCTCCTGGGCACATTTGCCCTTCAGTAATACCTGTGAGATTCCCCTCTCCACCAAGGACTGCTCTGACGAAGGCAAAATATGCTTCTCTGGAGTCTAAGGATGTGACTTTATAATTTATCTTGTTTGCTTCTCTTAAGGTTTTGAACTGCACAATCTCATGGTTACTGCTGTCAAAGCTGCTGTTGACTTTTACATTATCCCACACTTCCTCTTTTATTAATAACCAGTCTAGCAAAGCACCTCCCATAGCTGACTCAGCAATCATCAGTTTATCAGTCATCATCAATTGTTCTTGATACTCTCTAGAAATCTCCCAGATTGCATGCGGTTTCTAAAATTGCCCTTCTTGTAGATATTGAGGTCATTATTACTGAACTAACTGTGTACTAAAGTACTAAGTACTTAAAGTAATCTTTTACTGGACTTCAACATTGATCGTTTTTTCTTTAAGAAAACACATTTGGAAAAACATGCTTCAGAAAACTAAGCACAGTGAGTGAAAACTCACTCTAGATCAGAAACTAGATAACCACGGTTAGCATGTACTATTTACCTTGAAAGATGATTATACTTAAAGTCCATCAATAATGCAGTAAAAGTAAAGGATGAGAAGAAGAGTTTGCATTATAATTGTTCAGTCCATTTATAAAGCCTGACAGGAATTTTCCTATATTCATAAGCACGAATTACATGTTTATAACGTATAGGCTATAAACGCATTATGTTATAGAATCCTTAAAAGGCTTATGCTGAATTTGTGAGCCAAATGCCAAACTGAAGATATGCAATTTTTATTATTTTATTTATAGCTTAGTCTGTTTGCTTAAACCACAGATTAAAAGCTCATACTGATAAAATGGATGTTATTAAATTACTGAAGTTAGCTAGCTGTGCTGCACTATACTTTCCTGCAGTAAAGATAATATTAAGACTATTAACCAGGTTGTGCTCACGTAAATGACTTTTTTTGAATTAATAGCTTTGCTGGATTTGTTTTGAATTGGATTGTTCTGTGAATACAGTGACCACAGGAAAAAAAAAAAGTGTCATTTTTGAAAACCTAAGCATGGTGATTGGCATATGCTTCTGATATCAACATTAATCTAGCCTAGATGTTGAGTGGTCATCCAAAAATGTGTGTTTTTGTTGATCTGTGAGATAAGTGTTGCCAAGAGCACGTGGATGTATCCTGTGGTACTTTGCCCTGCTCTCAACTCAGTCACTTTCTGTTATAGCTTTTCCAAAACAAGTGTGAGAACTTCTGTCCTTCTAGTGTCACGGAGAACTGTGAGAAATTGCTGCAGGACTGATACTCGTAGTGATTGGCCTGTGCTACCCCTGAAAAATTAGCAAGTTGTCAGCATAAATGAGTGGCTCAGCCCTGCTCTCAAAACCCCCTTGGGAGTCGTCAGATTTGTAGAGCCACAATGTGTAGAAATTTGTCTCTCCTGGAGGGCATAAAGCAGGAGGCATATTTCTTCTCAGCGATAAAAGTGGCAGGCTGTATCTTTGACTCAGAACACCTCCCCGCAAACTTTCTGTGACTGGAGTTGGAATTTTACTGATAATAGAACTCTGAAAAATAGAAAATTTCAGAAGATAATACCAATTCTATTCTGAACAAACTAAACAAATAACTCATTTCTCAGGAAATGTAGGTACTGTTTTTTATCTTGAATGTTGTCAAAATCTCTTCCTGGAAAGATAGTCTAAATTATTTTTTTATGTATCTTACCTGAACAGCAACTAGAAGAAACACCTTACAGTTACAATTAAAATACTTGTTCCAGAATGTGAAAACAAGTTTACAAATACGTTTTGGCATAGCAAAAGTATGGAAAGTGAAAAACTGAAGGAGAGTGTCTTTGTTGCTGTTTTTCCCTTTTTTCCTCTTTTTTTTTTTTTTTTTTTTTTTTTTTCTTTCTCATTTGCTGTGTGTGTTTCCTACCAATGTTATAATGGTAACTCGTAGCTGCTGCTTAACTGCACTTACATTGCAACAGATGCGTCTTTTCAGATCCAACCCCTGCAGGAGAAAGCTGAGCATTTGAAACATCTGTTCTTTGATGAAAACACTTACTAATTGCTATATTTTCCTGGAATTCGTAGTTGAGTTAGTACACAGCAATTCAGAAAATATAACAAAAGAAATGTAGAAGACAGGTGGGTGATTACCAAGGTGAACCACACCCCCTCCCATGTCTTTACTAAATGCTGAAGCGTGCACACATGTATATTTCTGTAAAAGTACAGGAAAATTGGTTTCCTTTGAGTATGAATGGTTTGTAATCCTCTCATAATCAGGCCTGGAGCTAATGAGCTTATTTTGTGAGAAAGACAAAGAAGACTCATGTACTACATTGGAAAAAAATGTATAATGAAAAGAGTTATGGCGTAAGAAAACAAGAAAATTATCCTTATGCTAGTCAAAAAATGAATAAGAAGATGATTAATTCACTGTTATTGTGTTAACATGGAGAAAATAGACAACAAAACTGAATCAACTGAACAAAACACTATCTGGAATGAGGATCATTAATTCACATGTTCTCTTTCTCTCTTCCTTTCTCTCCCAATAAGCTGTTGGTATGGATCATTGTTAGAGTGTCTAGGGAAATTTATTTCTGCAGAAGAAATAATAATAAAAAAGTCTGCAGGACTGTGTAGGATTTTGAAATGAAGAAGCATTATGTATTTAAGCATTGCAGTATATAAAGGACATGCATGCACACTGAAGCTACTACTTACACGTTATTTTGCTTGTGGTGCAAAAAATATTTCAAGAATATTGAAAGAATATTTCAATTGATATAATTATTTTTCCTGAACTTAAATGCAGCATACTTGATCACTAAAGTTTCGATATGAGCTCTGTTTAAAGTTTGATGAAATAGTGTTCAGCACACATCAGCTGGTGTCCACAAGCCGTCTCACTTGTACCTCAAGAGGTCTCAGAACACAGACATTGTATCTGAGATACCTTTGATATTATTCTGCACTCCCTTCCCTGCCCTGACGACAGCTCTTTAAAAAACAGTGGTGGTGGTGTTGTACTCTATTGAAATTCTAACAGTATGATTCTATCTAAATCTACTCCTCACACATTCTTTATCAATAAGAATAGGAATAAAGAGGAATAGGAACAAAGAAGTTGACTATTTTCAAATCCTGAGTACAAAAGTTTGGGCTCCTAAGTGAGTTTTAAACCTAGCTTTTGTTTATGCAGCACCTATCTATATTTAGTAGTGAAACCAAGTATGAAAGCAACCAGGGCATAGGTTCTGGAACATCTTAAAACCTTTCCCCTGCATAAAAACATATATATATGTGTGTGTATGTGTATCTTTACCTTTGGGTAATGATTATATATGTGTCTCACTTCTGAGCACCTTTGTGAAAGTCATTAGATTTACAAAACGGTGTCTGAATGAAGGACACGTCCTCTGACAGCATGCATGCTGTTACAAATATGTATAAATCAGTTTTGCGATTTTTGTGGAGAAGGATGCGGTACATCAAGCTTGAGTGTCCCTGCCTTGTATCCAGGTCTGATGGTGACAGGGACCACCGTGTAAAGCTGACAGCTGTCTCATGCCACTGTGATGGTGTAGTATCTCCCACCTGCTTCAGTTACACACCTCAGCCTCACTTCTTGCAAATAAAAAGATCTCGTCTCAGTATGAATCGGGCTGCTCTTCAACCCAGTTTTTGAACAGTTTCCTAAGGTACTGACATGCTAAGATGGTCTTATATTGTAGTCTGTATGCATAAGGTTGTGCCTTTATAGCCGGTAAAAGATGCTACAATTCTTACTATTAGTTCCCTTCTATGGATCAGCCAGGAAAGATTCCACACATTTATCTGTGTACATAATTAAGTACAATGTTTGTGTGATGGTGTAGGTATGTACAGTTCCTGTACAGAGGAAACAGTTCCCTAGTTTCCTCTACATTTTCTAGTGTCTCATTCACAGGACAATTCAGCACCATAGCCAAAGAACTGGGATGTTTTTCCATCTATAGCTTTTTTTCTACATAAGTTTAATGTGGATGTCTAATTTTTATTGGAATGATATTAATCATGAAAAATGTTCAGATTTAAGAGTGTTATTACCAAGGATGTCTCTATAAAATGTATAAAATGTTTCTGTATATACAGAAGAAAAAAATATGCTATTTTCTAGTGGATATCTGAAGGCAATAATTATCTACTCTATATTTTATGGCTTTTATGCTCTTCTCATGATTAAGAGGCAGAGAAAAGAGTTATGAGATGCTATCAGCGATTGAAAGGCATGAGTCCAAAAAGGATTTCTGAGCTCGAGTTGCTGTGGCAATCATTGGTGGCTAGTGGTTAATGTTGTCATTTCTTTGCATTATTTTTACAGCTCATGAAACATGCTGTTACTTTTCTTAACAATCCACATGTCAAAAATGATATAACTTCTACTTACGTAATCTCACCATGAGTAATTGCCATGTGCGTTGCATGGCTTGCTCAGATTTTAAAGTGTCACAGTAATGCAACAGCAATTTCAGTACTGCCAGTGGAAGCTACATGGTCTCATGGAATAAGTAGCTTCAACTAAATTTGATCTATATTTGTGTTAATAAAAATGATCAATCAACGAAACTTCAGCTAATATTGGGTCTTGGAATCATTTAACTTTTACAGCTGGAAAACTTGAAAATTTACATTCTGAATGCAGTTGTAAACGCAGAATAAAAATATCACTGCATTTAAAGAAAAAAACACAGCCTCTTTATGATTTTCCAAGTTTTATCAGTTTTTACTTTTGTCACATTCACACTAATGACATAGTTGAGATTAAGAATGAAATTACTGCTCTGATTTGGGCGCATATATAAACTCAAGAACTGAGAAGATTTTGGTACAACGGTGAGGAACCTGTAAAGTGATTTATTCCATTTCACGAAAATGTTATTCATTTTCTCTGCTATTTCTCTGTACCAAATCGCAGCTATCATAGAAACTGAAGAGATATTTCCCAGTAAAAGACTGTATGAGATGTAAAGAAAGATAAAACGTGTGATGATGTTTCTGGAAAGACTGAGTATTTAGGTAAAGCTCTAGTGATAACAGCGCTAGTAAGCCGCAGTGGCATGACATACAGCACTTCTTACGGTTCCGTTTCCTCTTATGGTTCCATTTGCTGCTCAGGCATTCCGATGAGTAAAGCAAATATATCAGCATAATCTCAGACTCTCTCAAGGGAGAGATTTAAATTAGAGGCTATCTTTGATGGTGGAAGTTTTATCTCCTACTTATACCATCAGAGAAAGAGAGCTTGTCGTAATGAAAGAAGAGGTACAAGCTTTGCTTAGAGTGCTGTATTTGTGACTGATTTGCTTGATAGTTCTGTAGCTGCAGAGTTCAAGAATCTCGTGCTTGAGGTGGGCATAGCAATGTGAATGAGTGAGCTGCAAAGTGAAACTGCCACTACTCTTGATACTGAATGGCTGAGCAGTACATTAGGCCATGGTTTCTAAAGACTACAAAATTTTTGCTCTGTTGGAAAAAATACGTTTTCTAAAACAAGATAAAAAGGTGTTTTTATGTGTTCCATTGGTACCTGGAAGACTGATATCTCACAGTTAGTCTAAGTGCCAGTTATCCAGAAACAGCTATCCAGAGAAATTCAAGCTATTTTAGATTAAGCAACTTTTATACCAGTAGAGAAAATAGAGAGCAAATATATTTTTAGGGAGAGAATATCTAAATACTATTTTCCTTGCTGTCCTAGATATTCCTCCAACAGTGGGATGTTTTGTTTTGGGGACAAGTCATTTCTCATTAACTTTATCCGATCACTGACTGGAAAAAAAAATTACTTCTGAGGAGTCTTTTGGTATCAAAATAGTAGTCCTTGTTATTTCCTTCAGACAGTGCTTTGGACCATTTAAATAGACATGAATGTTAGAATTTATGGTCTTAAGTAATGTTGTTGGGAGTGCTGGAGTCTGCACCAGAGCAAGATTTCCTTAGGCAGTTTCAAGGGTAAAAGCAAAACTGAGTTTTGTGTTGGGACCATTAAAAGAATTGAAGCCTGCAGCGTGTTTTATTCAATATTTCCATAATACTAACAACTCTAGGACCTGCTTGAGTTCAGACTTGGATTTTTGCTTACAGAAAAGCCAAAAAGCTCTATCTTCTCTGATCGTGTGACCCTTTTGGATTGTCAATATCTCTCTTTTTCCCTTTTATTCAAAAAGTGATTCCTTATTTTGATTCCTTATTTTCACTGATTTCAGGGGTGAGACACCTGGACACCTTTAGACAAAATTATATCAGCGACTCAGGAAATAATAACCTGAAGAAAAGGTTGTTAGGTGCCACTGAGTAATTCTTATTTGTTTTATAATCACTCTATTAATGTCTGCATACTCAATTTGTGGTGAGTTATTAAGATCTAAATTCATCTCTAGTACCAATAAGTGTTTGCTCTCCAAATAATAGTTTCTGAAAAAAAATTGTGTATCAAAAGAAATCCTTGTATTCCCTTTGATAGTATATACCACCTATATTTTGTACCTCTCTTTATATTAACAACTATCTATTACCCATGTAGAAAGCAAAAATCTAAATGAGAATTCTATATATTTGAAAAGTGTGTGTGTGTGTTCTATCTTCCCCAAATCAGATTGGATGGCAAAAAGAATGTAACTTCACTTACCCAGACTCATTCATATTTGAATGATTGAAAGGTTTGACACTGATATAAATTTCCTTTGAAACTAACATGATATCATCTCATTGATATAGTCCTTGCCGTACAGGTATCCTGATATGAATCCTTAGAGAGGACACCTTTCTAAAAGTTAGTGCCTGCTTTTCCATGGCATTGTTTGAGTATCTTGTCAGTTTTCATTTTTTTAACAATTACCTTTTTTTCTGCCTTTTTGACAGAGGCTTGATGAGCAGCCTTGAGATGACAAAGCTACGCATACGTTCTGAATCAGAAGAAAAAAGGACTTTTCCTTTTTATTTCTTCAGTGGCATTCATTAGCGTGTGCAGCTTTTCTTGTCCTTTGTAAAAAGTTAATGGATTGCTGCAACGGAAACCCTTTACTTTGTTAAAATCCACATCTCAGCACTATTTGTGAGGGAAGGACCTAACACAGTATAGACTTTAAATGAAGGTCAGCCTTAGAGGACAGAGAGAAAGCAGAGAACAAAGAGATGAAGAAGAAAAGATAAAGTACACACAAGCTGGAATTTGTTAGGAATTTAGAACTCACTGAAAGGCAACAAAAAAAATAAATAAGGAGGATTTTTAACTTTTAAGTAAGTTAAACTGTAGAGACCAAATAATGTGCTTTAAAATTCTAAAGTATGTGCTATTTCAATAGTCTATTAATAATAGTCTTTTTCCTCTAGTCATTAGAAATCAAGCTAATGTGATGAAGCCATTTCAATAAGCACTGCACAAAAATATAGGAGGGACGGTGCAGATTTCCGCACCTACATGTAAGACATGTCCCAGACACATCTCTTTCTCAGTAAAATCAATGTAAAAAAGCAGTCCTTGAAATTAGATACAAGAAGAGAAAAAACAAAAGTATATTTGATGTTTTTTTCCTCTCTGAAGCTTATAGCCTCTGTGGACATCTTGCAATGTTACTGCTATTCCCAGACTGTTGTTGCCAACTTGGATTATCTTGGAGTTCTTTCTCTACCTCAATAATTTGATCAATTTCCTTAATATATAATCCCCCAAGCCTGACCAGGGAATGATTGTAATACTTCTTGTCTATATAGGTTCTGCATGCATGCATATGAAGAATGGCATTTCGTTCTTGGCTGGGCTATAGTCTCAATCTAGAACTATAGCTTCTGTACTTAATAGTAATAGATAGAGATGGATTTACTTTTTTTTTTTTTTCTTTTTTTTTTAATCTTAAGGAGATGGAGGTGTATATTAAAAAAAAAAAAATCTAGAAGTTAGATGAGAGAAATCTTGGTTCTGAAGCATCGCTGGTCACTTGAGATAAATGAGCAGCCTGGCACTAAGCTTCACACTGTCGTCTGTAGCCAGAGAGGCATCAAAACAGGAAGCTGACAGAGGCCAGGAGTATTGAGCTCTTCTTTCCTCACCACAGGCGCTCTCAAGAGCGGGTGTCATTTGTGGATGTACAGCCTAGAATCTAGTCCCTGTCGATGCGAACTGAATGTTTTTTTCTAGGTAAATGAGTAAAATATGTTACTCGTTGGCTGCTGTGGCTTCATGTAGAATTGTAACAACTGTAACAGCAAAATTTTGAGTGAGATTACATTGGCACACTCTAAAAGAGATTGGGATACCCTGAAACTTCCATCAGTTCAAGTGATTCCTTTATTCATCTTTATCTCTTCTATCTCTTTATTACTTTAATGCATAGATCAACATAAAAAATACAGTTAAAGATAGTTCTCTGAATAAAGAATGCTAAATAGTCATCCCATGGAGAAGGAGGAGATTTAAATGTCATTGAAGCAAGTAATTGTTTACTAGCTATTTAAATGCAGTTCTAATATAACAAAGAGGCTTTCTGTATTTAGAGAAGGAAAACAACTTTTTGTTAGTTAATTGGGCAACTGCCTGCCCCTTAAATACACAGAGAATAGAATGAGTTGCAGTTTGAAAGAATAAAGCAGACTTTACTTTGCAGAAGGGCTGGAAGAGGTAAGCTGTAAAATCTCTCATATTCCAAAAGCAGACAAAAGAAACTGTTAAAAATGTGACTTTATTGCAAGTAGGAGTAACTTTTCAGTCGCTTGTACCTAAGTCTTTCAAAAACACTAAGTACTGTATTTTGAAAGTTTTATTAACGAAGGTTTGTAATTATACATTTACCTTAACCTGTGTTGAGAGAACAGGAAAAAAAATAACAAAAGAGAAAAGTTTTCAGCCTCAGCTGGGGCCAGTGCAGAAGCAGTATGAAGTTACCCAAGCACTTTACTGCACAGTTTTAAACCTCCAAAAGGCAGCAGAGCCCCATTTCAGCTGCACGGTCTGGGAGCAGAGCCAGCACCAAGGAGGTCAGGCAAAGTAGATATGTCCTACAGTGAGGGTCGGTGACTTTAAACACTCTGACATAGAGTAAGATGCTGGAGTACATGTCTGAATCATGCCTGTCACCTGCTGAATGCCATAAAGTGTGCAGAAGGATAAAGGGCAACCACACAGAACCACAGTCTTTGTGTTTTTAAGAGGTTTTCAAAATTATATTATGTTTCAATATGTAACTTAGGAGGATGGAGTGGCTGATATTAATTAAAAGGAAAGGGGAACAGAAGAAAACACTACGGAAAGAAGTCATAATAAAATCTACATAAAAATAAGTAAAAACAGCTAATCAGTAAGACACACTAAGACAACAATGCCTGCTACCCTCTTATCTCATATTTGCACATTTTGATGTTAAAATGAGAAATGTATGTTCTACCACTAGCATAAGTCTAACAATGAAATATCAAAACTGGAGAATGAATAGAAAGCTTCTAGGGAGAAGAATGGGCTGTACAACGTGCTACTCAGCCATCAGAATGAACCACTTGGCAGAAATGGAAAAAGATTAAACAATTCCTATTTTCTAGTGAAGATAATGGATTTTCTTGTTTTCCTTAGGGATATGAAGTCAATTTTCCCTACTGGAGATTGAAAAACAAATCTTATGGACTCCTGATCCTTAAAGGTGAAAGTCTTTTCTTCTTTTTGCTATACGTTTTCACACTTCTTTTTATAGTTCATTTTATTTATACATACCATATCAAAAACACAGAATAGTGGTTGTGTTTTATTAAGAAAATAATCCATGGCAGAAAGGTACTGGTTGCATGGAATAATCAGCCCATTTTTATGGAATTTTTGTGCTGTTAACTTAGAAAAGAGATGCAGATTTGTTGAACTTTGTCTCCACTTTCTCGTCTTTAGCATACAGACCAAAACTGAATTTTAATATTTAAGACACTGTAGGCTTCCACTGCAGGGTACAAAACACCCACTCAGTTTTTCTTCTGCCACTTGGACTTTCAAATTATTAAGTTTTAGAAAACTCTGCATGATTTCAGTCTCAAGGTACTTGTAATAATATACCTTTTGAAAGGAAAAGAACTTATTTCTGTATTTTTCTTGCTATTATATTTTAAATTGTAGCTTTTCATTTTCAATAGTAGTAATGAAACATATATTATTAGTAGACTACAAAGTGGTCAGTGCCAGGTCTTTTGAACTTGGAATGTAATAATATGCCATGATTTGCTCGAGCATAGCAGGATTAAACTGTGGATCAGACATTGGTGAATATCTAAGGGGTTGGAGTTTTACTGATATGATCTCATATATTATTCAATTATCTCAGTCACAAAGGTCTGCCACACTAGCCTGACCAGTTCGCAATGAACTCGTCACTAAAGGTGCAACATCTAAGAGCAGTGTTTATTTTACCTCACAGTTCTCTTCATACATACAGTTAGTTGGATTCAGACTGTCAGTGTATCTAGCAGTTGAATCTGACTGTACTGGAGTGGCACTGCCTATTGGAAAATATAGTGCTTGCATATTTTCCGAAGGCACAGTTAGTCAGGATGACCCCTCTACTTGGCAAAAAGAGAGAACTGGGGGAGGAAGTCATGCAGAGCAACAACAGCTGTGCAGACTGAGCACCGAAGCATGGAATGGTATAAGGCATATTGTGCACATCAGTGCACAAACTGGCTATCTGGGTGTAACTAGATGCTGTTGTCTCAGGCTGTGATGTGGATTGCCTAAGGGAAGATTTGGGTCTACTGACAACTCCCATACGGGATGACAATACTATCATCTGAAGTCTGTGAACCAGCTGAGAAATGGGAAGTGCAGATGACAGATGCAGACTTATCCATGTCTTGGTGGTGATGCAGTGGATGGCCCACGCTGTAAGTGTCCCTCATAACAAAAGCTGAAGATAGGATTCCCTCCTAACAGGGAAGGAGCTCTGTCCCAGAGAGCATCCTCTGGCAGCAAAAAATAAGAGCTCTGTCTATGCACTCTTCCTTTAAAGAAAGGTAAACTGTGCCAAACACGTGACAGAATGTTACAGTTAGCACAGGGACCTAAGGACAAGGTGACACCAAGACAGTGGCATAAACAGACTGCAGCATGAGCAGATTCTGTGAAGACGGCGAACTGGAGAGTATCTCAACAGATGGGTATCCACAAGAATTTTCCCCAGTGTTTCAATGGTGCTGTTCTCAGATTTCTACCCAGAGGCTTGAAAACAAAGACTATGACATGAGAGAGGACATGGCAAGAGCAACCCAGCAGAGGCTGTTGAGGAAATATAGATGTAGACTTAAAATTTAGCCTTCAGATTATTTTTCCCTTACACCTTCAAACCTGTCAGCTGAAAGTCATGGTGCTTCATCACTACCCATGTAAATAGGTGTGCTTCTCTAGATCTGCACATGAAAGATCTATAGATGAACAGAATGAAACAAATGACAGCATTTGGGCATCCCATTTCTTTTTCAAGTGATTCCTGAAAAACACTTGCAGGTACATGATCATGTTAAAGTAAAAATGAATTGTCAGATGGATTTGCTCCTATTTTAAGAAAGTGATCTTGGATAGGGATAAACTCTATGGCAAATATGGTCAATGTTTTTGAAATATGTACTTACAAGCCTGTGTATACTTATACACATTTGGTTCTGAATGATTAAGTCAGTATAATACCATATTAAAAACCTTACATGATGATTCTTCTGACTGCTTATTTTACTTTCCATCTTTTCTACTGATTTAAATATCCCATAAGAATGAACCTATACTGTCACTGTTTGGCTCTAGGTCACTGTGAAGGACTGGTCTCATACCACTCACATTGCTGCTGAAATAGCACCCAGATTCCCAAGACGGACTCTACAAGCGACAGTTCTTACATGAAGCATGAGTGGGAATGAAGATCACTAGGGCAGGCAAACACTACTGCAAATTATTCATTCAAACTTTAGCCTTTAAGAAGTCTCTGCCTACTGCTATAACTAGTTTTTTCTACAGTCCACTAGCCTGTGCTTGTATTAATACTTCTCTTTGAGAACAGAAGTACCAAACTGCCTAATTTGTTCAATGCCATCATACTTTATCTGCATATTTCTTTCTGGCTTGTCAAACATGTAGCTGTGGTCCGTGCTTATGCCATTTCAACTATCTCAAATACACTTGAATACACTGAAATGCACATTGAAAACGTTAGTTATCATGTAAAACATGTTATCAGTAGAATACATCATATATCTCTAAAAATGTCTGCGAATAATTTTTCACTGCATGGTGAAACTGCAAATAAAATAGAAAGTCTTCCAGCTTCTCTCAAAAAAACCACTTGTACTAAGAGAACAAGAACATGGTCAATATCAAAGTCATGCTAACTTTTTATGAATAGTAATATTCTAATGATTATTATAATTACTCATACCTGAAATACCTGTGTAAGTGAATAATTAAACAGGCATATTTCCTCAAAAATTAAACAATATGAGTCCAACAAAGTACTGACTTAATTTCTTCATTGATAATGTCACTATCCGAATGGAAGACAAAAAATAAATAGAAGATAAATTTTATGTCTAATAACTCTTTTAGCCTCCTTAATTTTCTTTAATTTAGCAGCTTATAGAGATAATAGTTTGTAAGTCTTTCTGGACTATAATGACACATCCTAACTTGCATTACTTCAGCAGTATGAATTTCTGCTACTGCACAGCTCTTCTTTGTAGCCCAGTCTATCTACCTTAAACATCATCTTCATACTCCTGATATATATTTTTTTAACAGATAGGTTAGATAACTTGCTCTTTTTATCCCAGGAATTATGCTACAGTCTTACAGGTGCATTTTGTGTTTGTGCTAGGGGATTTTTTTTTCTGAATATATCAGTTTAGATCCACTTGAATAGTAACATCTTGTTTTGCATTTAAGGTTTCTAATATTTATAAGCCTTTTGAAACTCAACCAATGAATAGTCCCTCTAATTAATGTATGGTTAAAATAAGACTTCTGATGTAAGGATTATTCCTCAGTGCTGCCTGTGCTCAGCTGAGAGCGCCCTTTGACCACATGTTTCTATGGCTGTTGCAACAATAGAAAGCATGATGGAATGTTAAAGATTTGTGCATTTTTGTTTTATTCTCTGTGCCTTTGTATGGGTATGAATGTTTAAATTAATGTAAAATATTTTAATGTCAGTATTGGAGTGTCTGGAATGGCTATCAGTTTGATACCATTTCTTTGATCTATCTACTGTTGCTTTTTTTAGTAAGCTGTCTGTGCATGCACCGAGTTATGATCATAAATAGACATAACAAAATAATTAAGCTTTCAAGAGAAGTAGGTCAGTTCTATCATCTGCAGGGGGAGGAATAAGAAAGAAGCTTTCACATACGATGTCCTGCTCTTACGATGGGATCATATAAAAGACAGGTGCATGCTACTTAATCAGGACACACATTCCTGGAAAAAGTATTTAATTGAGAGATCTTCCAAGGGACAGTTTTAAGCCTAATAACACATAAAATCAATAATGGCAGTTTAACAGAGGCTATTGCTGCTGATCTCTAGGTTGTCTAGGGGATTGCTAATGGTGAACTTTGTCTTTTGTGAGTCTTGTTTTTATTCTCATCTGCTTGCTAATTCACTAACTTTGAACCTCCTCTGAGGTAGAGGGTACTCTACCACGGGTAGAGTTTGTATTTCAGCTGCTGACTGTGCAACTGGAAAGTCAGCTGTTACCAGCATGTGTGGCCAGACCTGGGCTGAATTAAATCAAAGTGCAAGCACGAGTTAAGGTAAAACTTGCATAGTATTTCCTGGATGATGGATACTGTCATTTCCTGTGATGAGTAAAATGCAAAATTTGAGAATGATTTTTAAACACTATTTCTGAGAACACTGAGTAAGTTTTCAATTTGCCAGCCCTGGAAGTGATGTATATGGGGAGTTGGTAACTGCTGATGTGTATTATTCATAATAAAAATGATTTTGGCACAGAGAAGGCTTCAGCTACATGCCAACTGCTGAATGTGTTTCGTCACACTCATCTCCCAGCCCACATTCTGCTGTCATGGGGCAAAAAAACCAGCCCTGTCTCCATGTAAGTTCCTCTCCTTGCCTTGAGGGACTGCCGGTACAGAGCGGGAGGCTCCAGAAATGCTTTATTGATGTGTGTACATGGACAATGAAGGATGACATAGAGGCCATGCAATTTCTGTTTTCTCATTTCCAGTACAAAGGAATGTGTGTTAATGAGTGTACAAGGGAATTATAGAACTCATATTCAGAAAATTCTAGAGAGTTCAAGTAGTTTAGAGTGAATGATCTTTTATGCAATGATTTATTCAATAACTTACATGATTATGAAACCTTTTAAAGATGCTCATTTAATCTCAATAATTCTGATTCACTCTTAATTTGCAGAGCAGCACAGACTATGCAAAAGGGCAAAGAAGAGGTGAATAAGGCCCTTTTTTGTATAGTTTTCTATCTGACTGAATCCTTGGATGTTAGATTATTTAAATTCCATCTTTCCACATTTCAAAGCATGATTATTTTTATTTAATGAGCATTAAATAAGTACTTAATAATTTACTGCTCTAATCTCTGCCTTTCATAAGCTGAGAAGTATCAAGTAACAGTGGCATCTGTCATTTCTCAGACATGCTATAGGAAGCTGCCAAAAAGAAAAGGTTCAGGTGGTTAAACAATAAATATGTATGCAGTATAAAATGCTCAATCTCGTTTCAATAAATGCTTCTCCTGTTTCACCTTACTGTTGGGCTGCGTTTTTATGATCTTACTATATTTAGAGCTTCTCAGTAAAAAGAAGACATGAGAAGAAGACAAGGTAAGAAAATTAATGAACTTAAAAAATGCCAGAGGCTGAAAGAGAGCCTGGCTTTCATACAGGTAGGTAATTAACATATCTACAGTCTTTGTGAGGTGGAGTTTGAAGTACTCTTGAAAGGTTAAAAGTATATATTTGCCTTTGATCCTCATTAAAATGATCTGATGCCATTAATATCACATCTTATGGAAAACTAAACTGGAAATTGACATTTTTAGAATTAGATATCTGCAATTTGCATAGTGAATATGTTTTTAGAAATGTCTCATAAGAAGATCGGTTTATCCCACACATGTATTTAAAGGCTGAGATGTGAGAATTAAGCACAGGAGGCAAGTCATTTTACTCATCTATACATTATGGATAATGCTGTTTATCTCTAATAAAATGGAGATATACTGAAGAAAAGGTTCATGTGAGAATAAATATATAGAAATGTTTGTATTTCTACAAATATTGTAAAAATATTTTTGTAAAGATGAGTTCACAGACCTATTTTCTGAGACACTGTAAAAGTACTTTGCTCATAGCAGAAAAATACTGTATTGGTATCCTGTAAAAATTATGACTATTGATTTTTTTTATCTCTATTTTAATCTATACTATTTCTAGGTGGCCATTCTGCTGTGTTTATTTCTACAGGTTGTTCACAGCATAGTGTTTTCTGAAATTCTCAGCATCTTTTATGTGATTGAGATCAAATTGATCAATTTCATCTTATTTAGGGTCAGTAAAATGTATCTGAAAAATTTAAGTAAATCTTGAAAATTAATATATTTTCCAAAATGTAATATCCACCATGCATCAAGAAATGCAAGCCTTCTTTACTTAATTAGTGTCAGGAGTGACAGTGTGCTGAGATTCAGATACTGTGAATACTTAAAGATATACTTAATATTTGGTATACATATAGATCTAATTGAATAATTATCTTCCCTTGGAATGTGAAAATACAGAGTTGTGTGAATACATGGTATATTAATATATAGTGGATATGGGCCCATCTTGTCCCATCCAATATACTCAAACTGACTCATCACAGAATATACTTTCTGTAGCTGTATACATTTGTAAAAAGTAGCAATAAATCACTATTATTTTCTTTTGTCCATCCTTTTCACTCAGCATAGGTGTAAATGGCACACATAAATATAGCCATGGAAAATAAACATTCAAATTTATATTTTTTCTGCACTGTAATGACTACAAGAAAAAAAAGAGGATGTAATACAACAGGGTTTTTTGCTGTCCTACAAAATCCTTAAACAGAATTAGACTATTTCTGAATGTGCTGGAATCTTATCCTTTATGTCTCTAGAGTAATTATTTTATTTGTAAGAACTTACACAATATTTATGATAGCTCGTAAGACCTGTTTGAATATCATCATGACATGGCACCATTATTTATTCATGTTCACATCAAGAAATGGAGTGGTATGGGCTAAACAAACTTCTTTATATATTTAACTCAAATTATCAATGGCTGTCCTACTGATTTCAGAAATGCAATTATATTGTTAGCCTAATAGTCACTTTAAGGACTGAATTCACATCCTGAGCATGTTGCCCGCAGTTAGCAATAGTAAACAGCTAACTTAAGAGAGTCTGTCTGTCTCAAGTTTGCTGATGTTATAGGGACACATTCAAACACATTATTTAAATAGTCTGTGTGTTCTCAAAACTCTGCTGCTGCTGTTGTGGTTTTCTCTCCTGAATCTGGCAAATGTATAATTCACCTTTGACTGTTTTTAGGGTTGGTTGCCTTAATCAATGAAATTTGTATTTTCAGAGTCTACAGTGAACTGCCAAAGATAACGAATATGCAACAAACTACAACAGACGCCATTTAATAAACAGCGTACTGTGTGGAAGGGAAGGACGGGGGAAATATGAAGGAAGACCGTTCGGAATATTCACGGAGTCCTCACAGAGGTAAGAGTGAACTTCATTTATTGCTTAGGGTGGTACATTCTTAATAGGCTTCCAGGGTCCGCACGGCAAAGCACAATTGGCTATTCCCGCTCTATCACCCGCCCATGCTCTGCTACTATTGGCCGTATGCAAATATCCATGTGCTACCGCATCAAGCTCTCCCCCTGCCCCATTTTGTGGTAGAACATTCTAGTAGCAGTGGAACATTCTGGTAGCCTGCTCAGCATCCCCCTATGGCCTTGTGGAACTGCTGTCACGGTCTCTCGGACTGTATGCTGGGCTGTGCAAATAGGCCTTAGGCAACACATCATGTCCCTGACTTGCTAAGATATTCTCTACAGAAATACATGGCATAAATGCACTGGATAGGTTTAGAGAGTATCAGAAGGAAAATCTGAAATAACACTGGATAACAGATTAAATACACGGTTAGCATACTTAGCTCTGATGACATGTTGGGAGAACCAAAACAGAATGAAACAGTCTGAAACAATCTGTTTCTACACGTCTACTAAGGTGGATCTGTTTAATGAAAAGTCTGCAAGAATGACAGTATTATTCCTCACAAGTGTGAGTAATATCACACGGTGTTTTGAGTCCCCTGGTTCAAGAATGCTAGTGCAGAAATGAAGGAAAATATGGAGAAGGATAACATAAACAACTGTGCAAGGGTAAGATGCATGACTGAAAGGATCAGCAAGTACTAAAAAAAAAAGCCAAAAGGATTTGCTGTGTATCCTGAGTATGATGACAGCTTGTTGAGGTGAAAGAAATGATGCTACGTAATCTTTGTATGAATTGCAGCCCTGGTGTTGCATCAATCTGTGCCACATGAAATCTACTATACCCAACTTGCTGAATAACATACAGGTCACAACAAGAGCAAGGCTGTTGGCTACATTTATTCTTCACAACTGTTCTGCCTATCGGTATGAACCACTCAGGGAAGTTT
The DNA here is from genome assembly GCA_003342815.1 of Eudromia elegans. NCBI lineage: Eukaryota > Metazoa > Chordata > Aves > Tinamiformes > Tinamidae > Eudromia > Eudromia elegans. Next base: position 474,903 of record PTEX01000312.1, read on the forward strand.
TCTAGTTGTTGGAAATGCATGGATAGATCTCTTAACTTTTTTTTTTTCCCCTGAAATGGACTGCATAGATCTACAAAGCAAACAGCTCTAATTCAGAATATATTATGAGTTTATATGTTAGCTATGCTGTATCTATAGCTACATGTAGACATTAGATCATAATAAATTTATTATGATAGATTAACATGGTGATATAATCACCTGCTCTGCCATGGAGCAATTGCCTATTTATGTATTAGACTGAGGAGTAAAGCACAGTGCCAAGTTCTTACTATATTTTGAGTCACTTAATTTTTGCTTTAATTTACTGATAGTTAATTTTTTAAATCTGCATTTTACATAAGTAATTCTATTTGTATTTTTCATTCTGGGGCTTTGTGGTTCCAGCTACAGATTTCTTTTTTGACCTTTTATTTCTCTCTTTTTCAAATGTAAGTCTATCTCCTGATTTCTTAGAATGCATTTCTTAAATTAGTAGGCATTCTGTGTTACTTGATACTTCTGATTGTTCAGGCATCCTTTAAGACTGAGCTGGATGAAATCCCAAGGCCAAACTAAAAATTTATTTGGTTTTGTAATGAATACATTCTCCTTCTGCAAAAATATACAATATGTAACAGGTAGAAAGAGGATAGAATTCAGTGGGAAAAAATCACTGTTTTCTTGTGCCCATAATCCTATAGGGAGAACACTTCATTAAGTGTTATATGCAAATTAAGGATTAGCTGTTAGTTGAATCTAGTAAATTTTAAAATGGAATCTAAACCAGCTGGGAACTAATACTATGCTCCTGCATTCAGAACTGTTATGACCAACTATAATCCTCTCTGTCTTGACTAACCAAACAAGGAGAAAATCTGGAACAGATTTTTTTTTTTTTTTTTTGACTTTATGACTATAGGTGTAAAAAAGCCAGTGCCTTAACCCTTTTTTGCCTGGTTTATACTATATAGTTTAATCAGCAATTGGATCAGGAGGCTGATTATATGTTTTTATGACTTAATAGCCATTGGTCAAGAAAATGAGAAAATGAAGCATCCTTAGTAAACTTTTGACAAACTGGTATACAGTATTAAGCACATTTTATTCAAAATTATGCGTATGATAAGAATCCACTGAAATGACTAAGCGTCCTTTATTTGCATGACAGGAAATACTTCCTTTGTGCGAACAAGCCCCAAACTAGAAATTAACAGCATTTTCACCATCTTGATGTACCTTTAACCTCATCCATATTTTAGCATGGTGATTCATTCAGTGGCATGCTTAATGCAGCTATTTTAAATTGTCTCCTTTCCTGCCTCCTGGTGGGGAGAGGATGTGGGATCAGTCACAAATCTATGAACTCTCAAGCTGTCACAGAGAGAAAAAGAGGTTTTTCACTGAGATGTGTGAATGACCTTCTTTTTTTCTGTGCCTCTGATTCTGGAGAACAGCATTCTTTCCTTCATTACAACTGGAGAGACAAAGTATTTGTTTTTATCAACCTGTGGACAGAATTGCAAAAACAGCATGAAATTTTTGCACAGGCTCATAAATCTGGCCCAAACCCGATAAGAAGTTGGCAGTTGAAATCCTTACAATTTTGGTGTTTCTCTGTTTCTCTACCATCTGTTCATAAATCACTTTAGCAAATTATTAAGCACTGCTAAAATTATTTTCAAGCACTGTTAGAGTTCCTCTCCTTATTTTTGCTTTACTCTGAGAGCCTTTTCTCCTCCCTCCAGCACTCATTCTTGTTTGTCAATTTTTTTATTCTTTGGCATGTTTCCTGTCCCTGACTGTCCTATCCTCTCCCATGTTAATTTGGTGGAGACAGCTTTCATCCCAAGCAAGAAGAGTATATTTACATACACACCACATGAGCAGAATAACATTCTGGGTATAATACTTGCAAGTACTTACTTTCCCACTGTCAGGCCAGAGCAAGGGCAGGGGAAAGCAGTGAGGATGCTGTTGGCTGAGTAGGCTGTTTGGGTGGTCTGGGAGCTAGCAATGGGGAAACATCTGCAAGCATAGCTCCTGTAGGTGTTAGTACACTAAAGGAATGCACAGGGTGTTGGGCAAGGTGGACAGATCCAAGACTGTCTGCTGCAAATACAAGTGGGAAATAGCATCTCTGCAAGTTTGCTCGGCATCTCTGGTGTTTGAGATGGTCCCCTGGCTGCTTCCACAGCAGCCAGCAACCCTCACTCCAATCATCCATCTCCACGTACTCGGATGAGTTCACCAGAAACAAAATCCATAGATTTAAATTCATGTAGCAATCTCCGCTGTGAGTGTCTTCTAAAGGGTGGAATATGCCTGTTAACCTTTCAACCTTTTATAGATTGCATGGCATGAACTCATCCATAATTGAAGGAGTCAGGCTCTTCTGCTTGAAACCGCTCTTTTTGTTTCTGCACCTTTATAGATATATAGACATGTGAAATGATACCACATAAAGTAAAATAGCATTATTTTTAGATTTTAAGTGCATGAATTGGCACCTAAATCCTAAAAGTCAGGCACTGAGAATGCCCATACACCTATAACTTGGCCTTCTTCATGTCTTTATCTTTAGAAAGCTTTTTATTATTATTTTTTGGTTCTTTTTTTATCAGTTGAGAGAAAACATTATAGTCACTGTAAAGAATTGAGTTCTCTGGAGATAAATATGGATTTGTATAATGAAAGGGCTTTTGTTGTAGAAAGTGAGCTTAGGTAATATGAGAGAAGAAGCTTATCGAAAGGTAAGTGGGGCACTTTTTTTTTAAAGTATCTTGGTCTTGAAAACTAGATCCTTTTCCTAACTCTACCAGAAAATTCCTTTGCAATGTGAAGCAGTCTGCTTAAAACGGTTTCTTTCACAGGTGAATGTAGAGAAGGTTGCTTACTTTTAAAGTGTTTGATTTGAATCTCATAAAAATGCTGAGAACTCCCAGCTGAAGTCAGCAGGGGTTGTTCTGAACATGCGGAGTGCTATAAAAACAAAGGGTGCCTTGGAAGATCAGGCACAATGTCTCAGACAGGGCTCTAAGAACAAGTGGATTTTTAAAGTCTTGAATTCTCTGTCCCTAGCTGTAACCGTGAGATAATAAATAGCATCTCTTCATCTCACAGGGATGTGAAAATTCTTAATAAATGTGAAGCACTTAAGTACTATGTAGTGACAAAACCCCAAAAGCAAAAGAATAATTCTATGCTCATAGAGGGATTGAAAAACATGCAGTAAATATAGTATGGAGCCACATTCTATGCAAGGCTCAAACAAAATATTGAACAGCTGTTTGCTAACTAAACATCATCCTGCCAGTGAACTGAATTATTCACAGAGGAGCAGACTACTGCAATCATATAATTAGAGACTGAATCAAGCTTCATATGTATCAAGGATCCGAATTAAGATTACATCAGAGGTTTAATCTTGTATATTTTACCTTTTGGATGCTTAATGTTACAGTGCTATCAGTTTGTGTGCATTTCCCTAGGCTCCTCCTACAAACTCAAACTGAGAAAGCAAATTTCATCTTGTAGTATTATTTTGATCCCTGTAGGTGATTAGCAATGCTGGGACCTTTTGCTCCAGGCTGACATTTGTCCCTTGACCTAACAATGTGCCTGACACAGATGTGATGGGCAGGGGCGCGCTGCCTGGCTGGTGAGGCCGTACTCTCTCCTCCTCTCCCCAGGGCATGCGTTCCATGGTGGCACCACCAACAGAGCCCAGGGGCACCAGGGCCACCACAGTGGTTCTGCACTGCCAGCTAGGTCTTGTCCCTCTTCTGTCACTCCTGATAATATCCATCACTAGATATTTAGAAAGAGTACAAGAAAAGTGCATATAGGAGTGATCCTTCCTATTTTCTCTATTTTTGGCAGTCAGCTATTTGACCATTTCCTCAGCTAATAAGTGCCTTCTTTACAGACACTGTCAGAAAAGATGCCCATGAAACAGTCCCACTCTTCCTTCTCCTTGAAACCCATGGCATTTTCCAGATCTAGTTTTTGTCACTCTGCCTTCTTTCCTCTCTAATACTGTTTTCATGCTGCTTTTGATCCCTCCTTGGCTCTCCAGGAGAAGTGAGAGCTGACTCTCAAGTCGACATCCTAGTGTTAGGATAAACTATATTACCACCTTGCAATGTCAAGAACAATATTCCTAGGTTCTGAGTCAGTGTTGGTCCAGTACCAGAAGGGAAATGTAGGGTTCTAACTTCGATAATCCATGTTGTGTTCACTAAGTTTGTGACTCTTGTGCAGATATAAATGGAGAACTTTCAGGGAAAGAAAAAAAAAAAAAAGCTTAATGGAAATTTATAACTTGCACAAAACTGCCTCTTTCATTTTGTCGAATTTCCCTTAGCATTGTTCTCTGAAATGACAGAACCATTTTGACTAAAATTTTGCAGAAAAATCAGTATCAATTAGACATCCAGTCATGATCATTAATATTTGTTATGCTTTCTAGGTTCTGTGCTTCAGCCATCGCTGCCACACAGTGACTAGGAGCCACAAAACTTCATGTGAAAAATCCACTCTTAGGAAGCTCATTCTCCAGGAAAATGTCAATGTCAAATGTTGCAGCACAATTTGGACATCCCATAAACCCTAATTGCACATGTACGTCCTCAGTATGTTTGGATGCCTTTCAACAGGTCAGATGCATGAGATTTGTATATTTTTCTAGATTCACTTGCAGTATAAGATAAATTGCATGTAAAAGATGTTCAACACATCTTTAAGAAAAATATATAAATAACTCAGGTCTACTTAAAGAAAACAACCTTTAATTAATGTCAAGAAATGGATGAGAGTTTATCCTGTATTTCTCTGCAGCAGGCACATGTATTTCTAAGAAAGCAATGACATCAATGAAGACAGAATGAATCCTGTAAGATTTAGTTCTGTTCTACTCCTGAAATGGTATCTGATATAAATCAGATGTCACCCTTTAACTGTTAGGTATGCAATCTTTAACAGATGGCTGAAAGGCCATCTTACAAAGGTGAAGGAAAATGCTAAAACCTGCATAATGTCTTCTCTTGAGATTTTTGGAGTAATTTAATAGCCTAAATAATCAAGGATACAGAGCAAAAATGATTAAATCAAAGTTTCACTGACTTTGAAAAGAGTTTATGTTTTAAAGTTTGATAGGTATAATGCGATATGATTCCTATCAGTTAAGAAATTGCCTTTTTATGGAGATGTTAAGGAAAATGTATTATTGAAATAAACTTCTAATTTCTTGGAGCTAACTAAAGGTGAGAAATACTAAACAATTGGAACGGACAGGTATTTTACTTCCAGGTTTATAAAAAAACTTAATATATAGCAAAAGTAATGTAAATAAATAGAGCAATGTTATAGCAATAATACATTAAGAAATGATCAAGAGCATGCTAACTGGTGATTATTTGCAAAAATGGTCACATAAATACATGTATTATTTTAGTTAGAGTCTCATTGGTTTTTTGTTCTTTAAAACTTTCATATTTTCTTACAGTATATTTTTTTCACTTCCTTAGTCTTATGTGTTCTCTATTTCCCCAAGTGCCACCTTTGGTGCTTCACTCTGAAAGAAATACAAAACTCTGTGTCTGGCTACTTGAATGAGTATCTGCTTGATACTTTTAATTCCTCTTCCATCTCCCTCTCGTGTGAAATAGGCTTGGTTAAGAAAGAGCTGCTTGTGCTGATATTTTTACGTCTGACATTTTCATTAGCAGATATATTCTATTTTTCCCTTTCTATCCACAGATCTACATATCTATAGGCTCTATAAAGGCTAGGACCTAGATGTTACAAATGCACCATCTTTTGTCTAGATTTAAGTGTATCTCCTCTTTATCTGAATGTATCTTTTTCTAAAATCTAGATTGAAACATTAGTTTGATTTGTGTTTGTTTAAATAAATAACATTATACTGGGCCTGAATTAGTATTTTTGCTCTAGGGACTTTGCCACGGTAAAAATGATGAAACTCTTCACTATCCCATCTGTTCACAGTGCAATTAGCCCTTTGTCTCAAATGAAATTATCATTCTCCTTCTGTTGTAGTGTTCCTCAAAGGAGCAATGGTGACCTTTGTTCATCAGTTTTGACTAAAGACAGCTTATTTGTTCTTCGACAAGTTTCGTGTTGCTTGGTCAGTAGTAACATAGCACTCAAATGGTTCCTAGGTGAACAGATGCATTTCATGTCTCGAAGCCTTAGCACTTCAGAATCCATGCTGTATTAATAACGTCACTCTCCACAACTTTTACAGGACCAGGACACACTGCTCAACATTCAGAAGGTTTTAGCTCAACCATGTATGTGCCAGAGAGCCTTTAAAACTCTTGGGGAAGATCTTCATTTCTCATTACACTGACAGGACTGAGGATGTGGTCATTCCTTCTGCTTATGTGGGAACCATACCTGTAGGGCTTTGCTGGTGCTGCTGCTGTTGGTGCTCTTTATGTTGCAAGGAGAAAAGAGGCTGGAAGATAAGCATGGGGAGAGTAGGGTGGGTGGCAATGGAAGACAAAATTCTTAATGCATGAGGAAGAATAGGAAGCAGAAGGTAAGAGACAATGATAATAAAAAGTGGAACAGAAATAATTTTTTAAAAATGCCATATCACTATACTTGTGCAAGCAATTCATCAGTCTGGTTGTAGGAACAGTTTTCTGAAATGTTCTAAATCACACCAGTTATTGCTACAGAACAAGCAACAGATTGTTCCACATGCTAAAAGGTGAAATGATTACAGCGGAAAAATCTAAACAATTAAATTTTCTCCTACATGGGTGACTTGAGGGTTGTTTGTCTTTTTCCTTTGAGACAGTAAAAATCATGAAACAGATGTCAGGGGGAGAAGGAAACATACGTTCTCCAAGACACATTTTATAATCACGGAACTTACAAAGTAAGATGAAACAGAATAGATGTTTATGTGCATTCTTAGTTCTTACAAGCCATTTAGGACTTTGAGAGAATTAAAATCTTTTGTTGATCAGTAGAATACAAGAGGTTTCATTAGTAACTCATGTTAAATGTACATATTGGTGCCTCAACAAAATACCATTTTTCTTACATAACTTGAAAAGCTTTGGGTTGTCAATAATGCAATAAATTGTTCCCAGTTGTAAGTAGTAATCTAAAAAAACACAAAAATTATGCTTTAGATATAATTGTCTCAAAGGAAAAAAAAAAGTCCTTTTTCCTTCTGGAGATTCTTCAGGTGAGACAGTCCTGCCATTTGGAGGCTTCCAATGTCTTGATTCATCTGAGCTCTATTGTTTTCATTTGGATCAGGATTAGGAAATAGGAAGATTAGTGCAGTGAAGGCTGGAGTTAACAAAAAGATACCCGAGATGTGTGTGACAGGTGGGTCCCTTCCTCTGATCACTGCAGCTGAAGGAAGAGTGGAGAAAGCAAGCCAGGCTTCCTTCACCTGATTCAATAAGAAAGAGATGGTTTCCAGGAGCATTCCACAGACACTGACAGATAAATTTTTGTTTTCAATGCCTGTAATTTGCTGAAATATTTGGCACATGGTAATGCTCACATGGGGAAACAAATTTCTCCAACAGTTTGGTCAGTCTGTGCCTGGGCAGTGATTGGAAGTTGTTGTTATCAGGGTGACTGCAACACCGTTTTCAGCTGGATCCAGTGAGCTTCCCTGGACAGCTTTTCTGTTGAATATCCAGCTGTTCCATCCTACCTGACAAGACCAGCATATGCATGATTCATTGCTACTGAGTATCTTAAACTACATACCGAATATTTCCTGACTACCTTAACAGATAAAGAAGATTCTTCCGCATGACCTTTCCACCTCTGCAGGAACAGTCTCTACTGACTAGTCACAATTATCTTATGTGTGTACAGTTTGGTCAATTCTGCAACTAGAATGCCTGAGGGACTCTGATATGGCCAGGTTCTCCATTCAGGAGGATAATCATCATCCTGAAGCATGGGAAATGGTCTAGGAGGAGCTGTCTGAAGGCATCTTTAGAACAGTCCAAATTTCCCTCATGGAGAGCCTCTACAGCAGTTAGTCAAATACATAATTTTGAAATACAAATACATAAGGTGGCCAGGAGTTCGAGCAATCACCTCGTCTCAAATTAGTCCATTCTTTCAAATCAGTCCATGACCTTACCTATACACAAACTGCATGTTATGTTCTTGGACCGCTTGGGTGATTAATGTCTTATATGCACTGTGTGCACACACAAGTGCAGCTATGATACCCAGGCTACCTCACAGTTACAACTATAGGACAAACTTTCTTTTCATCCTTACATCTCGCTTTTACCTTAAAGATGTAGAACTCATAACTTGTCACAGGAGCCTCATTAAAAAATGAGGGAAGGCTCTGAAAATGAATGCTGAGTTTAGGGTTGGTGTGTAGACAAGTGGAGCCAAATGACAAGGGAAAGCTTTCCTGCATTTTCAGCTACATAAATAAGATGGGTCTTCATATTTGAGAAAGTGTCCTACCTGGCAAGATCAGCAAATTATTTATAGTACTCATATCCAGTGCCAGTATCTGCTACGGAGGAAAAGAATTTATTTGCTTTTAGATGGAAGAAATCAATTGTTTTCTGTGAAAATTGTTTAGTTAATCAGACTTTTCCATCTGGGAAGATTGATGTCATGGGCAGTGTCTAACAAGTCATTGAAAGAAATAGTATGTGATAATACAGTGAGCTGTTCTGTCCTTTGACAAATTATATTGCCTCCCAAACTGGATTTGTTCATAATATACTTTTAAGAACATCTTCTATTGTTTTGCATAAACCTTAAATCTTGAAACCCAGGAGACTTGAACCACAGCTGAAAGATTACATCAATGCCCAGTATGTCTTGAGAGCCCAGTAAGATTTTAGGTCATTGCTTTATTTTGCAAGAATGTGTCTGAAAAATAAACTCTTGATACTATTTATCCTCTCAAAAAAAAAAAAAAAGGAAAGAAAAAGATAGAAAGTACTATTTTTCAGGAGATATATCTTATCCCATGCAATCATTTCCTTTCTTTTCTGCATCAGACATTCTCAGTCATTTGCCAGTCTCAGGCCTGTTTTGAAGTCAACGCTTGCTCAACATTTAGGAGTATTGTTTGATGTCTTGTCTGAACTGAGAGATCTGTCAAGGCTTCTACAAAGAAAGAATATAACTTTGCCAAAATCTTGAACATAATGTCCAGACAGATTTGTGTGCTTTATATCACTCTTTGACAATCCTTTGATGTTACAGTGAAGAAACTAAGCTGAGCATCCGGAACATATCTTTTAGAAATATTTCATTCTGTCATGTTAGATACATTATAATTAATGTTGGGTAGATTTTCAGAAACCTGACAAACAGTTTGTAAAGCTCATTTATAAGTACTAGAACATCTTTCCTTGCAGAATAGTATATTTTATAAACTAGCACATTAAAAGGTCTAAATGATAACACTTGATAACGCTGCTGCTACATCTGATCTTGGCTTTGATCTGACTTTCTAGTTGTCAAAAAGCAAAAGTGAGAAAAGTCACAATCACTGTAATGGTTAAAAATGCATTTTTATGTAAGTGGAGAAATTTTCTGGTTCTTAGTTTCTGTATATGCAAATTTATTTGTTAAATAAATTTGTTTGTTTGTTAACCCCACTACAGCCTGGAGCTAAATTGAGAGGAAGGAAAAAGAAGGAAAATTCAGAAAAGGACCTGGGGATCCTGATGAAGAGAGTCTTGAAGGTGAGCTAGAAATGTGCATATGCAGCAAAGGCAGCTGGGGCACCTCGGGCTGCAGACACAGCAGGTCAGGGGAAGTGCCCTAGTAAGCCCTAGTGGGACCACACTTGGACTTCTGTGTGTGTGTGACTTCTGTGTACTTGGAGATAGTTACAATGTAGTCACTGGATTGCTTTGAATTGCCCCATATCTAGAGAATGGAATATGACGCAAATATTTTTCACAGCAGTGAATTTATAAGAATGTGCTAAATGATTCCAAATGCATTTTTTTTTCTCTTTTCCTTATGAACCTAAGAATATTTAGAACAGAAGGAAAAAAATTACATGAAGAAAATACGTGGATACATTTAATTATAGTGCTGACAACACACTTGAAGATGAACTAAATTGTAGATGTTTAAATATGGACTATATCAACTGATTCTGTCCTATGACCTAAATCTAAATTAAAATCTAAATTAAATTCCATTACACCCTCTGAAGGAGTAGCTTTTATGACATTTCTCAGTATCTGATAGCACAAATCATTGTATACAAAGCATGTAAGTGATAAAATACTTCAAAGTGCAAGGAATGACAGAGCAAAAGATCAGAATGCCTAAATAATTGGCGTTGGACTTCACAAAAAAGTATGTATTGAGACATTCAAGAATTACATTTTTAAGGTAAGCATTGATAACACCAATGTTCTAGGGGTTTATATGGAAACAAGTTAATTACAATGCCAAGACCAAAAGTTACTGATTTTGGTTGCACTGGCTTGTGTTATTGGGTCTAATTTGACTCTCCACTGGAGGAGAGCTATGAGCTCTTGGTATGGCTCTTTAGCCATACTTCCTGAAGTGGTGGTGAGCACCCTGGAGAAATGCATACAGAAACAGAGAAACCAGGCACAGGAAGGTACTTTCAGACGGATTGAGGCAGCCAGAACCAGCGCTGGTGTACGTAAAACCAAAACATAAGACCATCCACATTAAATCAGACCATTTCCCCATTATCTTGCTCTCTAACAAGGCTCTTAGGGAGAGGAGTACCAGCCTTGCTCACTCCCTGTAAGGCTCTGGATAAAGTAAGCCAACCCATGTGCTGCCCTGAGAGCAACAGTAAAGAATAATTTGTGATCCACACTGTAGCTGAATACCTGTCTACTTAAAATGAATCGGGGATTATAGTATTTGCTCAGTTGAGCTTCTACATACCAGCACTACTGGCATAATGAAATTCTGAAAATACTAACAAAAACAGTTTTAAAACAACTGGCATTGGTGTGAACAACAGTAGTGGTTAAAGTGTGTTAAAAACACGTTAACACAAAGGAAGATATATAGCTGGTTGAGCCATTTTAAAAGAGAATTACTGCAGAAGAAGAAATCAGTTTCTTTACTAGGTAAAGTTGATTTACATCTGATTTTTACTCTGAGTCAGCCAGCATATTAGGAGAGCAGCTACCACTGGGTCTTACTCAAAATTGTCAACATCTATTTTCAGGGCTCTGCACTGAGCATCTCAGGAAGAATTATATGGAGATAGAAACCACCAGCCACATTCTCAGGAAATAATATCCTTTCAAGCAAATTACAAGCAAGCCCTCTGACAGGTTCATTATAAGCCTTTTGTACTTTGGATTTATTAAACTCTTTTAACTCATACTGTGAAAATTGCAGGAGAAAAGGAGAGAAAAAAAAAGACTATGAGAATTTTACTACTGAGCTAACAACGAACTCAATTTTTAGAAATAGATTTTGTTTTATTGTATTGGTTTCCACTTTTTTGTTCAAAAGAATTAGCACTAAATTATTTCTTGTAAAGAGAGAAAAGACAAAACATGGGCAAAGTTGAGTGGAAGTCAAGGGGTATGAGACTGGAAATAAGAATTCCCAAATCTCCAGCTTCTGTAAAGACCTTAGAAAGAGCAATGCCTATGTCCCTCTCTGTGACCTGTTGCTGTTTTGTGGCTTATGGTATTTGACCATGTCTTAGATTCTTTTGGAAATGTCCTGAAAGAGTATGCTGAACAGTCCAAGTTTAATCCTGGGAAGCACAGGTCAGTGTCCACTGCTACTGCTCAACTACCTTTTGTACTGTATATCAGATCATCTGTGTTTATGGAGTAGCATCTATTCACCATACAGAGAAATAGAGATATTGTCTTGCAGTTCATGAAGGAGGGTTAATGAAGCTCTACCATTTTTTTTATTCCTCTTTTCCTCCCTTGCCCAATGAATGAGCACTGGAGATTAACATTAAGGTTTTAGAAAATTCTCCTTTTCTCCCAGTGTGACATATACAAAGTTCATTTTGTTGTGAAGAAGCAAATAACGAAACAGAAAATAGCAAAGTATGCAGGCAAATACCTTCATCTAGGATGACTGAACCTTTCATTCTTGTCTATGCAATTCTGTCAGATTTCTGAACATTCAAAGCTGACAAGGCTTTGTTGCAAACATTTATGTCCCAGCTGCTTCACTTACTTTCTATATCTGCTATATCACTAGAGTTGCTTTATCTTTTGCATGCACATGCATATCCATAGCTGTATGTATTTATATATAAAAATATGTTTATGTCTGTGCAAAGAAGTGTATAGAGGGTAGCTAGCCAACAATTTGTTTTGATTGTCTTTATATTTTAGCAGGCAGCACTTAATCTTGGTAATGTTATTGGAAGGCAATACTTTCAATCTATCTGGAGGAAGGCGTTTCAATTACAAGTCCATAGATGAGTCCTGTGGGAAATAAATCTCATTGTAAATGCACGGATAGACATCTGCGATCGTATATATTTCTGCAGGGAGTGTTTGGTATTGATCAAGTGGACAATAGGACCAATCTATTAATAAAAGCTCTTTCTGATAATAATTTTCAGAATAAAGACAATAAAGATAATCCAATTTAAGGAAAAAAAAAAAACCCTGGACATGACTGTCATTTTGATTTGAGAGAAGACAACAGCTGTATTCTGCTGTATGCTTTGTTGAAGCAATTAATCTTAATAGATTATTTTATGATAATTATTTGATCTGTAGTGATCAAATGTAGAGATGCAATTCCTATCAGAAAGTCTCTTTGATCCAGACAGCAGACTAGTTCTCAGCCATACCAATTGGTAAATGAACCTCACTGAAAAGCAGAGAAAATTAACTGTAATATATAGCTGTATAACTATAATATATAGCCTGTACAATATATTATATATAATATGAGCCCAGACATAGCCTTCTAAAATCAATAAAAACGTTAGTGTAGGATTTTGCAGGCACGATGTGACCCAGATTTTAAGGCAAGATCTGGAGGAAGACAATGTTGTTGTTTGGTAGTATTTTGCTGAAGTATAGCAGTAGCAAAGAGGAAAATCTGAAGCTGAACACACTGGGTTGATTAGTAGTGTGTACATTGCTAAAATGGAAGGCAGTTTTACCTGCACACATATTTCAAGAAAATAATCAGTTAGGGCAAAAGAAAGTGTATATTTAACTATGGGTCTGCAGTATTTGTAGGATTTCAGATTTTAATACAAGTCTTAGTCCAGGTCTAAACAGAGACAACAATATCTGCCCATTTGCACATGAATAACTACAGCTATAACATCTCTAGAAATAAAAATTGAATTTCATTTTAACAAAACAGGATTCCTTCTCTTCTTATCTAGGGTGTGATACACGTAGCTAATAGTCTTCAAGGTAAATATTCTACATTTTATTATAATCTTAAATTTTTATCTGTTATTTCTAGTTATCTTTATGTGTGCTGATAAGGTGATCAAGTGCTATTGTGAAGAGTTTTACTTTAGTGCTGCTGAGATATCCAGACAGATCTGGTCAATTCTCCACCCTCTCAGGGAGACTTTTCTCTTGCTCATTATAAAGGCATAAAATATGGTTTATTGCTTTGCTGGTATTCTTTAATGGGACTGTAATATTTCCTCTCCAGCAAGGGATGTGGATACAAATATAGTATAGAAAAGATTTTGTGGGAAAGCCTAAGTTCACATGAGGATATTTGCTGAAAGTGGCTAGGGTAAGATCTTCAAGGATAGGATAAGATTCTGGCAGATGAGTGATGCCACTCAATTTCTATTTATGATTTTCTTACACAGAAGCATGGAAAGGGAATGAGAAGGGAAGTCAGATGTCTAATCCTTCCGTTGATGTGAGAGCAACACTTAGTGCTTCGGCATATTCTCAGCCCGTCCACTGTGACACAAGAAGCTGAAGACAAGCAGGTGGAATAAAAGGAAAGTCAAACCTTTCTCTGTTGCAATTTCTGTGCTTGCCTTCTACTATCAGGACAATACAAGTTTTTCAAAATTTAAGAAAATGAATTTTTACAAAACTTACTGAGATGCTGTCAAGCAGTCTTAAAACTCATATTTCAATGTCATAGAAAGAAATACATGTATTTTTTGGTCTTTCACACAATTTTTCCTTAAAAAATGATAAATCGTTAATTGAACTGGTACGTAAAATTCTTACTGCATAATTTGTATTAAGAGCCACATGTATACTTATTGGCATACATTTTGTTTTAGGTAGCATTCTCCTTTCTACAGAATATGGAAATACAATTTTTAAAAATATATTGGTAAAGGTGGGTTTTTTTCTTGCACATTTGGCTTGTGTTTCTGATTTCAGCGTATGACTGTAGTCACTGAACTTACCGTAGTTTTGTATTTATTTATTCAACATGTTGGTATTTCTTCACAGCAGCCAGCAGCTCAAGCACAAGCAGAAGTCTCGGGAAGCAGTACTCAGATTGATGCAAGAAGACAGGATGATTTTGCGAGTAGCAGAGAGCCAAGTTGGGCATGATGTTGGCCTGGCTGAAAATCCCCTTCTCAAACACTGCATTAACTGGTGGCAACCACAGCAGAAGACCTCCACCAGCTGTCTATCTCTTTGTCCCTACTCCAGGCTTCCTTTTAGGATGCAGTGCCTATATAGGCCACTGTCCCTCCCTCTTGGCATGCTCACAACTAAAGTAGGGTTTGTAGGGCTCTGCAAGGGCTTTGAAGGAAGGCATAGACATTTGGTTGACATATGCAGCATAAGTTCTGATGCAGAGATTATTTCTTTAATACAAGTACACATGCATCTTTCAGGAAAAGAGGGCAACAAGGAGAGCAAGAGAACCATAAAATTTGAATGAGGCCACATGAAAGGAAAGGAAGCCGCAGTCACAATTTTCAACTGTTCTCTTAGGCTGCAAGGGTCTTATTTTTATCTTAATCTGTTTTGTAAAGTCAGGCTTTGCAGCCCTGGAAACGGGACAGCATGGGTACTCAAAAACGTTGCATTAAATGGGCCATCCTCTAGCAAGAGATGTTAAAACAATTTACTGTAGCTGTTATCTCACATATTTCCTTCTAAACCTATAAAAAACTTGCATTTTATATATATTTTATAGATATATCAGTAAGTATCCATGTTTTATTTTTTTTAGTTTATTAGCTTTAAAAGAAAATACTATGAAAGAAAAGAGGTGAGTGAAAGAGAAGGTAGATTTCCAAATTCAGACCTTGCTATATTGCCAAGGTTTTTTAAGTCCTCTCTCCCTGGTTGTAATCCATAAATGCCACAACTGTTATTAAAGCATACATATATATACATATATATATAATGTAAGCATGTATGTAAATGAAGCTGTTTGCTGTATATTAAACAGAAAAGAATGATATTATATTCAGAGAGATCATGCTTAAAGTTCAGTATTAAAATTAAGTAAATGCATTTAAACTTGGCTATGGGAAAGATTTTCATGTTCCATTTCATTTTGAAAGGAAAAAAAAAAAAAAGATCTAAGTATTGAGTATCTCTTAAATGGAACATTTGTTGCAGACATAGGCTTCTCTTCAGAACAGCCATGCTGCTTATTTCTTATTAAATATACATATTGAAGAATATGTTTCAATCCTTTTATGTGTGAGTTTCAGAAGACTGTTCTGAGTTATCTGGCTATATTCTTCACTTTTAAGTTTTGTGAAGAACAAGCATTAAATATCTTTTGACATAAAACACCATGCAGCATGTGTTGTCAAACTGAGCTTTCTGGAGAAATTATTTTCTGAAACTAACAGGTTGTATGTTGTGGATTGTTCCAATAATACTCACTGCTGTCAAAAAGTAAAATAATGAAATTTCAGACTTATCATTTCAATTAGAACTGACTGATCTGTGCCATGAGCACCTTGCTTTGAACATAATTGTACTTCACTGTTATTTTTGGGTTTCCCATATGAGGAGTTCTGCCTTTCAACAACTGGATATAACCAGAACTCATTTTAGAATTGATGCAATATTGATGAATCTCATACTATGAAAAAGTTAACACGAAGCACCGATTAATAGAGTAATACTTGCTAAGCGAAATTTTGCAAAAATGCCCATTATCTTACATATTTTTTCTTGAGGAAACTTAACCTTAATTTTTGCTCTTTGTCCTCCCCAAATTTTTATGGTTTTAGGTTTTTTAAATTTTGTCCCAGAATTATTTAGGAAAAAAAAAGTATTTTATCATCCAAAAATGCTTTGCAAAAAGCTATTTTTAATGTTGTTAAATATTAGTCATTTCTGAAGAAGTCACATTTGATTTTTAGTCAAACCCTTCTTTTGAAAAATGATAATGATCTACCACATTTCATGTTTTCCTCCAATAAAGACTGATTATTAGAAATGAAAGGGCCTTTGACTGCTCCTCTTCATGTTGCTTTTCTGTCATCTGTGCTTTGATTTCTTTTTTTTTTTTGATTCCAGGTGTCTCTTTTCATTGTCATGCAAACTCTTGGAAGCATGAACTCCATGTTCAGACCAGCACCCTAAAGTAAATGAGAAAGATTTAGGTACTGCTGACTGAGTGATAACATTAAAATACAGCAGAGATGAGAACTGAATACAAAATATCAGTGTTTTAGAGGGAAAGGAGTACTACTATCACACTACTTAAACAGGGAACATAAAGCATTTAAATTTCCACAGCCAGTACCAAGGTAAGAGAATGCAAACCTTGATTATTATATGGTATATGGATTTTAGGAACTAAATAGACATCTAGATAAACTGTATGCAGGGTTTTTATGCAAATATGGTTGTTATATTGCTTTTCTCTTCTGCTTTATGTGTTAGAGGTGGTTTGAACTAGAAAAGTTAAAAGAATGTAGTTAGAAAGCTATCTTGAAAGGTAACAGAGAAAACCATCAGAACTGCATCATCAGCTAGAATTTCTTCAACCTTTCCCAGGTTGGTAAGGAGTTATTCAACAAAATGTATAAGATGATCATCAGCTTGGCAAGCTGAAAAACATGCTGTCTTTATGTACTATTTTGTCTGACTGAAGAAAAGTACTTGTTTCCTCAAGGAGGATCATGTAGGTAGGAAAAAAGCACACACTGGGACATTACGGTCATTTGGAGGAGGAAGACACTGCTGTATCTTGCACTTCCAGGTTTTTCACCAAACATGCTTTGTTTTATGCCTTCCAAAATAGTGTGCTGCTCTAAGGGGGAAATGTTGGAGGACAGGCAAGAATGTATGACACTCCTTAAAAGAAATGTGAAAAACTGTTTCAGCTGTTCACTCAGCATGAGTGAAAAACGAAATGGAAAATACTGAAGTGCTGTTTCTGTGCTTCTTCTTTTTGCATATTGGATCCTGTATGTCTGTGATTATTTAACTGAAAAAAATGTAGCTCATGGAAGTTCATGTGAAAAGTCATATTGTTACGTAGCATAAAATACACTAATATACAATCCCTTCTGCCTCTTTGTAAAATGGAAGGGCATGGCCAATAAGAAAGACCATTAATATTTAACAGTTAAAATGGACATGCAGGTCCTATTAAAATTAATCATCAGTGTTGTTAAGGAATTTGTACCTTTAATGAGAACAGAGAAGGCACTTGAATGAAATGGAGGTGATACCTTCAAAGTTAGATCTCTTTTATTAATGAAAGCTATTTTTGATATATATGTATACCTTCCCCTTGGATTCTAGGAAGAATAAATAATCTTAATATAGGGCAAGATAACTTTTGGAGGTAACAATATTTGATGCCCAAATATTTTTTTGGATTTCTTTTGTAGCATAGATTATTTATATTATTAGTAATAAGTGTTAGAAATAGTCTAATAGATAATCTAATAGAGATTAAAGACATTATAATGCAGTAGATATTAATTTAATTTACAGGTTATGGAAAAGACCTTGTAATGAGTCAGAGTACCGATACATGCATTAAAAAAAATCATTCATTTTCCTGAAAGTACTTTTTCCCTCCGTAAAAAATGCAAGGTTGCTTTATATTCCTATTTTAGAAAGTAACTACTAGTGAATATATCCGAGTTCTATAATCCTTAGTCACTATATTGCTTTAGCTGTTGAGTCATAGGAAGAGAAAGGAGAGGGTAAACTCAAATCAAATCCTGTTAAATTGCAAATGGAATGAATTTCTAGGTAATAAAATACGCATTAAGCTTGGAAAGCTAATGGCCATAGTAGTAAAAAGTATATGGCATATTTTATGTACCTCTATCTCTTCTTCTTTGCATGCACTTAGATAAAAGTCTTGAGATAATTATAGGGGTTTTGCATTCCTCTTGCCACAAATATGAAAAAGAACTTTACAGCACCATTTTCTTAATGCCTTCTTTGCTTGCTTTTTCTGCTCGTACAAAATAGAAGATTTAGGATTCACAATTAACATTATCAGGTATTGGTAGTCAATATAGGGAAGAAAATGGAAACACTCACAGAAGATTTTTGTTGTGGAGGAGATGGCAAATATCTTGATCATTCCATTCATCCTAAATGCATAATCCATTTTATCTGACACATTATAAATCATCACTGCCGATACTTTATTCTGTAAAAGCAGGTAACTGATAAGACACTTCATGCACCTCATAAGATGCATCTCCTTCTCTCTCTCTGATACCTTTTCTGTAGGTTTCACTTGGATTAGTTAAAAAAAAAATCTTTCAAGTGTTTTCATCTTTAGCTGATGAAAATGATGAACTGCAACTGTCCTCTCTTTAACTATTTATTTGAAAATAGGTTTATTCTTTACAACAACAATCTGCTTAATCTTGAAGACATTTTAGCTTCCTATTAGTTAAAAGGCAAGCATAGCAAAGATGTGCTATGCCAAGCTGGTCAAGATTACTGAAAAAGGCAACATAAATTTGCCTTCAGAAACATGTATTTAGAAACCAGGAAAAGGTCTTGATTTTTCAGACCTTCTCCATGTAGCTTTTTCCAAAGATCTCACTTTTGGGGAATATCAAATAATAACAATAACAACAAAATCAGTAACAAGAATAATAACAGAAAAAAGCATAACCTGAATGAATTTTGACTGTGAAGCATCATTAACAATTGAATTAAACCCTGAAGCTAAAATGAAACCAGCCAGTCCTGGGTATTTCTTAGAGTTATGTTGAAGAGGACTAGAGTAGAGACATTGTGATCGTACCCAGAGTGGTAGCATCTGAAGGTAGAGTAGGACCTGTCAACAAGAGTAGAAATTGGACAGCAGCATGAAAATTTAGTTTTTTGGACATCATTTTTGTCAGGTAGTTTGGGAGTAGTTTGAATTGCCAGTTCTTCTGAAAGAGACCCATCTATTTTAACAAATTAGACCAAAAAGTGTATGTTAACTAGTCTTTGACTTTTTTTTAAAAAAATGAAATTCTTTAGAAAGTTATCTGGAAAGCACTGTTTCTTCATTTTAAATTTTCTGTTCTATAAATGTTCTGATTGTTATCAGAATGAAAATAATGATTAGTTCTCTTTAACAAAAGAAACAAAAAAAATCACAAGGAAATGCTCAGTTTTTCTTCCATTTTGGTGTGCAGACTAAGTTTAGAACAGAGAAATTCTTCCTTCTGAACTACAATTTCTATACCCTACTCAATTCTAATTTCTGGTGCATTAAAGGGAAAATGCATAAGGGAAACAAAGGAGTAACGGTGAAAACAAACAAATAAATGAGTAAATAATGAAGATGACTCCAAACTGAAGCATATAAAATAGAACTAAAATTTAGGATGTTAAAGGATAGTAAAAACATATGGTTTGCTCCCCAGACCATTTCCTCTAGTTTAAAAGGAGGGAGAAACTCTTTAACCTACCAGCAAATTCTTATTAGAAAAGAAAATTAAAACCACAGACATGAATTTGTTTGTAATGGAGGAATAGTGCCATGTTAATAATCTGAAAGTGTGCTTAGCCTAAACTGCATTTTAAAAATAATGTGATCTCATCCAAATGATGCGACCACATCCACACATACTTGGATTCTTCAGACCCAACAAAAGAATATTTGTGAAATGAAAATTCTACATAATAACTTTAGAAACCAACATGCAACCAAGTGGTAACCACAGCTATTTTTTTAGTCTTAAAAATACTATAAAACAACAAGGATTGGTATTAGCATGCTAACCAGTGTTGTCTTTAAAGGTAAGTGAACTCATATATAAACCATTATCAATTTTTCCGGTAACTTGCTTCCTGCAGATTGATACAGGACTGCTCTTTTATTATTGTCTTAGAAACATGTTGAGTCAAATGTTCCATCTTTCTTGGTAGTTGAAAGTAATTTTGCTTGCCTTTTCATTAAATCCTAGTCTTACTAAGGGTTTATGATCATAATTTTTCATAAAAGGCATTTACATTCATTGCATTTAGGATGCCATTTATTTAGAAAGTCATCAGAGATCACCAGAAACATTTCTAACAAGAGAAAAATAGTTATTTTTTTCGAAGAGATTTCTTAAATTAAAAAAAAGGCATGGGAAGATTGTCTTTCTATATTGTGCTGGTGTCACTGTTGAAACACAACCAGCAGGTATAACTTCTAGTTTGAGACTTTGCATTTTAAAAATAATATTCTCATGATGAAATGAGAATTTTTCTCACCAGAAAACTGCCTAGAGGCTATGCATATAGTAAATACTTGTCACCTTGGACTTTACAGTGTCCTGTTGCAGAAGGCCAGGGAAGGCACCATATCCTCTTTCAAAGAGGATAGCAAGCCAGCACTTCCTGTGAGTATCTGGCCTTCTCTATATAGGGGACCTCACCAGAGCTCCTCAAAAATTTGTTTCAGCTACTTCAAGTGTGATGTTATTATGTGCTATGCATATGTACTCAGCGACTGAAGAGACTAAAGGAGACTTTCAAAGTTATCTGGTATAAACTGGAAAAATAAATTGAATTTAGAATAAAAATGAGGTAAGGAAATCAGAGAGAAAATATAAAATACAATTTCTATAGAAAAATATGATGAGGATTTTCAGTAAATGAGTCACTTGCTCCATTGGTTAAGCTGCTGTTACCTTAAACTTCTATATTTAATTTGATAGAAATGTTTTATATTTATTTTTGTCCATTAGCTGTTGTTTCAGGAAACAGGAGAAGCAAAAAGCATTTAGTCAAACAGTGCTTAGAGTGAAAGTTTATGATATGGACAGAGAAAGGAAAAATCTTAACTAGAAAACATTAATTGGGACTAACCCAAATAAGAGGTGTTTAATCCTCTGACCACAGTTTTCATAGGTTTCTCCATTTACTTCTGCATCGCAGTTCCTAAAGGCTTAAAAGTGAAGCGTAAAATATGAAATTCCAAAGAGAACCAGCAGAAAAAGAGTAAGCATTCATATCCTTAGCCTTTCAGATAAGTGATTCCCTGATTCATGTAGCAGAAGGAGAAACTCTCTGAATTTCTATAAAATATCTTTAGGTTGCCATGTGCTGAGATGAAAGCTGATAAAAGTGGTTCATTTTGTTTCACAGAATCACAGACGCACAGAATGATTAAGGTTGGAAGGGACCTCTAGAGATCATCTAGTCCAACCCTCCTGCTCAAGCAGGGACACCTAAAGCATGTAGCACAGGGTCACATCCAGGTGGGTTTTGAAGGATAAAGGCAGGTTTTATCTATTTTGTGCATTCTTTTAAAACTTTTCTCCAATTCTTCATTTGCAGAGCTTATGAGATAGCTAAATAGTCTGTGAATATTTTTATCAAAATTATTCAAAGTATTGCAAAATTAAGATAAAATTTTCATGAATGCTTTTCAGTCTGGTCTCTATTGTTAATCCAGTTTTTAAGGAGCCATTTTAATTGTATGAACAGGCATATGATTTCCAGGGAAGTATGGAACAGCTTTATGGATCCTCCACATCCCTGTCCTGTTATTCTTACTGTGAAAGAGAGTAAAGGGAGAAAGAAGATCAGTTGAAGCTGGCTTGGAAGAAGAGCAATCTGGCAATTTCTGTTCTGTATGTGGATGCTGGACAGCAACACAAGCCAACTGAACACCACTATCTTTTGGAGTCTTCCTACAGGACAATAGGGTGAAGATACTGGTATATATATTTTTTTTTTTTCTTATTTATTAGGGGCTTTCAGGTGGTAATAAGTCAAGCTTAGTGTCTACCATGGAGGACTATAGAGAGAGATGGGCTTCAGTCATCACTCCCTCAGGTGAGGTTAGTGGAAGTTGATGATTCTTTTAATTGCACTTTAGCTCCTTCTCTGTCATGATACTGTTCGGGACTGAACACTTTCTCTTGGATATTTGGGCAAAAGACCTCTCTTGGGGGAAGTGAGACAAGTTTCTTCAGCACTCAGTGAGCTAAACTGGGTGGAAAGCATCTCTGCTCCTAGCCTTATTGCCAAAGTAGAAAACAAATCTATTTTTCATCTCCAAATTCATTTTAGAATGAGTGCCTTCAAAATCGGTCTTGTCAAATTTTACTTTTCTACTTTCAGGGTCATCTGAACCCAGATGTTTATTAACCATTGGAATTATATGATAGCAGATCAATCTTTTTAATTCTTCTAACATATTTTCCAGGTTTATTTTTTCTTACAGTGTTCAATCCAAACTTTGGATTCAAATGCTTCTGATTTTCAGGATTGGGAGCAAAATTACAGGTCTCTACAATGAACTTAAAAGCAATAAGGTAGCTAATATGAACTTTATGCTGCAAACCATCAGGCTTTCAAAAACTGGCATGTATAATTTGATATGCAAACCATTTACATTATTTGCCTATGCACAAAACATAAAAACCTATACTTTCTGAGGAAAGATATATAAAAATTACTTTCCCTGCTTCCTTTTAGGACATCTTACTTTTTCAAGGGTTAGATATATAACGGAACTCAAATCTAATTAAGCATTATCATTTGAGTTTTTAAGATTCATTATAGAGATGATGTTCACTGATAGAAATACTTCACAAAAAGTATACAGAAACATCAGACCTCCTGTCTAGCCGAGTGATCATCGTTGTGCTAACTGAGTGAGACTCATGACTGCCATCGCATTTAAACGAATAGCCAGTAAGGACTAGAAAAACATTTTTTCTGAGATCCTTCCTGTTTGTTTTTTGTTCTAAGATTTTTACTGTTTGCTTGAAAATAGGTTCAAGGAAAAATTTTTAAAGTGTTATGGAGACTAGATCAAATATTTCTGTTTGGGAGCACCAATGCAAAAATTCATAAAATTCTCCATTGGCCACAGATGCTCACCATAGTCACTAAGGTGTTGTTTTTTCCTTTCTTTTCATCTCTCTCTCTCCCTCTCTCTCTCTCTCTCTAGTGAATTATCGATACTTCCACTGGTTCATAGGCAAAAGCCAAAAATACATTTTGCTGTGAAGGTGAGTGCATATTGACTTGGAATAGGAGTTTCAAAACATTTCATATCTTTTCAAATCAAATGCCTTTTGTTGTAGGCAGAGATGAACTCTGCCCATATGAGAGGAACTCAGAGATTAGGCATTGACATTTGGATTTGGATGATGCTTTGGCTTCTGATTTTAGCTCTCACCCTTAATTGAAAGCACAGAAAGGATTTGTACAGAGAAATTTGAATTGAACCTCTACCTAAAATACTGAATATTTGGATTTAGTGTCCTGGATTTGTGCTTTCGCTATTTATGAGTGATAGAATACTTTGAGAACTGTCATGTCAATAAATCTGATAAGCAGGTGCCATCAGATTTTAGTCACTTTGGAAGGAAAAGGCAAGAAAAATGGCACATCTATAATCTTACATGATACAATATCACTTTGTGTAATTTACCTAGTTTTAACTCTTGTTACAGTTTGCTTTCTTAGAGATGCTCTTTTTATTGCTGAAAACAAAATTACATTAGATGGTCCCAGATGTGGTTATATTTCAAGCAAAATGGAATGTAGTTTTCGTGGAGCTATGAACGTGGATGATACTGATACTGGATTTTGAACTTGAAAATATAAATTAAATACAATACCCTTGCTAATCTTACAGCCATGTGTATTTCTATATGCAAATTTCAATATCAAAAAATCTTCATGACTATTGGATTTTTCTCTTGTTAGTGTTAGCGTTAGTGTTTTAAACAGCTACTTGGAATATTCTGCTTAGTGTGTATATTGAATATAGTAATATCTTTGTATTATTTCAAAGAAATAATTTAGAAAGACTTTTCTTCTACAGTTAAGCAGTTTTGAGTGTTCACTTGTGTGTCAAGGGAAATCTACCTAGGGCTGACTGAGGTTGTGAAGAAGTGAACCGAGCAGGAAGGCATAGCTAAATGTGACGTGAATGCTTTCAAGATTGATCTGACGATTGCCCATGTGCTGCTTTTGACTCATCCAGCCCTGAAACGAAGGTACTCTTTTCATACATACTTTAATTTGTCATGTGGCTTTCCTGTATGTACTGTTTCAGGCTTATCTGCAGCACTTTACATAAGATTTCTGCTATAGATTAATGTTGTCATGACTTGACTCTATGGCTAAGCTCTTTCTTGAGCTGCTGTGATTTCCTGCTCTCTGCTTCTTGTTTGTATTAAGATGTGCTGCATTTCCTATGTTCCAGAAAGAAACTTTCCTTCTTGCAGCCAGTCTTTCTCAATAACATCTCCTCTCTGTGGCTGTTCTTGAGACTGTCAGCCTCGTGAGACGAGAGATATATGACCCACATGGTCAGCAGTCTATGCCCAATGCTCTCAGGTCACACTAATCCATGTCCTGGAAAGGGCAGCTTTGTACCACACTTCATCCTCTGTAGCCAAGGTATAGATCCATATGAATTTCAAAAATGTGTCTAACGCCCTTTTCGACTCCCTTCCCCCTATTTCAGAAAGCATCCTTTCACCACAGATATCCAGACTGAAATAAAGACTTGGATGTATAGTAGCCTGAAGCACATATTTAAGCCATTACTGTGCCTGCTGAAGTTCTAAATTTGTGCAGAGTGTGTGCATGTACTTAAAGCTTCTACTTAGATAAGTGTTGTGTCATGGAGCTCACAGGTCTGCTGGTTCTGTCTCTCACCAGACCTCCCCAGCCCCAGCCCTCATTTCGACTCAGTCACAGGCTGTCAGTCCCTGACCAATAATGGTGCTGCAGTGCCAGCTCCACCTCTGCAGTGCGTTCAAGGCCTGTGAATGTAATGATTCATTGATAGAGTAGGATGTCCAAAGTTTATTACAAAATGTGTGACCGTGAATAAAAATTTGTGTTGGATAGCTGGGGAGTTTTAAATGGTGTTTTTTCTCTCTTCTGTATCTTATTCTTGATAAGCCAAAAAGACTATGAATATTACAAACTGCTGGAGAATATACTATGCTGGTGTACTTGTTTTCAGTAATAGTAATATATATATTTGCTGGGCAAATATTGCCTATGGTAAGTTAAATTTAGCTGTTTAAGAGTGAAGAAACTAGCAAAGAAATAGGCTACAATGCTCTCTTCTGCTTATCTAATAGTATTTTATTATAAAAGGTTTATGCTAACAAGTAGCTTTCTTACTTTCCTCTACCACCTTTCCCCTTGTTTCTCCATAGCTGTGATTTTATGTGACATAAACACTTTGTGAACATGCTCTGTACAAATCAACTCCTTAAGAAAAGCCTTGTGGAGCTGTTCACACAATCAGTGGTGTGCATGAATACAGCTTTTTCAGAGTAGCTGAATAATCAAGTGATGATTGTTTAGCTTCAGAGAGCAGCTCAGTTTGCAGATAAATATCCATGTCTATGTTAATTCCTGCTCCTGTGAAGCTGGTCTCTGTTGGAAGCAGCAGGTGCGTTTTGCCTCCTTAGTGTTTAACTCTGTAGGTATTAGACTTGGCAACTAGCAGAAGAATGAGAACATTCACTGTGTGGACACCATTGATTAACTGATCCATATCCAGCAGCTATGAAACAGGAGTTGTGGTAAGTCTGTCAATGCTGAACAATTTCACTAGGAAGAAACAGATTATTCACACTGCAAGACTATTCAGATGCTAATTTCACCAATAATGACTCTGACAGTGAAGCTGGTACCCATGAAGATTTGCTGATCTTTATTTCCTCAAGGCAAGAACAGTACTTCAAATTTGCAGTTAAAATATTTATTTTGAATATATTCCATGCAAAAACCTTACAAAAAACACTGAAAATATGTAATAACTGTCACAGATGACTCTAAAAGCAAACAGGAAAACACCAAAGATTTTCAGAACTCAAATCATGCTTATATGCTTATATGGTTGCTATTTACCAAGATGCTGCCCAAGAGGAAGAACAGATGAGTTCAGTGGTTCAGTGGTTCACTGTGTATGAAATAAATAATCAGTGCTATGGATTCCAGTGTGTGTGGCAATATAGGGTGGGAGCTGTAACCCTTTAACAAAAACCAAAGCAGAAAAAGCTTTGAATTCTTAAAAATAATTCCCAGTGGGAAAGAAAGCTTTAAACTTAACATTTATACAATATACCTATCCAGGTAGGCTATGTTTGATTTAAACAACTTAGTCCTTATATGAATGGCAGTTACTTCTTATTTTCATGTGATGAGAAGTGTGTTCAAGATACTCAACTGGGATGATGAATGTCTATTCTGCTTTTACTATAGACTTCATGTATTATCTCTGTTCCCATTCAAAGTATGTGTTCGAAAGCATGAGGATGAATGGCTGAGTCATCAAGATGCTCTGATGGCGAGACATAAAGTAGTGATAAAGATAATATGTTCATTGCTTCTGTCTTGTTCAGAGAACTTTCCTTTGTTTCCTTCTGAATTAATATCCCCTTAATTGGTCCCATCTTTACTGATGTACAATGATCTATGGCTTTTCGCTTCCTCTGCACAATCTCTTTGTAGACCTCCACAGCACTAGCATGTCATTTGAGTAACTACCGTCTTTATTCTTATTGAATTATTTATACAATTCTGGTAAATTCAATGTGCTAGACTCTCCATCACATAAAGCTACTAAATGTGCATAGAGTGAATGCTACTAGCTGACAGAAAAGCAAACTTTCAGTCAGAGATGTGTTTTGATGGCAGATTGCTGTGAAGACCAATGCTGGTGCATTTATGCCTTTCACTTACCATAATAATTTGCATAATTTTAGTTTGAGAAAAAAAGTGGGACCAATAACACTGTCTTTCTTAACTGAAGCTTTTCAACCTTTGTGGCATGGGAGAAAGATCTTGAGTTAAAGGGACCACCTATGGATTGAGCTAGATTACTCTTCTTCATTTATGACAATTGCAGGAAAATAATGGAGCCTGATGACACCCATCCAAAGACAAGAGCAAGTCAGCAGCTAAAGATGAATTTAAAGGAAAAACCAATTTTTTTGACTGCTGTTTATTTAACTACTTTTCAGGTATGGGAAATGGGAGGGAAATGTCTTAACTGCCAGTAGCATGGCTGAGAAAGAATAAAAGTTAAACACAAAAAAAATCGCCAAGGGCAGATTGAAAGGAGCTTCAGGCTGTCAGCAAAGACACAGTTTCCTCTTGCTAGGTTCCAGCTCTGTTCAGCAAAATAGGATTTGAGATATCCTATTTTAAATAAAGAGGATTATATAAGAGATGCCAGATTCTTTCACTTTCTCTGCAGAAAAATAACCTGTGGGTCCATGAGTGAATTTTGGCTAACTGTTTAAGAAAACAGTCAGATCTGTGGAGCTCATGGATGGGTAGGGCCAGGGCTGTGGCATAGGTAGAAACTGTCAGCACTACAGCATTGCCGGAGCAGGGACTAGGCTCTCTATAATCTGTAAAGTACACTGGAAAAGTCTGAATTTAGAAGAGAACAGAAAACAAAGTCTGGATTATTGAGTATTGTTAAAAATATGGCTCATATCAGAGGTGTTGCCCACATTTTTCCATCTTTCCTCCTTTCTAACATTTGAAATTAAAGAGTTACATAGTTAAATGTGTTATTGCAACTTGTGTTTGCAAAAAACTAAGCAGCAAAAAGAGCCTCTGAAAAGCATGTGGCCTCAGCACCCTCTTCAAGCCCAACTGCTGTAGCACGGAGGCATGGCTAACATCATTCCCACGGACAGCATTGTGAAAGAAAAGCTTCTGTAAACAAGAAAGGTGCTAGAGCATAAAATATAATCATAAATTCTTTTGTTTTGCATTCTTGGAAGTACACAACTGCAAGCCAGAAGCTGATCACGTCTGTGGTAACACTAGGCCATTATCTAGGAGATGTGAATAATCGTCTGTAGGTAGGGGACTGCCAGTAGAAGAGCAATAAAGCCACTGAAACTGATACTAATTTTCCCTTTCTGGAAAGAAGATACTAGTAAAGTGAAAAGTGCTTGCAGTCAAACCATAACCTTTCTTTTCCCCAAAGTTATATGACTTCCTCCAATAAAACATTTCTAGCTGTGTGGGTTATTTTATGTTGGAACTGATAAGGAACTGATAGAGGAGCTTGGCAATATTATAGCATACCAAAATATCAGCGAGTCATCAGTTACAGAAAACTAAGCAGTATACTGATGAGACAATATGATCTTGCTGATCTTGCAAGCATCTGGCAAATACAATTCAATAGTATGAAATATTATTCTATTTTCCTGAAGTCACTGACAAAATAAGCACTAACTTTCCCAAGTGTTAACTACAGCATCAAGATCTTGTCCTAAAGTCCCCAGTTTAACCCCATCTCATGTGTACTCCTTTTCATTTTTTCTTTATCTATTTCACTTGAAACTTCTCTATCCACTTGAAACTAAGCA
This sequence comes from Eudromia elegans, assembly GCA_003342815.1. Lineage (NCBI taxonomy): Eukaryota > Metazoa > Chordata > Aves > Tinamiformes > Tinamidae > Eudromia > Eudromia elegans. Next base: position 503,635 of record PTEX01000312.1, read on the forward strand.
CAAAAGTACAATATTTTTGTAGGGCAAGAAGAAGAGCGCAAGACATTTTTGATGTTCATACCAAACCAAGAAATATCCACAGGGTAAAAAAAGCATTGGCTTATGAAAACATACTAAGTGCAGTCAATAAATCATCTTAAAGGCACACATAAAAGTGTCAGTGGGCTTATGGGTGGATAAGGAGGCTGAGGTATCAGTAAGGTACATAAGCTCATGCCTTATTGGGCTGTGAACTCACTTGCAATACTTGTTTAAGCAGTATGTATTTAAAGCTCCTGAGCTCCTGCTTGTAGTAGTGCCAGGTCCCCTATTTCCTCATATTTTGTACTTAGGTAAACAATATAAACTATTTGTTTCCAGAGATTCAGCGCTCAGGTAGCTGTTCTATCCCACGCTGCTGGAAAGAGTGCTCTGGAGAGAAAGACTCCATATTTATGAACGTGAGAGAGTAGGAGGAGATGTAAACCATAACCAACCACACACTGCAGCAAGAGGGACCACTGTTGCCTTTTCTTATGCAAGTTTCTTCTTTGTAGTTAGAATGCTCAAACCTGTAGTCAGTTTCAGGTTTTTAACAAAATGTTACTGAAAAATATTTTTATTTTATTAAGGAATTTGGAGTTTTTAATGAAAAACTCTAGTTATGATTTCTAGTACGTTTTCTTTGGTATTCTAAGACATACCAATTTTTCTCTTTTTTTTTTTTTTYTTTYTAGTTTTGTGGCATTTTTAGACACTCCTGACCGCCTCAGGACCCTTTTCAGTTGCTATAACCATCCCATCCAGATTAGGAATATCTTATATATACACATATGTATATAAACAGCCACACATATAAACATGCATTTATATGTGTATGTGTATATATATATGTGTATATATATATATGAACTCTCAGATGATGTATCAAGTTCTGAAATAGTGAAATTTTTAATTTGTTGAGAAGTCCTGGAATTTCTTTTACAAGCTGTGTACAGTGTTTTCAGACTTTCTGAGAAGAAAATATGGAGCTGTACAATATACACAGCAGAGAAGAGGGGAATTCTGTTTTCCAAGCAGGTAAAGCGTAAAGCGTATACCTGGTAAAACAGGTATATTCTGAGGAATATCAGGAGTTTGAGAATTTTACATTGCTGATTCAATAAATGAGAAAATTTAATTCTCCCCAAGCTACATCAATGCAAATATTTGTGTTTCATTGCCAAGGAATTATGATTTTTCAAGAACCCTTTTCTTTTGCTATCATTTTAGAAAAGGTTTAAAAGTCACCAGTAAGCAATATGTCACGCTAGTACTCATGGACTCATTTGGTGCCACATACTCCTTTAACAAACATGGTTAAAACTAACTAGAAATGATAATATAGGCATGAGATGACTGAGCAGAAAAGTATGACTGTATACTACAAGATTTCTCAACAGTGTTTGACAGATATTGGTATATACCAAATAGGAACGAAAAGATCAGCAGCAATTAGATTGCCATTGTAAATACATGTTTTTAGCTATGAAACAGATTTTAACAGACAGTATTCAAAATTGTCAATTATTAAACCTATATGACCAACGTTTCTTTTTTCTTCTACAATTTAAGATGATGATCTCTGGATATACTCTATCATGATACTACGCTTCTCTCATATTACCTTCTCTTCTGTCTTTAACTTCTATCTAATATATATTGCAAGAACTTGTGAATATAACTGTGAATATAAGTTGGAAGTATCTCACCGTAGCCAATTATGTAAAAAAAATTAGCAGGACATTTAAATATTGGACAACTGCAGTTTTACCCTTGCATTTCTTACTCTAAGCATTTTTTCCCAGTGGTTCTAACACAACTGATATTTATTTTCTGCCAAAATTTCCTTTATTGGAGCTGAAATTTTTTCCCCGAAACCTCAGCAGGAAAATTGAATGTTATGATTTAGAAAGTTCTGTTTTGATGTCTCAAAGGAATCGTCATGCACATACACTCCTATTCTTCTTCTATGCACTGAAGTCTTCATTTAAATTACATCAACATCTCTTCATTTGAAAAGAGAAACTGTATGTCATTGTGCACAGTGTTTCATGGTCTCTGGGAAAATACAATGATAAGGTTACCTGGGAGCATTTTCAATTGAAAAGAGTCAAATTTGCATTGAGAAGGCTAAACTTTCATCAGAAAATGGATGTAATGTAAATCACGTTTAATCAGAAATCCAGATTTCTTTTAAATACAGACTTGATATGTTTTTACTCTCAGTCTCTTTTTCTATTATTTTTTACCTCACCACTCTTCTCCTAAAGCGAAAGCCCTCTTAAAATTTCAAGTATTTAATATCTCCCTGACAATGGCTTGTCTCCACCTCCATTTCTATTGTATATATATACACTTATTTATATATATATATTTATATATAAATATATATGGGTTCTTTCAGCTTGTTCTTTGCTAATGTAGGATTTTAAAAGGATGGCTATGAGATAAAGTTGGATGAAGAGGAAGAAGCAGTGAAATACTTATCCATTTTCCCCTTCAAATTATTATGAATTTGAAACATAATAGATCCAGCAAGCATATCTGATGATACAACCCTGTTGTAAGTACTGGCTTTCTGTCAGACTTTCAGTGGCTCTGCCAGATTTCTATTCAATTGCTTTCATTAGCCACAGAGGAAAAGAATATATGGAACAATTCTTTCTTCCCATCCTTCTTCATTTGATAAGTAGCAATTAAATATGTTCTTCGTCTTCGATTCAACTAAGAATTTAGCCAACCTGTAAGATGTCCATTCCAATCTGTGCCTTTTTTTAAACATTATCATCAGTAAAATATTCATAAGTTGTGTATTTCTAAAAACAAAACAAAACAAAAAAACCCCACACAAAAAACAAACAAACAAAAAAACCAAATCACAAGAGCCATTTTCTCTATTTCTATCCCTGCAATTAACCAGATTTAAGTATGTCCCAGATTGATTGTTCCATTCTGGCTTGAAGAAATCTTTTTAAAACTACTTTATATCACTAGCATGAGTTAAAGAAAGTAGTGACTTGGTAAACCTGGACACTTGGCATTTGCACATTGCTATGTGTACAGAGCTTGCGAAGTACCGGTGGTCTGAACGTCTAGTATTTCAAAATGTTGCCATTAATGTTTTGATATGCAGAGATAATTTATTACAGGGAATATAAATACCAAAGCAACTTGAATAACTTTTTCTTGCATGTGCCTGCCTTGAAGGTCAAGCAGCCAAGCTGTATTTTCAAAATTTATTACAGAGAGAATCTTGGAGCAGATTTCCATGGCAACAAAAGGGAATCAGCTAAAAAAAAAAAAAAAAATCACTTACATCTATTAGCTGAGAGTCTTCCTAAGATTTTTTTTTTCATTATTTATATAACAAGCTAACTAAAAAAATTCAAACTTATTTTCAGAAAAAAAAAATGGTCTATGACATCTCTGCATGTATTAATAAAGCTACTTCTTAAATCTTGGAATGAATGAATCTATCTGAGTTCATAAATAGACATTAAAAAGGTCAATAATATTACTACCAAATTAGTGCTACATAAATAAACAATGAAGAAAAGGACCACTCTCAGGATTCCTTTGCTTCTTGGTAGTGGCCCTTTATCTTAGCTAGTAGCCCTTTAGTCTAATCAAGTGAAGAATATAGAAATGTGGGTCAGAATAATTTAGTATGTTCCTAATTTATTTGTATAATGCTTTTTGACAGAATTCAACTTCTAAACACACTACAACTATATTTTTTTGTATTTAAATAGGAAGCTTTTATATGTATGCATACCATATGGATGCTTTAATTAAAAATCAAATTCTTAGTGTTTGTATGCAGGAAGGAGTAAGATATTCAGATAATTTTTTTTTTCTTTTTTTTACAATACAGAAAATTCATTACTTCTTTTAAAGAGGTATAAGTATTTTACCTGGGTATAAGTATTTTACCTGCTTCCAGGTATCAATAATTATTCTGCTTACAAACTGTGTCATCTTGCACCAAAGGAAAAATTTTTTATTAGAACATATTTTATGCATTTCTATCACTTAGCACAATGATCAAACTTTTAAGATCTTCTCTATGTGGGATTCAAGGTCTAAAATCTTCAGAAAATCTTCAGGAACTCTTGCAACTGGAAACAAGAGTTCTGTTTCGGGTGGGCGTATTGCCAATCATCTTAACAGATAAATGACAAATTCAAAATATTTTTAACATTGCATTAAATTATTTCTTTTGGAATTTTTTCTTCAGCAAATCATTCTTTTTGCTGGGCTGAACTGCTAACATATCCATGATGATAAAGTGTAGAACAAGTTCCTCTAATGCTTCCCTTTCAATTCTCTCTCTGATGAGAAACAACTCACATGATAAATTGAGAAAAATAATGTTTGTTTCAGAATGCTTCAAATAAATAAAACTTTCAGTTCTTTTTGCTTCAGCTTGCTCTAATTTCTTCACATATGCCACTTGCTCCCCCATTGTGCATTTGTACACCCCTTTACAGGATGTAATTTAAATTCTCTCAGATAAGGATGAATAAATGCATTCCATTACTGGTATTTTAGAACTGATTATTCTAAAAGCTAGTACTTAAGCATATATGTGTATTTCATATATATTTCACATAATTCATTTTATTTTCCTAGTTAATTCTTTCCATTTATTAACATAAATTACTATTAATAATGTGTGGGCTGTGATCACAACTTTTCTCTGCAACTTCAAATCTAGATATTTCAGAAAATATTACACAAGAAACCTACTTTTTGACCCACATCCAACCTCTATTACTCATATCGGAAGTGAGTTCACATTTAAAAACAGAAATTGATCCTGTGATTTGAGAATGATGATAGAGTAAATGAACACAATAATATTACTTGTTCCTTTTGTTTACTGAGGCGACAATGATTATCACTGTCTTTTAACAATGTGTGAAGCACGGAAATGTCAAATCTCTGAGGAACCTAAAGCTTTTCAGTGCAAATCGCTGTTTAAAGCTTTGCAGAGGCAGAGGCAGACAAGTGAAGAGAATTCATAGTTCACCACAAAGCATTTATATATTGAGAAAGTAGGCTTTTATTTTCCTTTATTTATTTATTGAAAGCATTGATGAGATTGTGGATTTCAACTATATTTCTCTATCCATGGTGAAAGAGGGAAAGTGAGCGAAAAAAGTATTTATTTATGTCTTGAACACCACTGCGATGACTAGACTTGAAGAGAAACTTAGAAATTTAGATCTATTTGTATAAATGTCTGTCTCCAATTCCTACTTTTTTTTTTCTTAGGTGATTCTAACTGCATAGCAACTTCTATAATGAAAAAACTTAATTATATTTCTTTGAAGGCACATGTATCACACTTGTGTCTAATTCCTAGGCCTAGTTACTCAGGAGAAGTTCAAACAGATAAAATTAACAGCTTGATAAATGTACAAGAGTAAATCTACCACTCCAGATAAAAGTTTACACTAATATTGGAGATATGTTTTCATAAAGATATTGTTTGTATTTCTTTAAGTATGACAACAGCTACTTTCTATTTAGCTATCCAATATGTTACGCTATAAGTAAAGATGAAATGCATCTATCTTTTTTTTTTTTTTTAAATTAGACTTACTGGTGAATTATTTTTCTGTTTGTGTCAACATTAGCAATTGCTCCAGCAAGAGGAAAAGAGCAACAGAATTACATGATTTTATAAACATGACTAAAAATGGATTATGAAAATGAAAGGTAAAATTTATAATACAAATACCTTAAAATGATAATTTAAAAATAGAAATAGGAAATAATACATGAACGGCAAATTGGTTTTCCATATTTCTCTTTCTGCTGAAAAGTTGTTCTTCTAGATGGTGTCAAAAATAGGATTTAACTAAAAATGACTATTCCAGTAAGATGGCATTATTGCCATCTTTTCCCTGAGCATTTTCTCTTCTATTATCTTTCCATTTGATACTTATTTATGGGAAGAGAGGTTTTGGGTTCATCACCCTGAAGGAGTCCCACTAAGAAAAGCAATTAAAGTGCAGCTGCCTAGGCTTTCACCCTAAATCTCAAGTTTTGCTAAAAAAACCCCTCAAGAATCCAGAAATAAGTATTAAGTATGGGGTGAATTACATGTACCTGTACAAAAATAAGTTAAATAAATACTTAAATAGAGTCCAAAAATTCTGCGATGAATGAAGAAAAGCACAGCAAGGCTGTTAAAGCATGCTTTGATAGGAAGCGTGTGCTTATGACAGGGAGATAGGAATGTAAGAACATACTTATGTGTTTTTTTCTATATTGGGACACAGTACTTTCTAAAATTATGGCCCAATGTGTTTCGTCATTTTTCTCAGTTCCTGTGTAGATACAGATATATAAATATATGGATACACACGCATATGCACAAGTGTATATGTGGGTATACATATCTATAGCATTTAGACTAAACACTCTGCTTAATCCCATAATATATTTCTTAGTGCATTAAGTAACGTCTGAGACCACAAAGTTTCTAACTTAAAGTTTCTTATTTAAAGACTGCTTCTAGAGAAAAAAAAAGGGGAAGTTTCATGGTATCTGGTAGCAGATGTTAGAATCAGAATTCATAATGATTTGGTGTATTTATATATTCATCCCACGTACATACACTAAGCTGACTATCTTTGTACCACGTCCCAAAATACTACTTTCTGCATGGTGACAATGTTCAATTGCTTCTGGTGGAGTAATGGCAATTTACACTGGCCAACATCCAGAATTCCATAACCATAGCAGTTTCCATATTGAGTCATTTTAGCTCATCACACAAATTTTTGATGGTGAGGGACACAATGAGAGAGGCAAAGCTACCAACCCTTTCAATTTTTCTCTCACTATCTAATACGTTGTCATGTATGTGCTGAGTCAAGCATGCACCTTTTTTTCACTCCACAGTATGGAAAAGGTAGACTGTACATCAGTTAAGGAAGAGGTAAAAAAGAACTGTCTGCAATACTGAACTTGCTTTTACCATAAGTAGAACAAATTACTTCTCTGGCTGCCACAAACACATAAAAGGTATCTTAAATGAGAGAAGGTTTCACTATTTATGCACTAGCTTTTTCTTCCTGAGAGCTTTCATCACCTGTGGCAATGTCATTTCAGGGTCTTGCTAAGTAAGACTTTACAGGAAATGATGGTCTCTGTGGATAGGCGCTTACAAGGTGTACAAAAAGGAGCTCATTACTAATTCATGGTAGGTGAATGCTGGTTAGGAATGGAGGACAGTAAATAACTTTAATATTTGTTTTTTCCTCATTAATGGAAAAGTGTGTACAGCAAAACTAACCAAACTACACAATCTAAAAACAATTAGGTGCCAGAGAACTAATTTCCCTAAGAAATTATAATAAATAATCATATAAAACATGTATTTATACTTTTGAAATTTTATTAACTTTGTAAGTTTAGAAACCAATTTACCAGTTAGACCTCCTGTTTTCTTCAGTTCTCTGACGGATGTTAGATAGAGGAGCTGGGTGGTGCTAAAATGTTGCTTTGTGAATGCGAGGGGGAGAGTTCAGAGCAGAGGGAGGTTAGGTGAAAGCCCCCAGCCTAATTTCCTGCACGAGCAAAAAGGAGCAGAAATGTACATGCAGACATTTACTTACAGTGCAGTCTGTGTCTGGGGATGGAGCAGTTTGTTTTGGTCTATGGTATGAACGGATGCTGCTGAGGAAATGGTGATGGATCATGGGGCAGGGGACAGCATAGGGAAGGAGAAGCAGAAACATGGAGCCGCTTGGCAGGCATCAGTAAGTACATCTACAGTAACATTGCAGTAATGTTACAGTATCATTGCAGTAATGTTGCAGTTAGGACTGAAAGAAGCAAATCCCCCAATCATTCCCACAAACCATGTCTTGAGTTAAATCATGAAAAGGTCTTAAGAGCGTGGCCTAGATTCCCATCTGATGGAGCAAAATTTGGGGAAGAGTTTAGGAGTGCCCCAGATGCACTCCAGATGCCATGGGGCAAGGGTCTAGGCCCCAGTGAAGTAGATTTTAATTAGCCTAAGCATGTAGAGTGTCAATTGCGAGTCCTCGGTGCCAGCTGTTTAAGTCACAGGCATATATTTGTTGTTCCATATCATGCAAAATTATAGAAACAGTCAGAGTCTTTTTATGGACATATTTTCATCAGAGAGGAGAGAATGTCAGGTTTTCATATAATTGTTATGATTTATTAGTAAAGAGAGATCACATCTAGTTTAGGTTAAAAAATTCCTGAAAATCACAGCTCCAAGTCAGTTGCTTTTTTAAGAAAGGAAAAAGTCCTTCTCAAACAGTTTTTCAGTTCAGATTTACTTCAAATAATCTTTCTAGCTCTCTGCAATAAAAATGTACCTCATCCAGCTTAGTCAATCAGTGCTGCAATATGGGAAAGAATTGCCTTTGGTCAAAGGAAGCTATCCGTATCTTCAGAGAGTGGATCTATCTTACGGAACGCACTGCATGGTGAGACAGCTTAAGCTCAAAAATAATGTTCCAGCTTTCAGTCTAGCAAAACACAGTCAGGGTTCAGGTTCAGCTATCAGTCTAGAAAGGGAGACTCTTCAAAATGGGTTGGTTTTCATTTGTGTTCATGCTTCTTCCCAAAAAAAAAAAAAAAAAAAAAAAGAAGAAAGAAATATAGTGGTGAGACTTTTGTTTGTGTGAGGAACAGATGCTCTTTACAAAAACAAAGCAAACTAAGAAACAAACATCCACCTTCTGCCACCAAATAGGTTCACGTGTTAGGTCTCCCATTCAAGCAGGCTAGCGTTTCAGAAGTTTTTTGACTTAGCCAGCTTGACACTGCTAAAGAACCCTGCAGCAGTTGAGAAAGGCTGTTGTCTTCACATAATCCTGGTGAGTCACACCATGACATCCTGTGACCTCAATATGCAAAATTCTGCAGCTCTCTATCTTACACGTCCATGCAAATCCTTTTTCATTTTTGAACTACACGAACTTGCAAACTGAGAATTTGTCTTTGAATTTGGAATATAATCATAACCTTACAGACTAAACAAACTCTAAACATCCCACTTATATTTTTTCATGTTTTACAAGCCATGAAAATCTGCAAATTGTGAATGCTTTTGAGGTTAATGTATAAAGAGGATCACATTTGATTCTGGGTTCTTTTGAAAGGTCAGTGAGTCATGAAAAAAAATCTGTATTGAACACGAGTATCAGCTGACATTTTTAACAATACATCTTAGCCCTAGCGAATAAGTTCCAAAGTTTTATTAAAGTCGATTTGAAGCTAATAGAAAGGATTACTTCACTTTTACTGGCTTTTTAAAAAAAAAAAGTCTTCTGCTTAGCTTTTCCCTGAGAAAGCATGAAACAAATATTGGATGTCATGTCAAGGCTTCCTATAGGTGTCTCAATTTTGAAACCAGAGCCTGAAGCTGGTTGTACTGCTAGCCTCAGTAAAGACACGCAGTAGGAAAGTGTGATAATATGTTTAATATTTCACTCTTGAGGAAGGAAAGAACCGGAAAAAAAGTCTAGCTGGGTGAACTGCTACCAGTCTCTAGAAAGAAAAGGTTCATAAAATTAAGTCTGCATATTTCTGCATATAGATATAGATATAGATATAGATATAGATATAGATATAGATATAGATATAGATATAGATGTATATATATTATTCACACACATATGCACAAATATAAATGAGGTTGTACAAATAAGTTTGTGTTTTCACAGCAATGCCATGAACCCAGAGAAGATGGAAATTTGTTGGCTGGGTTTAGTGGCCAAAACGGTAAATAAAGAAGTTTCAGTAGTCAATCTATAGCATAAATCACCACTGAAATATCTGGGATTAATATATTACATGTATTAAACAAAGTAGTCTGTTTGTGTTGTTAGAAGGCCCCTGGTATGACGAACTTGAGGTCAGACTTGTAAAGCATATAAAAACTAAACTCTGTGACGTCTGGTCTAGGACTCCTACTTGCACCTCACCTTAACCTCCTTGTAGGACAGGGAGCAAGATGAGAGACCTGAAAGCTCAGAAAGGCTGTGGCTAGATCCTGCTTCTGAGAGGAGTGAGCACTGACTGTATGAATACTTCTACTTCAAAGCTTTGTAGACAGAGATACAACATCTTGAGGACTCTGCAGCAGGGCAAATGAATTCTAAAGCCATAACTGAAGCTCGTGTTCATATATTTGAGCTAACATGAAGCTAACTAGATGGAGGATTTGTAATTAATTGGTAATAAAATCAAGTTTGTTCCCTTTTTGCAGTAAGGCATTACAGGTAAAATGTAAAACTTGTCCCTCAGCTGAATTGTTATTAGGATCCTGTCTAGCATTGCTAAACTTAGGTTAACTGTACTGTTCACTTTTCCCCACTGACACAGCCAAATCTTTCTCTGCTGTTTTATTCAGATCATTATAATATGTCAGCTCTAAATGATGATAATTTAGCTTTTCTTAGGTTTCTTAGCTTATTAGATTTTAAATTATAATACGTTTTCTTCTTTTGCTCAAATGCTAATAATGTACAACATCACTACCTTTCCTATTGTGAAGAATGCAATTATTCAGATCGTGAATGGAGTCTGAATACACGACAAATAAAAGAAGTAAGGAGCAGAATAGTATAGATGACGTAGTATAGATAGCTAAAGTAATAGTATAATAATAGTATATAATAGTATAATAGTATAGATATCTAAAATGCCATTTGAAGTCAAAAGTCAAGCTCAGGACAGAATTAGTTTTCATTGTGATATTTAGGAAGAATATTTTCTCTTTATCATGAAGATTTAAATACACTGCTTTTAAACATACAAGTCAAATTATTAGTTGTGCAAGATCAGAAATTATTTAATACATAAAATTATGAAGTTAATCATTATCACAGTCTTTATTTTCATGATTACAGAGTCTGGAGAGATTTGTGTTAATTTCTGAAGTGTAAACGGGAGAGTTTTAAAATTAGGATTATAGAGGTGATATTGGAGGCATATTGTGCTGGTGCAGATTATGTAAGGAATGGCATGGCCTTCTGGACATCACAGTGGCCAAATACACTGACTCATGAGACTAACTGTGCTCTCAGACTGGAGCAATGGCACCTGCTTCCCTAACATCCTTCTCTGTTCTCATCTTGGAAGCATATAAGCAGGTACAAGACAAAAGTAATATCATGATTTGGGTTTATATCTGCCATATCTTTCCTCTTTGTCTCTTCCTTTTGCACTGTACACAGAAAAGCTGGACCTATAAAGAAGTCAGTCATTTCTGATTTGGCATTTATATTTTAGACATTAAGTTCAATGACTGCACTTCAATGTCTTGGTTCAGCTTCTAAAATGATTAAAATTATTGTACTTTGAGTTGCTGAGCATGCCTGCTTGACACTGCAAAGTTTGATTTTGAATTAAAAGCTTCTGAAAGAAGCTTTGGGAGATGATAACTGAGTTGCTTTTCTCTCATGATAGATCTTCCTAAAGATTGCATATCAAACTGTATAAAAGTATTTTCCTCATGTAACAATATAAATGCTATTTTTGCTGATTAGTTATTTGAATTACTGTCTGCCTTAACCATAGTTGTGAGATGGCATCCTGGTATTCAAGATCAGTGTTAACCTTGCTGCTTGTATTTTTCTATCTTTACAAATATGCTGAAAACACAAACATTTCTACCAATTAACTTTAGAGTGCTGTACACATATAACACTGGGTTTATGCCAACTGGTATATTAAGTTCACTTTACTGCTGATTCAGGTTAGCGTGTTTAGTCTTTTATTGAAACATTTTTGGCACAATTTGCTACCATTTAATCATCGAAAGTAATTTAAGTATTAATCTTACTAATTGAGCAGGCGAGTTGCATTATTTATTCATTTCCTTTAATTCATGTTGTCTTAGGAGATTTACAACCAAGCTACTTCTAAAGGAAATGATCATGTCACTTCAAGAGAGAGAAAGAGTCTGTTGAAAAAATGCCTCCTGTAGACAGCTGGAAAGACAATCACATTCTCAAACTAGCTTCAGAACTCCTTCTGTTATATATTTTAAATCACTAAAATGACTGTTAAAAACTTTATTTATGAAGAATAAAATGGATCTGAATTGCAAAAGATCTTTGTATTAGTATTTGTTTATTTCATACAGAATCATATAGAATGCTTAAAGTTGGAAGGGACCTCTAGAGGTCATCTAGTCCAACCCCCCTGCACACGCAGGGTCACCTAGAGCATGTGGCACAGGGGGGCATCCAGGCAGGTCTGGAAGATCTCCAGAGAAGAAGACTCCACAACCCCTCTCGGCAACCTATTCCAGGGCTCTGTCACCCTCACTGTTAAGCAATTTTTCCTTAAGTTCCTGTGGAACTTTTGGTGCCTCAATTTGTGGCTGTTTCTTCTAGTCCTATCAGTGGCCACCACTGACAAGAGGCCGGCCCCATCCTCCTTGCTCCCTACCCTGAGGTGCTTGTACACACTGAGCAGGTCCCCTCTCAGCCTTCCCTTCTCCAGGCTGAACAGGCCCAGCGCTCTCAGTCTTTGCTCATAGGGCAGATGTTCCAGACCCCTAATCATCTTCGTAGCCCTGTGCTGGACTCTCTCTAGCAGCTCCACATCCCTCCTGCACTGGGCAGCCCAGAACTGCACACAGTACTCGAGGTGCGGCCTCACCAGGGCTGAGGAGAGGGGCAGAATCACCTCCCTCGACCTGCTGGAGACACTCTTCTTAATGCACCCCAAGATCCCATTGGCCTTCTTGGCCACGAGGGCACACTGCTGCCTCATGGTCAACTTGTCGTCCACCGTGATGCCCAGGTCCCTCTCTGCAGGGCTGCTCTCCAACTGCACAGTGGTGCATTTGATCTCAGGAATGCTCTAAGACTGAGAACAGCAAGCTTCAAAACAAGGTGCAAATAGTACTGCCCTCAATTCACTTGGACAGATATAGCCTGCTCCATAGGGCTATGCACAGGGAAGAGTGCTCTCTGTGTTTCTACAAAGTAAGACTGGACTGTATTCTCCCAGACTTTATACAACACTGAGTGTGCGTGTGCCTCACACATGGTGTAACTTTAGTTTTGGTGGTCTTTTTTATTTTTTTCTTGCAGTAGAGGAAGAAAGGTCAGTGTGGTACTGAAAGGTCAGTTTCCAGGTCTGCTTATGGCTGCATTAATAATAGTCATAGTTTTATGGCTTGTCTGGAATGACATAGTATAAAAGGCTGGAACATATAATTTCTTCTATTTAAATTTTAGAAAACAGGCTTTTAAAACAAAAAATGAAGGATTTGATGGAAGGGTAAAAACAAACAGAAAACAGACAAAAACACACACACACAGAAAGAAACCTCAGAAGATTTCTAGAACCAGAGGTTAAAAAAATAGGTCTGAGTGGTTAAAATAATACCTGCTTTTTTATCTGTAAACAGACTACAAGCCTTTCCCCAAGGCTTTAAGAAAAGGACCTACAAACAAAAGCCCTTGCAAGAGACAGTTTAGAACCACATGGGGTTGGACTAAATGATCTCCAGATATCTTTTTCACCTAAACCATTCTGTGTGCAAAACGTTTCCAAAAAAATTAAATAAATGATGTAAATATATGAGGAAAGCAATAAATTTGGCATAAGTAAGATCAAAAATTAATTAATCAAACACTAAAAATAGCTTATTTTCTCTGTGGAAATATAAAAATAGTAAGACCGTGGGATTTCCAGATCTGGGTAGATGGGCATCAAGGTTCACTGATAGGGAGATGGACATCTAATTTGTAAAAGTCTGTTTGAAAGCTAAACTATAACTTCTGAAAGGGAAATGAAAACCTTTATAAAAGTACTCTAACTCCCACCAGTCAGTAACTAAGCTCACACTGCTGCAATATTGTGTGGTTCGTAAATGCTCTATCTTCTGTTACACAGATCTCTAAACTTGCTTTTAACTGTGATAAGTCCTGAATATATATGTTTGTGAAATGACCATAAGACCAGCTTTTAGAACCAGTGTTTCTCCCCGAAATACTCGTTTTAGGTGAATCAAAACCTGAAATTGATTAATCATGAAAGAAAAAGAAAGAAAGCTTGTTATTTCTTCACTCTCTGCCATATATACCTCTTGCTACGTGCCAGTTTGTGAACAATGAAGATATGAAATGAAAAAAATATTTTGGCAGAATTTCTTCTAATTGAAATATCTGTAAGAGTAAGAGATTCCTTACATGACAGCAAAAGATAACCAACCAGTTAAAATAGTGCTACTGTATAACTGGGATTATGTTTTAAAGGAGCTATAATTTTTAGGAATATTAAAGATAGAAAAAGACTAGGAGTGCTGTTGCTGAAAAGAATGCTAACTTTTTGACCAATACGAAATAGCCAATACAATGATCTGCATTACATGTCTGTAGGCATCCTTCTCAAAGGGAATATGCTTTTAAGAGTATGAGATCTGCTTATTCAAATTTTTTCACAGAAAAGAACAAGACCAAAGCAACAACTAGGACAGCCTACTCAGAATTTTATTCTGACTATTAATTCTGATGCAGGATTTTATTTGAGTGGAAAAGATTTATAATTATGTTGGTTTTAGACAGACTGAAGAAAATATTGAAAGTTCCACCTCTTCTTCTTGCATCATTCAGCTATTACTCAAGCTGACTATCGTGCTGGTCCTGGATAGTAATATATATAATGCAGTAGACAAACTACTGTAAATAGCTGTGTGACATTTAAAAATCACCTTCACTTATGTTTTTGACATTACTAGTTGCTGAATAATTTTAAAGCAAAAATTCATAGCATTTTACTTTTACATGGATAAGAATGTGTTCATTTAATCAAATCAAAAAGTAGTCCAATACACCTTCTAACAGTGCATTAGAATACTGAGGCTGTGTGATTGAAGGAGAAGCTTAAAATAAAATAATACATGGGATATACAAGAAGATAGACAAACGAATACAAGAAGATCAAAGACCCCAGTTAGTTACTTTTTAATCTCCTCTCACAAGATAATGAAGCAGCTCATATAGTTAAAATAAACAGCAAGTAGATGCTACTATTTCATTCTATAGGCTAAAGAAATTATGAAATTATAATTTTTTTTTAAAAATTCCTTGCTAATTAGCCACCCAGAACCATAACTGTTCTTCAAAAATGTCTGCTTCCACATCTGTTTAATATGTGTTGTATTTCAAGTTGAAATATTGAAATCTGCTGTCATCATCTCATCTGCTACCAACTCATAACATCACCTCTCTCTCTTCCACAGTGAGCAAAATATTGTAGAAATATCTTTCAAAATGTTTAAAATTGAACTTTAAGTTTGTAACTAGGTAGTTCTTTAAACTTGTAAGTACTAAAAATAGTATATGTCCTTCATGGACAGAGAATGATTAATATATGAAAAAAAAAATGCTTAGACTTGTGTACCAGTGTTTTCTGGGTGCTGAGTGTGCAAGATGATAGATGTATCAGAGGAGTGAACCTGAGAACCATATCCATATATTAGAATATCTTGTCATAAAATCCAACTTCATACAAAAATAGAAATATATTTAGTAGGAAACAATGATATGAATGACATATTGATTTTGGGCCTCCATCCGGCAAAGCACTTTACACAAATCAAGTAGATGAATTCAAGTAATCATGTTGACTTCAAATTGCATGTGCATAGACATTTCAGAGGTTTACACTTTTTCAGAACAAAGATATAACATATACTTTTAAATTTAAGATGACAAACCTAAACCTCACAGTTCAATAAAAAAACCCTGCTCATATTCATATGTTCTATTTATTTACTGTATCAGCAGAAAACTAGCAATAATAATTCACATTCTTCTCATTTCTTTTTAGTGAGAATATGTGCACCATACATTAGTAGAATACATTTTCATTCCTAAAGGGAGAATTCAGAATATGGCTTCTTTCCATAAAATGACAACAGTTATAATCCTAATTTACTGGAGAATAGTAGACTCTGATCCATATTTGCTTACCTGCTTTCAGTTTACAGCAGCAACAAACTAATAGGTGAATAAGAAAATGACAAGATCATTGCTATAACTAAGAGGGAGAAGTGTATTCCCTCCAAGTTGCCTTTCTGTAAATGGAGACATATTTTACTTTATAAAAAAAGACTCTAGCGGTCTTTTTATATATATATATATGTATATAGATTTAATAATTTAAGCTCTAAGCATTAAAAGAGGTTGGGCTCTTTTTCTCACTTCATGTCTGTGGCACCTTGGATAGCTGGTATTTTTTGGTAACTCTGCCAAGAAATGAAACAGAACTGCAGCTACCAAAACCAAAAGGAAAACACTCTGGAGTACCAAAATATTTTTTGTATTTCTAAAGCCAACAGGATGAGCCCAACAGCTGTATACACTGTCTGAGCATTAATAAACCAAGGTTTTAGGTGTGGTTCTATTCTTGTTCCCTACTGTTTAGGCCATTAGTTCTTGATTAAAGACATTTCACAAAAAGTATGTCCACAACTGACTAGTTCCCAAAGCTTTATCAGCTTCAAGAAATGGTGACATGAATAGTGTCTTCTGCAGTAGTGTTTCAAATCAGAACTCCAATAGTGAAATCACTGGAGGAGGTGCAATAGACAGTAGTGATGACTATGGTCCCCTAAGACTCCTTTCACTATTACTCCTATTCTCTATCTATTCAAAACTCCCTTTGTTTAGCCTCTAAATGGTCAGATTTTTACAAATTTAAGATTTTAAAAGTAATTGGTTATGTTTCAAACTATCGCCAAAATATCTGCAGGACTCCCTCACCACGGTGTTTGTGGCCTGTGTTTCTGTCTCATCATGTGTGTGAAGTTCCTCAGCATGCAGTCCATCTTGAATGAGACACACAGGTTTATGGGAAAACAGTTACAGCTTGTGCCAGTTAGTATCATTTTTTATCATTCTGCATCTTTCCTCTCCCAGAGACAATGACAGAGCCCTCTCAATTAGTTGCCAAATTTATATTTACATTTTACTGTGTAGTTGAACTCCACTTACTTGGAAACATCAGACACCCTTCAAAGAAGTATCTTCGTGGTTAAACTGACAACTGCTCACCTTCATGTATATGTAATACTAGAGAGCAAGCTTGTGATTCTACAGTCATTTACTTAATAGACCTCAAACCTTATTGAAGACAAGTATGTTTTGTTAATATTCTCCTCCCTCTGTCTGCTCTGCATGTTTTACCCAGCAATACGACTAGCAACCCACAGGAGCAAGATAAGTAACAGATCTCAGCTGAAGTTATATTTTTTCTATAGTACTGCAAATATATTTCTTTACCAATGTAACTGTGACTGAAATGTGTGAATGACAGGTGTGTATGTCTGAGAGGCATTTTAGACTTTAAAGTTCTAAAATTGTCAGCTCTCAACAGCTGGGTTATAAATTCTTTTTTGAGTGAAAATAACAGTTTATAAAGTGGTACATACTTTTCTGTTGCAAAATGGGATAAATTCTTAGTTCAAATAATCAAAAAATTATCTTCAGTCAAAATAAATCAATAAAAAAGAAGTAAAAAGGTACAAAAAATTTATAAGAGGAGGTATATCTTAGCACTACTGTCAAGATTATCAACACTAAAAGTGTATTGTGCCTCCAATATTAATTATGAACTTCTGAAATTACACATTTTCATATCAGAAGGAGTTTCCATAATTACATTTTTTAAAATGCTCTTCAAATGAAGTGAGAATAGTGTCTGTGTAACTGTTTAAGATCATTAAAACTACAGAAGAGAACAACACTGTTTGAGAGAGAGGTGGCTGATCCTGTTCCCTATTAAACTCTGACTAACTTCAACACTATATAGGACTTGGTCAGAGGTTACTGAAAACCAAACAAATACAAAAATAATTTAAAAATCATTATGGATATATCAGGTCAGTCACAACACCAAAGTTATGAAAGAGTGCTGCTTATACATCAGAACCAGCTTGATTTCAGCTGTTTCTGCGGAAGATTACGCTAGTATGTCCACGGAAGGCATTACTGTTTACCTGTCAGAGAGCTGAAACTGAGAATCACCTTCAGAGACTGGAGCATATCTTTTCCTAAGGAGTAATAGACTATGTTCTCCCACATCCATTTTGTCCCTGGAGGCAAAATCAATGCAATCTTAAACAGAAACACAATATGGACTATTACAACTTGCCTTGGTATTTCGGGATTTGAAGGCACTGAACCATCGCTGCTGTTTTCTGAGGCACAGGTATTTGCTGAGGCACTAACTTTGTGTGTGTGTGTGTGTGTCTGTGTTTTGGGGTGAATTCTAGCAACACAGAGCAATATAGCACACATATGCTGTTTTAAGAGTGATTAAGGTGCCAAAACACTTTTTCGATAAGGGTTGCCAGAATCTTAGATTAAAATTACTCCATCACCTTATTGATCACATTTTAAACTTTGTAGTCCAAAGCATTTTTGAGTGATCAGAAGTAACTCCATAGCCAAATGCTGACTGAGAACTGTTAGCCCTAATCAAGGAATCCTCCTTGATTAGCCTAGTGTAATGCAGCCAGCTTTGCACAGTGAGTCAGCACCATAGCTTTAACAAATAGGTGAACAAATACCCATATGGCCAGCTGCAGACCTCTAGCAGGGATGGTCTGTATCTTCCTCTGGCAGAAGCTATTTCCACTGATAACTTAAAAAAACCCCTTAAGTCACAACCTTTGTAATCTGAGTTGTATAGAGATTGATTGCATAGGTATTGACTATACATCCTCTCCACCCAAAATACGCAGTCCACGCTAGTAAGCTAGTATTTGCCTTCTCTTTTATGTAAAACTGTTATTATTCTTTTTTTTTTTTTTTCCTCTCTCTCTGACTAGTATTTGAAAATGCAGGTCAGTCCACTGAGAACACAAACTTCACCCACACTAGAGTGTTTAAGCCTCTGATACCTATCTTGTGCACTGAAAAGTTTCACGTGTGTTTAGTTGCAATTTTATAGCACCTACACTCTTTTTTTATTGCATTTTAAATGGGATATCGATTTCTAGTTAATTAATTGGTATGTATTTAATTTTCATTAGCTCAGCTGTGGGCAGTTTGTTCTTCCCTGTCAAGCTTCTGAAACAGATGGATTATCAGAGGTGCTGAAGGCTTGTAGCTCCCACTGAAACTCTAAGTCATCTTCATGATAGCATGCTGGAATAGAAACATATGTTATTAAGATCACAGAGTGGATTTTGTTGTTCAAAAAAAGTAACTTCAGTTGCCAAAGAGGGAAGAATTTGGAAGAGGGTAATGGGGCTGCTATTGCTTTGTGGCTTATTGCATGATATCTCTTCCTAGCAGAACAGCAGTTCATAAAGAATGAGATGAAAGATTTCAGAGAGAGGGTTTGTTTCTCTGACTTTCCCAAGCTTTATAACTTATATAAATTGATTTCTCTTCCTTCAGGAAAATCATAAAAAATGGAGTGAAATGCATCTCGCAAAAACAGTATTTTCTCATTCTGCCCCCAGCAGGAGCCACTATACCTCACTTCCAAAAACTGCAGGGCCAACCTCTTCTCAAAAACACCTAGTGACAGAAACTCAACAACTTTCCTAACTATATCTTGAAGAGCATTAAGGCCTTTCTAATCATTTCCCTCTAACTCTAAAAGAAAGCTGTGCCCATGGGGCGTTTTCAATAACAGCGCCGAAGTCCAAGAGCCTGTTTGAAACTGGAGGTTCATCATGAGGGAACTGTGTGGGAGTTAAATGCCCAGCTAACGTGAAGAGATGGGACCTCCAGCATGCCCTGACACGAGTATTTCCTTCCAGCTAGGGGATATGCCTTTTCTCACCTTGCTCTCATTTTGCTATGAAATGGGCACACCTATTCAGTCTGGGACATATTCAGTCTGGGACATATTTTCCCCTGCTTTTCCTGACCCCAGATATATGGACAGCCACTGTCAAGGGCACAGTTTCTCCAATTTTTCGATGCTGTAGCTGGCAGCTTTGTTGCCTTTTACTTCCTACACACAAAATGGTGAGATAGCTCCATGAAAATAGATGTATATATATGACTGCAAAGCACCCATATGCTATGGGGGCTGTATCTTGGTGCTGAAGAAAACAAAACCAAATAGGGGAAGTCTCAAAACAGCACTTACAGAGAGAAGAAGCTACAACTGAGCATGCTGCTCTTTCTCTTTACATACAGCTTACATTACTCTTTAGATACTGATTACTTTATTATTTTGCACATCTTTTTCCACATAGCTTCCTGAAATTTCAAATGTTTTCTGCTTGATATTCATGTTTCCCTTCCTTTCTCCTATTATCCCGACTTTTATTTTGGCATAAATTTTGTTATAACTTCACTGGAAATAAACATAGAGGGAAGTAAATTTGCTGAGACATGTCTGTCTTTTCTATACCTAACACTTATTTTTTTTATGTAACTTAGTAAGATTGATTTACCAGAAGTGAAAGTGAAGGGCATTTGAATTATATTAAGGAAGGAATTGCTGTCTTCCTTCCCCAACTATGGCTTCTCAGGGTTACAAAAGTAAAATAATGTAGTTTCACAGCCCATCTTCTTCCCATTCCCTTTTCCTCCCACTCACAGGAAAAATGGAGATGCTGTTACAAATAGCATAGTTAATTATTTTTATGCCTGTTTTTGCTATTGGGACCTCCTTGAGTTACTAAATATCTTAAATATTTTTTAAAAATGCAAGGGATTCAGAGGAATCCTCAGAAGAATGAAGATGTATCATATTTAGGAAATGATATTTAGCTGAAGAAATGTGGATTATCTCTGCCCAAAAAGGCTCTTAAGCTATCCACTATCAATCATCAAGCTTACATTAAAAAGGGAATCTGGATATTGGAAATAAATGTTCATTCTGAGTGTAATTAATAACAGTGTTGTTATGTTCAGCTGTTCTCCAAGGCTAACTCCATAATAGTCTCTTCCTCTGAGATGAAGTATTTCTTAGATACCAATGTTGGTGTCATTTAAAGAGTTGAACTTCTGAAACCTGAAATCAGTACTTTGAAATATTTCTGCAAATCTTGTCAAAGTCAGTAGACATTTTTTCATTTACTTCGGTGAGGGAAGGCCTGAGCCCTGATATTCTGATGAGACAGGTCTCCAGGTATTAGAAGAAGCCTCAGAGTTCAATGGGTTTACAACTGATTTAATGAGACTACTATAATACACTAAACAGTTGTTTTAATATACTCATTCTCCATTATCTTAATCAGTATTGCTTTCATACCATTTAATATAATGTACACCTATGTTTAAATATACTAAATAACATCATATAGTATTAAAAGTAAATCAAAAATATGTATTATTACTAGAAATAACCCACTTCAGTTATAGCCCCCTGGTGTCTCAGTGCTCCACAGGATCATACATTTTTTTTATTTCTGGCTTATTTTTCATAAGCCTACTTCACCATAGTTAGAAAATAGATGTATATTATGGTTCTTTTGAGGGGCTTCTGTAATAATAAAAGATAAATTAATTATAATGAGACCTGTGCTAATAGCTTCCTATATGCCATAATAGAAAATTGTCCGTCACTTCATATCTACAGTCATCTTTCAATCAGTATGATTTCAGCAGCCACTGTACAGTAAACTTCAGAGATGTAAACAGATTTTGTCCTCCTAATTTTGGAACGAGAAATAGAGAAAAATAATCTAGTGTGACCTGGAGACACCTACACAACTTAATGAAACTTAGTAGATCCATGAATAGTGATGGACTGACTAGTCACTCTGGGTTTGGAGAGGCCAGGAAGGCATAAGAGCTGAAGAACCACCAAGATGAGTAAATAACTCTGTCAATGCCTTCTTAGTCTTGAGAGACTCTGTAGCTGCAATGAACACCTTCTTTCTCTGAATGTCTTACTCGTGAGAAAATGAGGCTACATGTCTATTTCTGGAAGACTGTCATGACTGTCATTGAAATGCTTCCTTCCTTTTTATTATTTTTATTTTTTTAAGACAGGATTTTGCCAGTAATCTGAGAAGACAAGAAAATGACAACCTTTTTCTATATTTCTGTAACATTATTGGAGGTGATGGCTGAAATAGGGTCTTCATTATATAATATTTTGGGTAGTGTTGCAGAATAGACATATTGAGGGGGACAGGACTGTGCAGCCCTTACTCAGGGTTCTCCTAGTGTAATTTTCTTTTGCTTATGTTATAGTTGCTTTACCTGTTTTGTACATTCACTAAATCAAAAAAAAAAAAAAAAAAA